>JAQISU010000155.1:14452500-14952500 GCA_029339505.1 Unio delphinus
CCCAATTGAGTGTGGAAATCCCAACAGTCCCAAGTGGGAGCAAATTTCTCCCGATTTAATAAACATGATAAACAAATATTTTATTCCTTCCGAGTCTGCAAGATGTAATCAGGGCGATCATTGTATAGTTGTGAGAGTCCTCCATATACATGTTATAACAGGGCAGTAAATTCATAGACATGTCATTTCTACGTCAACCACTTGCCAAGTGGGAATATTTGTTGATTAATTGATCATATTTGTTGTGCTGATATTTAAAATGATGGATTTCAGTGGGTGAAAACTCCCTGATGTGCATGTTGTCATTTCAAAAATACATCCAAAGAATATGATTCAATAACTGGGCAGCAAGTTCAAAGACTTTGACTAGCTGCTGAATGGGAAAATGTGCTAATATATACAATGACTGAATTCACAGGCAGAAAGACCCAGAGATGTGCAAGTGGTCAATATTAAAGTACATAAAATGAATAACTTAAGCTTTCATTATTGTGTTCATTTCTGAGTGTAGCTGAATAAGTAGTGCATGTGACCTCAAAATCAAATCAATTTGGATAAGCATTTTGGGGTAAAATAGCAAATTGATGAAGATTGTAATCAGATTCAGAAGAGTGCTAAAGTAGAACTGATAGTTTGGATGGACAGTAGCCAGGTGTAAGAAAGTGCATGATGCCTTAGTGTTTGGAATAAGACCTTTCCTTGGAGTGACAAAATTCAGTCTCACTCTGATGGACCAACAAATATGCTTTATGTCAGTGGTGTACTCAACTGGAAAATGAAACTCAGTGACAACCTAATCTGTAATTTGTTCTTCTAATCTGTACAGTTCCATATTTTCAGAAGGGGACTGCAACTTTTGCTGGTAAAACTCAAATGTGTACAAAAATATTCCTGGACACCTAAAATATTGTAAAATATCCAAGCGAGACCTCTGGTAGGTAACAAAAAGCAAAAGAGATGGCCAACACACATCTTGTATAGTTTGCAATTCCAACTTTGGAATAATTCACTGGACAGGAAAAAAATGTTGAAAAGCATTGCAAGACATTGTTAATGTCAAAACTTCACTTTACAAACCCTGTTTTCATGTTAGGCCTCAATGATCAACATTCAGGCTTTCATTACCATAAACGTTTTCATGTATGTGATATTGGGGAGTCATATTAATACAAATAAAGTAATCGTACAAGCAAATCCATAAAAAGGATTATGCCACATATTCATCCGAACTAGTGCGATTCTACAATCTGGAACGCAAAAATGGTGTCACGGTTTCAGTATGCCTCATACATGTATTTAGGTCAAAGTGATCAAATTTGCGAGAAAGAATATTAAAATGAATAGCAGAGAACGAGAGAGAGAGGCAGACAGACAAACATCACAATTATGTATAATGTTTACAATTACTGGTGTTATTATGAGCAGAAAAGTGATTTGTGATAATAAAAACAAATAAAAACAGCAATAATAAAAACTATCACGCAGCTTCTTTAGATTTGCTATCTTGGTGACGTAACGGACACCTGCTATACAAAGTATCAAAGTAAACAATGATGGTTCTACAAGTAAATTTGATTAGACAAAATTCAGAGTGCTTTTGAAGGCAATACATATTACTTTACCTCGTCTGTATCATGTTCTAATGCGTAGATTATCTGTGGGAAATGGCCCAAGAAAGTTTCGTGTACATTCAAGATGGCGGAGTAACTATGGCGATTCGGATCCGACTAATCAAGTATCAACAACACGCGGTTCCGGAATGCAATACGCGACGTATTATCCCGAAAGCAATTCAAGCAGGTTATCCAGTTTCCATCTCTCATCCGGGACGTGATGGGGAGGAGAGGGTTGAGGTAGGGGTCAGGCGGCAGAGGGTGTCCCCTTCCCATCGAATTTGAATGTGCTGTAAAATTGATGTAGCCTATATAAAAAAATTAACAAGGCCGTCAAGTGCCCCCCCCCCCTCCAATACCGAATGTCTCAACTGTCTCTCATATCAAATAACATGCGGTGAGGATTCCGAGAGCAAACACTTTCAGTCAGTTGGAAGAGAGAGAGAGAGAGAGAGAGAGAGAGAGAGAGAGAGAGAGAGAGAGAGAGAGACAGAGAGAGAGAGACAGACAGAGAGAGACAGACAGAGAGAGATAAACAATATTTCATTTAAAACTAAACCAGTTGTCAGAAATTGCACTACCTAGGCGCTATGCTAACCCAAAATTTGGTGATTTTGCTATCAAATATGAGTGTGTTGCATTCATAGAGTAAGGTGGAGCATTGATGATTTCATTCCACGCGATGACCAAAATTCCACAACAAAGCACCTTTCGAAGAGATTTCTCATCGCGAATTAGTACCCAACAAAGTATCAGCGCAACGCGGCACGTGTTTATAAGACATAAACTATGGACGATATAACCACCCAAAAGGTAAGTTCGATGATATTTTCAAATCTGAAAATGACTGAAGTCTAGCTGAAGTTAAACGTTCACCAAGAACCCTCCTAAGACATTTTGATCGACTATTTGCATCTTGAATATCCTCAAACTGTACTAAATTATGTAATCTCATCAGCTTTATATGGGTTCCGAAATTGATTCACAATGCTAAATTGTACTGCATCCCGGATTACATTTCCAACACAAATCACATTCCAAAAGGAGCATTTACTGCACTCCAAAACGTAATTAGTTTGATATTGTTTAACAAATGATATTTATTCCTAATGTTCTTGTCAATTTCAATTAGAATAATTTCATATTTTCCCCACCTTATGATTCCAAACAATCAATGACAGAATATAAACACACGTGTAACTACATCAAGGCCAGTCCCTTCAGCCACATATATGTCGTACAGAATCGATCTAGCTAAAATAAATCCATTTCCATCATTACTAGAAAAATCAACTCTTTTTCCGTAATTCGCACCCGAGTGGAGGTCATTCATCATGAATGGCATGCCGATTTAGCCAATGTCTCTCATCTGGCCACCTAAAAATATTTCTTAGTGTCATCGATTTCTTTTATATATTTGTCTTAGTCATGCCATTGACTTCCAAATAGTGCAGTGAGTTAGTGCTCGTCAGTCTCTTCAATGGTAAACCGACAAAGGCACCGAATTTTTTAACTGAGATTTTCAAATAGAATTAAAGAAACGTGACATTAATTTTGTCACCACAGGGACTCCAAAAATCAATCCCAACATCGTGAAACTTTTTCAACGCACTTTGAAAGAACGCACGCGGAAATACTTTAAGCATGAACACACTTTCAGGTTGATCGACGTCTTACCGCATTTGGTTCGAGCGTACCACCAATCTTACCATCGGAGCAACGGACGTGTTCCGCAAGATGTGACTCCTGACAAGGAAGTGACTGTTTTTATCTTACATGTTTGGTACGTCCCCGATGGTGGATGTCCCCAAGAAAGGTGGAATGTTGTCAGCAGGAGATTGGGTGCGCATTGGTAAAACCAAACGCACTTTCGACAAAGGTTGCTTACCCAAATGAACCACCAAATTGTTTCGTGACACTGGTTGTGTGCGTGGCCCTCATCCTGTCTTCTATAAATTGGAAGACATGAATGGGAAGTGTTAACAGAAACGTTTTAATTGCTCTAGTTACAACGCGTGACCAAAAAAAAAATGTCGAAGCGAACGACATCGAAAGCATTCTGGAACAAACAAACCGTAAAGTGAGAAAAAGTGGTAAAGAAGTCAAAGTTCGTTATAATTTCCGCAAGCTGGTTTTAGCAACTACTACAGTTTAATTCTCAAGATAATATAGTTAAGCTTGCGATTCTAATGTTGGCCACGCCTTGCTCAATTCCAATTGGATGATGATTCGTATAATTATCATACACTGTCCCCTCCCAACAGTCTGTCAAGGGTGGATTTGAGACCCCCACTTGACGTTCGTTTGATCCGAAAACATAATTCCATCACTTATCAGTGAAACATGTGATCGCAATTATTGTGTAACTGGCTGTCCAAAAAAAAACCAGTCACGAATTTTACTACCATGTCAAATAACTGGCTTGACACCTCATTGTTTGCCGAATTGACAGTCATACATATTTATGGCACGAAATTATTAACCTCAGGGTCTAGCATACATATGTTGCAATCTGGTTAATCCTGACAACGTGACAGACATATATGTGTAAATTTGTTTGTTTGTTTGTTTATCCTTCCCGCCAAGCGTTGTTTTATTGGTATAGTTTATGATCTAGCTGAACTTATCCGTCACCTAACATCCATTATACATTGAACTAGCTCAACATACCCGCCACGTGCAACCCGCCACTCACTGAACTAGCTGAACTTACCCGCCATCCGCCACTCGCTGAAATAGCTGAACTTAGCAGCTGACTAGCTTTACTTACCCGATACCACCTGTCTCTGTTTGCTGTTTTGCATGGTGGAGGTCAGCTCCTTGCCACATTGCCAATACCCAGCACCGTGACGTCACATCACCTGTTCCATTCCCATTCAACCTACTTTCCATTGTCGTTATACAGACCCAATAGTCCCCATGTTCAATTGCCCTTGTCGCTAAAGGTGTCAAGGGTGATTTTAAAACCCTGTCGCTAAACAGCCCCTCCCCCCACATTTGGGGTGGGGTGGGAGTGTTATGGGTTGTAATGTTTTTTCTCATTGTCGCTAAAGTGTTCCAGGGTCCACCTGTCGCTATAGTGGCTAGAGGGCCGCCAGTTTTTATTCGACTCGCGAAAGTATTCTAGAATAATAGCCTCGTCTTTTTCAATATTGCCGATTTAGCCCCACATTGGTTTGTTATTTCATATATATCATATCATAACATGAAAAATGCCAAAACCCCATGACATGAACAGTAATGGATATTTGATATATCAATATTACCTCTTGCTGGTTCATCCATGTACTTAATTAATATATATTTCCAACTCGTTGAAATAAGCTAGCCAGGATATGAAATCCAGCGTGTACAATTTTCAGGTAGTTAACCACGTTGTGTAGTAGTGCCTTCTTTTTCATTTAAACGATCTTTCTTGTTTAAATCATAAGTGTTTTATATTTATTTAATCAATATGAATGCAAATAGAAGTTCAAAAACTTCAAGAAGCAACTTATCAATTTAAAAAATGAGATTATAAGTATTTGCAAAGATTAAGAACTACAGTAAGTAGCAGATTCACTGGACAGAGCTGTGCAGAATTGATTCCATCAATCCAAAGCTGCTTGTAGTCAATCCTAACTGCGTTCAAAATGCAGGTATGTGTATATGTATGTGACATGCATAAAATATATGTATAGTATGTACGCTATAGTTTTGGTACACCGCTCCTTGTATAATTTATTATAATTAAAGGAATCACGTTATTGAAAACAGTATTCATCTCGTGGTATATGATAGAGCATATATATATATATATATATATATATATATATATATATATATATTTGTCTTTCAAGCTACTTTACTGAATACTTACTGAAAAGACATTGTTTTAGACATTCTACATCCATGCAAATTTCACGGCATATTTCTCTTGTTTACAGTAATTAAATATTTTCACTTGTATACAGAAACATTACTAGTTTACATCACATCCAAACTCTGTTTTAAAGTTTTTGTTTAATGCAAAATGGTATTGATGCACTGGACATAAAATAATAATTTAGGCAAATATTTTTAAGGTTTCGATGATTTGTTTTCTTTGTGACATGCGGACTATATTCGTAATATTTATTTCGACATAGTTAACAATAAAATTAAAACCAATATTATAATATTGTTCTGTTTTCATCTCTTTATTTGAACAGCGGCAAGAATTTAAAATTATAACGTACAGTCTCCTTCATGTGCCCTAGTGCTGAGAAATTTCAAGAACGCTATTATACGAAGTGATTCTTTTAAACATACTTTAGAATCAAAACCAGCGGTTACTCTCTGTGCTACGTTATATTTTATGTTGCAGATATTTGTCAGTGTTATCCTCATATTTACTAAACAAGTTAGATTCCTCGATAATTGCAATAAAAAAATTATCAACCCACCACTTAAACTTGCTAACTGAATAAATATAATTCCCCCAGACCATATTTTTGAAACTGTAAAGCTGAAATTGATTGTAGTTAAGTTTAGTAGTTTAGACAATTTACATTGTAGAATGTTTCATGCGAATGTTTTATGAAGTAAAGTTTGTACCAAACGTGGGTTATTTCTAATCATACACTGAATTCGGCTTATTTTTTCTAAATTTATTAAAATATTCAGTACAAGGTTTTAATGATGTCACTTTACGCACTGCCAGCTTCATCTGATAACTCAGTTTCAAACATTTTGTCCAAACTATTTTTTGCCCTTCTCAGTAAACGTTCTCAACCTAGATACCGTGAATTAAATAGGCACTCTTCGTTACTACTCACTATAGTAAACGCAGTCATTTTTATCCAATATCAATGCAATTCTTAAATTACAAACATAACATTTATGAATAATGTAAAATATATAGCAATACATCAATCCCGTTTATTTTATTAGGCTGCTTTTATTGAATATTTCTAGTTATAAAGGTAGTTCCAGGCTGTGAAATTTTTGGCGTGCGACACTGAGTGTGCGAGACGGAACAACAGACTGAATATCTGAGCAGCCCTGTGAAGTGGCAGATGCTCTATCTGCTCGGAAAATTGACGAACCCGCCCATACACGAGTCTCCTGCTGCCTTGAAGGCTGGCTTTGGTTAGCCAAAGACTAAGGAAGTAAACCCTGAAAATACATCTGGAGTGGAGGCCCTAAGGCAGTTGGACAATGTACTACATCCCCTTCTAGCAATTCTTTGGTCTGGAGAAGGATGGACTCCGCCAGATGACCTTTGCCCCAGACACACTGATAATTGCTGGACAAATCTGAAGTTATCATACCATATCGGTCGTCGCCCGGGTCAACAAGGACCGCGCCTGACGTTTTCCACCAGAACGGAGGTGACAAGTGTGCTACTGGTACTTTGCATACAATCAGAGCGAGAGACAGCATTGCCATCGCCACCTGGAACATTAGAACTCTGGCGCAAACTCGAAAACTCCAAGAGTTAACACATGAGATGGAACACTACACATGGCACATACTGGGACTCTGTGAAGTAAGATGGAAAGCCCTAGGAGAACACCAAACTGAAGATGGGCATATATACTATAGTGGGGAGTTGTACAAGTCCATTAATAGAGTAGTCTTACTTGTAAACGAAGCCATCAACGGATCTGTGCTTGAATGTCGCCCCATATCTAGCAGAATCATCTCCATTCGTCTAAAAGCATCTCCCGTTAACATCACAATTATCCAAGTCTATGCTCCAACTAATGATACGATGATAAAGAAATAGAGGAGTTTTACTACAAACTCCAGGGCATAATAAACATGGTAAGTAAAAACGACATCTTCATCATCCAAGGAGATTGGAATGCCAAAGTTGGCAAAGATGCTCTAAAAGACTGGGACGATCATTATAGACCTTCTTGCAATGAGCTTACCAATGAAAGAGGGAGACGGTTGCTCGAGTTCGGGTACTAGCCAATACCCGGGGCCAACATAAAGCTTCACGATGCTGGACATGTCAGGTACCAAATGGAATCCATCATAACCAGATCGACTACGTACTGGTTCAAAACCGTTACCGATCTGGCATCAATAGAGCAAACACAAGAATGTTCCACGGTGCTGGTGTTGGGAGTGATCACGACCTCATCATTATGAACTTCCGAGTGAGGTTGAAGAAAATTAACAACACAAAGAAAATTATTCTCAAATTCAACCTTGAACAACTGAAGGAACCTAACATCTGCAAATCATTCCAAGCCACAATTGGAGGAAAATTTGCTCCACTCCTTGTGATGGATGTTGATGTTAAAGTGATGACAGACACTTTTAACACAGTCATAACAACAGCAGCCAAAGAATTCATTGGCCTCCATCGCCCAAAGTAAAAACCTTGGGTTACAGAAGAGACATAAAAAACACCAGACGCACATCAGGGTCAGTGGAATACCAAGAAATAAACAAGAATATCAGAAAAAATTTGACAAAAGCAGAAGAAGATTGGATTGGACAGACGTGCGCAGAAATAGAGAGCAGTCTGATAAAGAATAACAGCAAAGACGCATTCCAAATTGTGAAAGACCTTACCAGACAGAAGCAACCAAGTGTCAGTACCATTCAAGACGAAAATGGAAAATGCCTTACAGAAGCAAGTGACATTGAAGAAAGATGGACTGAGTATTGTAACGAACTCTACAACAATCCGTCTATAGAAGACCTAGTGGTGCTTGAAGTTCCAAACTCCACAACTGATGATGATTTTCTCATTCTCAAAGAAGAGGCGGAGTCAGCAATAAGATCACTGAAGAATGGGAAAGGCAGCTCGAGTAGACAATATCCCAGCTGAACTTATCAAGTATGGTGAGGAATCAGTGATAGAGCTACTAACAAAAATCTTCAACAAGACCTGGCAGAGAGGCGAATGGAAAACACAGTGGACCCACTCAGTAAATATAACACTCCCCCAAAAAGGCAATCTCCAGCTATGCCAAAATTACAAAACGATCAGTTTGATCAGCCATGCTAATAAGGTGAAGCTGAAGATCATCTTGAACAGACTGAACCCACAAGCAAAAGAAATAATTGCTGAAGAACAGTCAGGGTTCCGGAGTGGATGAAGCACAACATAACAAATATTCAATCTTAAGGTTTTGTGTGAAAAGTACTCATAGCATGAACAAGACATCTATCCTGTGTTAATAGATTTCAGAAAGGCTTTTGGCATGAGCCATTGTGGGCCACAATGAATAAGTACAACATGGGTCAAAAGATGACCAACACCATCAAGCAGCTGTACGCCAAGGCTACCACTGCAGTAACTACTCAAGGTTATGTGGGGGACTGGTTCAAGACAACAGTTGGAATACGGCAAGGCTGTCTCCTGTCACCCACGCTTTTCAACATCTAATTAGAGCGCACCATGAGTGAAGCCCTGCAAAACCATTGTGGGACAGTCAGCATTGGAGGGCGTAACATCATCAACCTCCGCTTTGCAGACGACATTGATGGGCTGGCAGGCAGTGAAGATGAGCTTGCCATATGAGTGAAGAATCGGGATGAAACATATTCCAGATTTGACATGGAGATAAGTGCTGAGAAGACAAAGCTGATGACAAATAGTGGCAAATAGTGGCAAACAAATCACAACCAAGATTAAAGTCAGAAAACAGGAACTGGAAACAGTGGGCCAATTCAAATATATTGGTTCCATAATCACTGAAGAGGGATCAAGAACAGAAATTTTGTCACGAGCAGCACAAACACCGGCAGCTATGTCAAATCTAAGACCAATCTGGAGAGACAAGAATATCTGTCTGAAAACTAAAATCAGACTATTGAGAGCACTGTATTTATGTGAGACCTGGACCCTGACAGCAGAATTACAACGAAGAATCCAGGCACTTGAAATGAGATGCTACAAAACCATCCTTGGCATCTCTTACATGAACCACATCACAAATGAAGAAGTGCGCAACATCATAAGGCACAAAGTAGGCCATTATGAAGACCTCCTCACCACTGTCAAAAAGAGAAACCTGAAATGGTATGGCCATGTCACTAGAGCGAACAGTCTATCCACAACGGTACTGCAGGGTAATGTCCAAGGTGGTAGAAGGAGAGGTAGACAGAGAAAAAAGTGGAGTGACAACATCACAAAATGGACCAGTTGGAAAAGTTTCGCGGAGACACAGGCATTGGCACATGTTTGAGACAAGTAGAGGGAACTGGTCAGATGTTCAGCAGCACAGTGCCTCAACGACCACACTAGGTCAAGAGACTGATGATGATGAATAAATATAAAATCAGTATTTTTTCCGTGTGATAAATAAAATATGACAGGTGTGCTTATTTCAAATAATATTTATGAAACGAACTGGGTAGGCCCTCAAAAGAAAGAAATTGTTCGACTCGTGTGATCAATTGTATTTGACCAGTGTCAAATCTCTGAATACGTAAACCTATATTCACCGACTTAGACCACCATTGCAATAATAACAATAATAATAATAATAATAATAATAATAATAATAATAATAATAATAATAATAAAACAGCAGATTCATGGTCACGAACAATTATTATTATCCATACAGACATATATAGCTAGCATACTATATTGATGATCTAAGTACCCGTGATTCTTCTTCTCTTCTTCTATTACTACTAATTAAATATGATGGGAATAATTTAAAAGTAAGCTGAACCACTCTAGTTTTAGGTTAGTTGAATCACTCTATAACGTTGTAGGACAAAAATTGGCAAGTTAATACAGGTTTTCAATGTAGAGCACCGTAGCCTGTATTACATTGTTCCTCAGTCCTGTCTTGCGTAGTATCAGTAATAATCTATTTTCCTTCTCATAGAGATATTTGAGACATTGATAACTGAACTTTTGACATCTATATCAGTATCTCAATTCTTTCAAGGGCAAGTTATTTATAACGGAGGTGTTTTGTCTAGATTCATGCCTCAGAACTTAAAGCATTGTTTGGAGAAAAAAGGAACAAATATGGAAAAGGGGAGAGGGATCATATATCTATTATTAATCCAGTTTAACTGTAACTGAATGCACTTTTCATTGAAATGGATCGATTTTTATCAAGTAAATCATGATTTAATTCAATACTTTATTGTGTATGTTATATTATGATATTAACCATATTTTTATTTCACTGTGAAACATGATTTCCTCCTCCGTCTCTCCATCTATTTATCCCCATTAATCAATGAGTTCCTTAAAACTTAATATTTCATTAATGATCATACATATTTGTACATGTGAGATATCAGTGTATACCAATGCATTTAATATAATTATTCCAAAATCTTAGCTGAGTTCAGAAAAATGTCAAATTTAAGCAATTAAATATAAAAAATATCTTCTTATTTCTTATAAAGCAAAAATATGAAGGTATGTATATGATGCAAATTTGGTTGAAATACTTTTAAAGTACTTTGAGTTGTTCAGCGCAGTATGCTGGTCTAGCTATTTCTTTGTCATTATTTTCTATTCTTGGGTCTAATTTTAGAGTCCGAATCTGTTTGGAGATTATGGAGGCATCATATGATGCGAAACAAAGCAGAAATGTGGCAGTTAACTATTTATTTAATAATAAACATTTATTTACAAAAATAATTAAATATCACATAATGAAAAAAGAGGTATGATGTTACAAGATAAAAAAAAAACATTCAATATTGCTTTGACTAATATTATATAAATAACTTTTACTTTTTACTTGTTTATCAAGCTTTTAAGTTGTGAATCTGAAAAGGTTATCATTTATGTGCGGTTGTGTTGAGACTTCATTCCCACGCTAACATTGTATAATCTATCTGATACCTGGATGTTCTTATATAACTTAATGGAGTCTACAAAACTAATAAAAAGTGATACAACTTGAACAACTTTTTTGAAAGAGCAGCAGAATTATGTCTAACAGCGGCAATTTTATGGATTTTTTCCATTTGTCTGTCTATATTATCTTATCTATCTGCAATTTTGTCTTTTAGTATGTCATGAATTCTGTCAGTCCGTCATGCACCCAGTCTTTCAAAAGTCATACTTTGCTTTGTAAACAAAGACCATCGGTCTACAATGATCACTTTCAGGTGCTCTTGCGAGTTGCCGTTAGCCTGTAGGTAAGTTTGCCTGTATTGGTAGCGTTATTTAGACTATACCGCTATTTGCCTACAAACATTAAACGTGTTGATATTCTAAGGCATATCATTGAAGTTAGACTACTTTCTTGTAGAAATACATTTTGTGAAATATGACTGTAATTGATGAATGTATAATTAAATGTTCTAGAGAGCATTTGTGTAGTAATAATAAAAAAACAATACATACAGTACTTCTACTGTGATTAGCAGAGGAAATCTCACCTGGAGATCCATATGTATAACTCTATGACTGAATTGTCTTATATTCAGAAGAGATCCACAGTCCTCAAGGAATCTAAACAACTTCTTTTTCAAATATTACAAAAGGTTATAAAATCCATCTGTAGTTTGTCAATTGAAAGAAGTGTTGAAATTTCTTAAAACTTTTAATAAATTGCCATGAATTCATCGAATAACAATTACAGAAAGTACCGTAGAAACTTAGTATTTTTTCGTGAAATATTTAAGAAGCATTACATATTTTAATAATGATCTTTTTACAAATAAAATGATTTTTGTCCCTACGTTTTCTAGCAATCCATCATGAAAATGTTATGCATAGTATATTTTAGCATTATCTCGTGACATATTGTTGCAGTTTCCATTATAAACTGAATGATAGCCTCATACTTAAAAAAACGAACATCAAAGATTTTGTGAAATACTCCATTTATCTCAGTCCATCTTTTCATCTGTCCGTTACCACCCATTATTCTAAACCTCGAGCTTGGTAGAGTTTCACGACACTTTACAGGATTGTAACCCGTATGGTGACTCTCTGTTAGAGGGTTGTCATTCTTTACTTTTGTTCCTGGGGTCCCTACGAGAGGGTCAAATATACCAAATTTATTATGACATTTTCAAAAGTTTTGTAACCACATTTTACACACGCAGTCATTGCAAGAAGATGCAACATATATGTGGGAAGCAACTCAGTGTATGGATCGACGAATTCTCAATCCAAAAGTCCTGCGATCGATACCTATCAGGACCAGCGAGTGTCTGATGTCTTGGCAAAGACACGTTGCTACCATTTCCCCAGCATGATATAGACAACAATGTTTTAAATTCCAGCAAAAACAAAAACAAAAAAAATCCCAACACATCACATATGTGAAGAATTTCGCATTATGACCCCGGGGTCACTGTAAGAGGTGAGGGATGGTGATGACGGAAACCATTGGGTGAAGTTTCACAAAACATCGTTGTTATGTCGCCACTGTGGTATCTATCTATGAGAGGGATGTCATTCTTGGCATCCGCTCTTTTGTTCCTGGTATTGGTGAAAGGTGTAATGCACAAAGGTTGCAGCTACAATAACAATTTCAAATATTTTGTAACCAACTGTTATATGTGTGACAATTTTGTTGCATAGTACACTTAACATGACTGTTATGAGAGCAGAGGTGAGTACGGGGAGAGGGTGAGTGTGGGTTGGGGGATGTACAAAGCAGTGGAAAGCGTGAAGACGTGTGATGGTGTGCTATTTCAATTAATCTAGTTTGGTTTCTTTTTCTTTAAGAAAAAAGATCTTTTCAAAATGAAGTTAGTTATCCAATAGTTATCACACGAGTCACAGAGTTTCATCCTAAAGCCATTCGATATAACTTTCTCTTTGACCTCTCACTCAGTTAGTCTGGTAAGTTTTTTGCTTTTATTTTGTTTTATTTATTTATTTCAGGGAATAAATTAAGAAACTCTTCTTTAGTTCCGCCAGGAAATATGTGCCGATTTTTCCAGAACTGGGTCGATGAGTTCACATTTACTACATTTTATTCAATCCACCCAGAAGCAATTTGATTGTTTTCCGTCACTGTTTCACTGGCTTTACATAAGGATTGGTTTGATTCAGTGTCCGCATTTACTTTTACATTTATGTACAGTTAAACTCGATGATGTCAAAAATTACTGCTTAAGATATTTTTTGGTCACGTTTACACAGAAAATAAAGTAAAGTACTGTTCCACATTAGTGTTCCTTCAGAAAAAAATAATATGTTGCAGCATTGAGCTCTAAGTCTGCATTGGTTACTGTTTTTACATGGTGTTTTCAACAGTTTCACATTTGGAACATTATGATATTATGCTCTTCATTAAATGGTCAATTATACTATAATGTCCTTCTTTACTTTTCACGGAAGAAATACACCCTACACACACACACACACACACGCACACACGCACGCACACGTACGTTGGTACGTTGGTACGTACGTACGTACGTAGTTGCGTGCATACATACATACATACTACATACATACATACATACATACATACATACATACATACATACATACATACGTACGTACGGACGTACGTACGTACGTACGTACGTACATACATACGTGTGTGTATACTTAGAGAATTTACAAAGTACACAAATTGGCAATGTCGGTTTTGAAACTGGGCAGAAACGTCTGCGATCTGAATGAAAACTAGAAAACGTATGGTCACTCATTCAACCTAAAACAAGGCAAACTTCGGACTATCGCAATGAATTACTCTCTCCACTTGTATCTGAACAAAGAAATTATAACCTTTGATGCTAAAATATTTTAATTACTTGTAATTTCGAACTAAGTTCTACTGATTCATCTTTTGCATATTCGACAGTGGAACAATCTTGATACCCAATGTAGTATATCTCAAAGTGCTTTGAAAAGGTGTTTATGTCCAAAAACCGAACCCAGAAAAAAAGTTTCGTTTTAGCCTTATATATTGTTCATGCAAGATCACATCAAAACTTTTGTCATATTCAACTTGTTGACACTCCTCCTCGCTCTTACGGTGCCTAGGAAACGAGCTTGCTCTGTCCTAAGTTTATTAAGCAACGACCTGAGTCGATATTTTAAAAAAAAAAGCAATTCTAGTGCCATATTTTGCTGTTTGCTTGGAATACTGCTTCGGGGAAAGGGAGATGCAAATGAAAACGTATCAATTTTAAAACATGTATACAAATAAACGATACCGGCAGATTTAAACAATTTATTCAAAATCATAAATACTTTCATTCTGCCCTCCGAACGTTCTCTCACTCTTTCATATATATATATATATATATATATATATATATATAAACAAGCATTGTATTTAATTGTATACCATCAAATCAAAATGTATTCTCAATGTACAGAGATTATGCTATTCGTTCATTTTTGAAATGAAATTGACTGGTCTTGATACAGAAAGTAAAATCTAGTAAAGCAAAGCAACTGTAATAAACCAAACTTCAATGGCTTATATCCATGACTACGCTGACATTATTGTAATGGCAGCCGTATACTAAGGGACTCTTTTGTGAGGAACCATGTTCGGAGGGACATTTGCAAAGCTGAGTTAGTTGATCGCCATTGCTTTCCTTTATATTTTCACACAGAGTTCCCACGGAGGCAAAGACGTAATGGACATTTTGTTTTAAAATGTGTGTTTTTTCCTCTTCTCCGTCATGGGAGCCGTTTACGAAGGGAGTAGTATGGCAATGTTGTACATGAAATTATCATAGACAGCCCTCAGAAAATTATATACGGTCCTACATCGCTGATACCTGAAGAAATAAGACTGGCTGATACATATTTGTTTTCGTACTAACTCCCGAGCATAAACTCGATTGAGAAACTACATGCATATGCCGTCTATATTTGCGTACAAGTCAAGCACACTTGTAAACCGCACAAACCGAGTTAAGTCCCAGCATTACGCATTATGCGACTGAAGATCATGGTCTATCTTATTTGCAGTCAGACTCGTATTATACGCGAGTATATACGGTACTCTTTCAACAATATTGTTTTCTTGGGAAATATGGAAGAGAAATGAAATAATGAAATTTTCATTAGGGAACTATACAATGCATGTTTGCAACATTTGTTTTCTCTCTTGAAGAAATACAGTAGCCATTTTTTGTACTTAAATGAGACAATTGGCGTCCACTACTTAAAGAGTTACCGCAGATAAAAATAACAATTTGATTTAGTTTACGACAACTGCACTAATAATTTTCATTTCCACCCACCGCTCAGGTGGCCTTAGTGGTTAGAACGTCCGCTTTTGGTGCGGGAGGTCGCGGGTTAATGCCCAAATATATTCATACCAAAGACCTATAGAACAAACAAAATAGTACTAGTTGCTGCCTCGCTAGGCGCTCAGCATTAAGTGGTTAGCCTTATAACTGGTCGGCCTTTTTTCAAGATAATGTGACTGGGTGTGAGATGATGCTACATGTCAGCGGTATGATGCCCCAGTGCAACACTTCACTATAAACTGCCATCACACACACACACACACACACACACACACACACACACACATATTTCCACCGAGTTTCCCAAGGAAACTACTTATTTATTGCTACTTGCTTTGGAGATTTTTGTAAAAACTATTAGTCACAATTTCATACTGTTGCTGGTAGTAGTGCCATAAAGTAAAGATTTTTAGCTTTCAATTATCATTAAAAAAATCAATTTAAGGTAGTTGGATGCTTTGTAGTTTTTGTTTCCTTGGATAATCCCGTGGATGTCTACATATATTAATAGCTTTTCTAAACAGGAAACAGTCTTTTTGAATGTAAAACTTTAAACTGCGAGAATCCGTGGATGTTCACATATTTTATTAGCTTTTCTAAATAGGAAACATAGTTTTCTTTTAATACAAAACTTAAAAGAATATTTTAATGACATCAATAAATTAAGCACATGTGTTACAAGACGTAAGAGAAACCATTAACATTGTTTAAAACATACATACTCAGTAAACAGATATATTCCCTTAATATTATTAAATTTCTTTGGTGTCACAAGATATAAAGCATTAGAAAAAATATTTATGTCATTATAGTTTTTATTATTGTTGTGCTTTAGTTGATTAATGTGACCTATACTAGGGAAATTACATTTTATAATGGACACTTGGACAAAGCTCTTAACTGGTTTTAAACAACAGTTCACAATATCTGACTACACTCAAATTAGTTTCGTTTCATCCACCAAGGATATTTGTTGTGCAGGATATATAATTAGCTCTCTCTCTCTCTCTCTCTCTCTCTCTCTCTCTCTCTCTCTCTCTCTCTCTCAACTACTGAATGAATGGTCAAACTAGTCCTACCCCGAACTTTCGAGGTTGCCTCGTTGTATTGTTGTTTTCAGCAAATGATTACAGTTACTTTTAAAATTCTTTTCAGCAGTCCCCCATGCCAGTAAATGCATGACGTATGATACATTTAGTTAATATCTAATATCAGGTAGTAGCGTCTCTTAGGAGAGAAGTCCATCGCAGGAAATTATAAGAAAATGGCTAAAATCTCAATCACACGCTAAATTACTCTAGATAAAATAGAAACACATCAAAGGCTTTATGTATACCTTCATGAAATTAATTGCAACAATTCTATTTCAAAAGGTTTCATTTATAATTCTTTGTTCTTTGCTTGTAAAAAAACAACAACATGGAAAAGGTTTGGCAAAGCATCTATAAATTCTTTAAAGGAATGTTGTGTGCGCAGGAATTCATTGGATAAACTGAGTACATGCGTATGCAATGGCTGCATGGTTGGTATTTCAGCGATTTTGTTTCTCCAAAGAATTACACACCTTCTGAAAGCTCAGCAAGTTTTGCGAATGCATACAGATCTTCCACAGGAAAGGCTAATCCATCAGCATCCTGTTTTGGGAGTTTTTGTTGTCGGTGTTGTTTTTATAGCATAATACATTCATGGATGTGATTAATTTAGGTTACCCAAACCATTTCGGTTTTTCTCAAAGGCCTGGGAAGAAAACGAAATGAACTGAAACCGAGGCTTCACAAATGTTCTGACTAGGCTGCAGAGGCGTAGCTAAGGGGGAGGGGGGGGGGGGGCAGGGGGTACATATGTCCCCGGGCGCCAAGGTACAGGGGCGCCAAAATGAGGCTTGCAACGTTACATTATAATAAGTAAACAAGGGTAATAAATCGGTCACAAGATCGCTGGGGCGCCAATTTTATAGTTCGTCCCCGGGCGCAAAATACCATCGCTACGCCTCTGCTAGGCTGCGTTTCGAGTGTAGATTGGGATTAAATATAAATTATAATGACAAGAAATCACGCCAATTCGCACATTTAAGGTAAAGGAAAGTAAACTTTATAAAAAAGTGGTAGAGCACTGTAAGAACAATTTAGTTGTGTACAAGCCTCAAGTCTTTTCTTATAATATCGATGAAGCCAACATTTTATTTCGTCAAGGGGTGAAATCAAAACTTGTCTGATTGACGCAAACAAACTATTAGGGGGCGTTACTTGTCTGGTCCTTTCGTTATTTTTCTTTCTTCCCCAGACTGATGTCTGCTATATATATATATATATATATATATATATATATATATATATATATATATATATATATATATATATATATATATGTACAATTTGTACAGGCTGAATCTAAGATGTAATACTTTTAACGAGGTAACAGGAACTATTTTACCACTAAATATACTGAATGAACCAAACCCAGAATGCTCCTAATCACTCCGAAAAACGCATTAGGGATAAGGTGAATGCTTCTGCGGCGGATAAAATCCACCTTAGGCAAGATTGTTGGAATATCCATAATTTGATACATATGTGAATACCTTTCCTCCGTGGCGTTATACCTCGAGGATATGTCACCTATATCTTGCTGTTATGTGACCACCACAATATTATAGGATTTTAGTAATTAAGTTTTCAAGAATGCAGTATAAATTAAAGTGCTGCAATACGCATGGGCAATTTTACGTTATGCAAAAAGAAAACGCACGCTAAAACAGTTATGTTTCTAATGACGAACTATCCTTAATTTAATTTACAGTCAAGAGATATATTAAATCATGAAAATAAGTGTTTGGAACTATCGTGTTACTCTTTACACACAGACGTTACCTTTGAGTTGGTCGGCGTTGGGATAATATGCAACACTGGATTGTAAATATGCTCAGAGCAAAGGCACTTATATATTAGCGATGGTGCCGAACGAAGGAACCGTAATATATTCGGATATTTTCATATATTTGTAAAGTTGAATTGATAATAGTACTGACTAAGACTATCCAAACCCAAAACAATAGTTTGGTGCATTTACAAATTGTCTATCAATCCGTCTTTTGTATATAGCTAGGTAGTCTGAAATACGGTTATCGGCATTCATTCAACGCTTGATCCATGGATTTGACCTCGTAGTTACAAAGGTGTCTTAATCGAAGAAAAAATAATTTTTTTAAATAATAAAAATATGGTCCTGACAATCACATCTGAGATATTATCGTGATAGAAGAAGCATTCTAGATGACTGAGTGACACAAAATGGCATACTTATAGACACAAAATGGCATACTTATAGATACAAAATGGCATACTTATAGACACAAAATGGCATACTTATAGACACAAAATGGCATACTTATAGACACAAAATGACATACTTAAAGACACAAAATTCTCGTCGCAAAGTAATTTGCTAAAGTCTTTGTTGACTATAATTAAACATTGTTTCCTTAAAATAAACGAATATTATTGACAAACAGAATTTACCATTATCCTGTTAAACTTCAAAATTCAAAATATGTTTAATCATCATAAAATACTTATTATAGAAGCAAGCATGGGTAATTGCTGTTTAAATGTCATCATTGAAGATCTTTAACATCTTGTGAATTGTTTTACTTAAACAGACTGATGTAACCTCAAGTGCAAAGAATCCTTTAGCATGCGACAATTTGGTACTCTTTTTATGCTGTATTTTTCCTTTCTAAATTACCTTCACAATCATCAGTAAAATATGGACTCACACGTCTTTAAATTGAATACCATTGGTACATTTTTAAATGTCCTTGTTGTCTCTTCGTGTATCATCTTCTTCGATAGTTTCGTCCGCGTTGTCTTTTGCACATATAGCGCTCTTGTACTGCGACTGGTACTTGTCAATACTGGAATTTGTCTTATTCAAAGACGATGACGTGGTGCTCTGAACGAGATCTTCTAGATCTTTTTGTGCCGCAGTGTCAGATTGCTTAGGTGTGCTGGACCCACCAAGAGACCTTCTTGACTTAGGTCTATTCAATTCATACATCATCTGTAGAAGAAAAGTGTCCGAGCAAGGGTTGGGAACCCGAATGATCGACCGAGGAACAATGGTGTCTCTACCATATGTTTGCTTAATCTGTCGATTGAAAGTCATATAGCCCTCAATAGATGTGAACTCGTATCTCTCCTTGTTTGCAAGCGCTTGGCGTTCCTTATGTTTGAAATTTCTGTATGGATTATTAAAATTTATTTTCACTCCTCTACGGACAAATGGTTTGGCATATTTTGGTCTCTTCTGTTGATCAGATATCTGTTTCGAGATGCTGTCAACCGTTGGCCTACTATTGACGTCGCTCCTCAGTGGCTTCGTATCGAAGCTGTCTTTGGTTTCGTTAGTTTGGTCGTTTGCGCACCCCACGAGGGAGGGTTGTTTCTTGTGTTGACTGAACAAGACAAACGCCTGACTTGGAAATACGTCCCATGCATTTGGTGCACTATTGATGAGACCTTTAGATCCTTTTATATCAAGATATGACCTTGCCGATTCACGACCAAGCCTTTTATTCGTAATGGCTGAATTTGCTGGTGTAAGGGGTGGAATCATGGCTGGTGTGGATAAAACAGGCATACTGTCAAGGTCATCAAGGGCAAGACTAAAAGCTCCACTTCCATTCACCTCATTGTCTCGGCTAGATGGAGTCGGCTCACTATAGGCTTTCCCAGACTTATTTCCACGTTTAACTCTGTTCAATTCCTTAGCAGACGTTTTATAGCTACCCACCCTTGCCTCGTGTAGGTATAGTTGGGGATCAACTGTTTTTGCCCCTATTGGAAGCCCACAAAGTACAAAATGGGGTTTTTCAATGACCACATCAGTATCTTCCGATACATTCTGAGAAGAGTCCATTGTAGAGATCCCCAAATTTGCCTCCTGCACGCGCGACAGGTGCCTACATTTCCGAGTTTGTACAGATAAATGGTTAATTCCCTTCAACATCAAATCTGATGTTTTATCTTGCTTTAGAATAAACTGGTAATTTTTTTCAAGTTCTGTTATGTTAGAAGGGGTTGGTTTATTAGCCTTATATGTTACTTTAGTCGTTGTCGAGCTAAGGATACCATTTCTCGGAGCTGGTCCCCCTTGTACTTTCAAACGGTCTATTGCTGTGGCCATCCTCGATGACTCTTAATGAGTATTTTGTTTCTCTTAATATCACATCAGCATAAGAATTCCTGAACCAGCATCTAGATTTTCATTTTATTTAAGAACTACACGTCGGTGTTTTAATTTTTTAGGCATTTATTTGTACAAGTCTAGGTAATAAAACTTATTCCGTAAAGTTCAAACGTTGAAAGATGAAAACGTTGATAAATTTCGAATATCGCATTGCATCAGTGGAGGCGAAAGGCAAGTAAGAACTCTGAAAAATAAAATAAATATGATGATAGTGGATACAAAGATAATGTAAAGTGTGAAACATTTTCTAGCATTAGACAAGTGAGATAAATATATGTATTTTTCTAGCACATCTATTAATAATAAAGATGTCCAATAATTTCCCCCTCCCAGCTTCTAAAATATGTTATGGTTATAATCCATACATATTTTCTGTCTCCTTGTTTCACATTTTCCGTTGGTCTCAATATGTCTGTCTTTTTCACTATTTTTCGATAAAAGCTCACTCGCTATGCGAACTTGTTACATTTCAGCCGATAGTTTCAATCTGTTGTCATGCGGAAGTACATTATACTCAAATTTATCTTACTTGCTTCTCTTACTTATTTGCGAGACCTTAACTATCTTATCTACTAATGAGGTGTTGACTAAGTCTTGAATAAAACATCTAAATTTTTACATTTTGTTATCAATTACAATTTTAAGCCCGCCAGGTTCTAGACGTAATGATCATCCATTTTTGTTTAGTTTCTACCCCATTTAAGGTAAAATGTCACCTTACTTCTGAGGCCTTGACTATCTTATTTATTTGTGAGGCCTTTAATGTCGTATTTCTTTGTCAGGCATTGAAATATTATTTATTTTTGAAGCCTTTACAGTCGTATTTCTTTGTGAGGCATTGAATATCTTATTTATTTGTGAGGCCTTTACTGTCGTATTTCTTTGTGAGGCCTTGATTATCTTATTTATTTGTGAGGCCTTTACTGTCGTATTTCTTTGTGAGGCATTGAATATCTTATTTATTTGTGATACATTGACACATTGACTAAGACTTGATCAAAACATCTAAATTTTACATTTGGGACTCAATTTCAATTTTAAACCCGACAGGTTTTTATGACGTAATGATCGTCCATTTTGGTTTAGTTTCTACCCCTTTAAGGTCAAATGTCACCTTACATCTAAACGTATGGGATTACTGAAGGACAGTCAGGGGACCGCAACCGTTCGTCCATACATTGTAATTGTTGTTGAGAGCTATAACGCCATTTCTCAGCGCAGTATCGGCTATGAATGGTGGCCATGACAACTGGTGGAGGTGTAACCGGGAAAGCCCACCGACCCACAGAAAGCTAATGGCAAATTTGTTCACATAACCATCTTGTCAGTTCGTCGTTATCGGTATGATTAACTATACATATGAAATTAAGGGCTATATGAACATCGTCTGTTATGAGACAATATCATTGATATTGCTTCCAGTCATGTTTTCTTCTTTTTTTTCTTCTGTAGATATATAGAAAGAAACAAAATAGGTTTGTGTGCAGACATGTTGTCTTAGTATGATGAAAGACTGTTTCATTACAATTCTGCAATATCGAACGCAATACGATGTCGATAGATAAATCAACAAGTAGAGCAAATATGTACATATATGATTGGATATGTTTTTTTTAAAATTTGTTTCTATTATTAATATATGTATTTCAGTTTCAATAACCATGGTGGGTATTTAAATAAACATGTACATTTAAGTAATGAATAATCAAAACCCCGGCTATTAAGAAACAGATGCGTTATAATATCTCAAGAATCTAGGCCTCTCTTTTGGATTTATTCAAGTTTGAAGCGCTGCTTTGTCCTTCGATATTATCAGAGCTTGATAATTCCTTGTTGGCGTACTCTTTTTATCATGAATATGACCTTTATCGCCCAGTCTATCTTAAAATCTCATTATACAACCGGTTAACTAAATTATTTCGCGAAGCTATTACAAATATTCGTATGTGGGGGTAGTGTCGGCTTGGCAGACAAAACGCCCTGGGGGATGGGGGAGGCAGAGATTCTGTAAAATGTTATCTTTAACTTAAGAAAGTAAAAATGTATGTTGCAACAAATGTTCAATAAACTTCTGATCATGTTAGATTGTTCACTGAAGGAGATAAGATCATCGATGTTCCATTGTTCCTTAAAAATATATTGCATGTTCTCTTTATTTCCCAAAGGCCAATGAATGCCTTGCCTTACACTGATACATGAGTCGTTTTGGTATCCTACACTTCATTACTTCTTATAACCCAGAACAAATTAAAGCGATCCTTTCTATATCGCAGCAGGATCTCACACATAGTTTAGTAACCGTCTTATTTACAATATATTCGTTTATATATTGATACTACACACTCCATATCACAGTATATCATAATATACGGTACGGTATCATATTATCATATCATATCATCATACCATAGATACAATACCATATAATAATTCATCTCATTGTAGAGACTTGAACCTATGAAAAATTCTACCTTTTCCTACAGACGGAGACACTAGTATACCGGAGTTTTAAAAGAACCAATTAAACCCATTCATCTAATCCCTGAGTAAAAATGTGAAATTACACTTGTATAGCTTTCTTGAAGTTAATTTGGAGCTTTGACGAGACCGCTTAGTGCGCCATTTTGTAAATAATTTAGCCATTACAATCGCAGTGACAGTGAATGGTGTAAACCCTACATAGAGTAAGAATAAGTGTATCAAATCAAATGCTCTCATGTTCCTGGCTTTTGTTTTCAAGAAGTAGTTCTTTGTTCACATAAAATGTAATATTTGAGTTGTTCTTGCTGATGTTTTGGGAAAACGGGGACATGAACGTTTTGCAGCTACATAATAATGTAAATTTATTACATGGAAATTCTGTGGAAGTTTCAAGTACCATTCGTATGAACGAGTCTTCTACCTACTACATTATCCCGGTCAAAATTTGAATTAAACGGGTTTTGCTTCACTACACTTGGATGTTCGTAAAATATCTCCTACTGGTTTGTGGGTGTGGATGTCATCATTCTATTAATACTGAAAACATCTTTCTACGTGCTAGGTTCACTTTCACAAGTTACGTATTCACTGTCTTCGTCACTAGACATTAACGGCTTGAATTTTTTTGTTGTTTGTTTTACACGATATCAAATATTGACTTAAATTGATGCTTTTTATTGTTTATCTTACCGAATCTCGTTGTTGTTACGTGATAATTCCTAAGTCAATTGATGTGTAAGATGCTCCATTTTCGTATTTCGAAATCATTCAATATCTGTTCTGCATATTGTGCTTTGTAAAAAAAAAGGGGGGTATTTATTTGCGATCCTAAGCACGCTGACTATTGTAAACTATTACTCTAAAGTTGTAATAATCAAAAGACATGTACATTCAGTGTCAATTACGGCGATTTTAATCCCCCCCCCCCCATCATGCCAAAGGATCAAAGTTTATTTTTCCAAATTATAGTACATATTAAAGAATTTCATTTTTCATGTACATCAAAGACTTTGCATATGTATTCACTTATATATTCGCATATGTACGTGTGTCTGTTCGCATTTGGGGCTACACTGATGTCCAACGATCGTACAAAATTTGTGTATATTTTACATTTCCAATAATAGTGTCCACGCGAACGTTGAAGTTAATAATAACAATGGTCAATGGATGTACTCACACTGTACCTGTGACGTACTTGTCACATCGGCGGACTTGGACCGTGGTTAGTGGACATTGTTGTCCTTATTGACCGTGTACTGTATTGTGTGATATTAGAGGTTTTATTGGTCACTGATCTAGGTCGAAGTTCTCTCCCCTACACGACTTTCCTCTTGTACAGGTGCTTGCAGGGAACTTTCACGTCTGAGAACAAAGTCATGCGGGGAGTGGGTGGGTAGAAGCCTTAAGCCGAAATCAGTAAATATGTACAAAACTATAATTATCATACTACTAACGGAGAGGAATTAAACACTAAAATAGACACGTGTTTTGTTCTTATCGGTTTGTTGATCTTGAATATATAGTGAATTGAAGATACATATTCATAGATGCCTATGTATGTATGTATGTATGTATGTATGTATGTATGTATGTATGTATGTATGTATGTAAGTATGTATGTATGTATGTATGTATGTATGTATGTATGTATGTATGTATGTATGTATGTATGTATGTACGTACATACATGTATGTATGTATGCATGTATGTATACATATATTAAGCTTATTGCAATGTGCAGATGATTTGGGATGAGCTGATTAAAAAGGAAACTGAAAATAAAAGTTAAGGAAATATTATATTTCTTTACAATATGGAATAATTGTTGTTGCTTTCAACACAATAAAAACATGTTCTTTTCCTTTTCATTTTACAAATGGGATTGCCATAGACAATGTATAATAAGTTGTCGCCTTAGAGTTAGAAGAAACCGTCTGTTCTCGCTTTTTAAGTCGAACTCGAGTGCAAGCAATGCATATATTTTTATATGCTTTAGGATAATGCGCATGCAGATTTTGTCTGTTCTACACATTACTCCTATCAAATTGAATATACCCAGATATTCGGGAGTATTATGCGACGGTAAATATCTAGATCCTTGTAGTTTGCGATTGGATCCCAAACAAGAAAGTGAGTATGCGATGCATTTAGATAGGCGGATTACAACATGCTAAAAGATAACTTGTAGATGTCCCACCCCAACCCCCCAAAAAACCCATACGTTAAACATTGCCTGTAGAGAAAAGAAATAAGTTTCGATTGCAACAACATATGTATAACTGGATACACAAATGTGGGAAAGTCACACAAAATGGAAACAAAATGGATGATTAGTAAGTTTTTATGAAGATACAAAGATAAACAAAATTCCCTTGTAAAAACATTCTGTATAACTAATGTATTTGAAAAGACGATTAGCTTAATACATATCCACATATAATCAAGCACTAGTAATTCGTTTTATCTGGAAGAACTGTCTGCTATATTCACAATTCATGTTAAACGTCATCTCTGATAAATCATCTAGAACACAGAGTATATTTGGAAAGATAATTAATTTGCCGACAGAGCGCAAAACGTATTACCTTTCTTTGGGAAAAAAAACGTGTGTTAAAAACGGAGTAAGCAAAACAGGTCCTTATTAGGTTATATTATAACGCTTGAGTCCTCAGCTTGTCTCAATTTAAAACAGCCTGGTTAAATGATGGTCTGACACCTTGAACAATTTCATTATATGACATGTACAAATACAACTTGTTTTATCTTAATTATATTTCAGGCAATTTTGTGAAATTGTCATTGTGAACAAAGCAATACAGTCAAATGAAAACATTCAATTTTCAAAAGAAACTTTTCTGGCTGGAGATATTTTGAGTCCTGCTTAGACGTGCTTATATCGGATTTGTCAATTTGTTGACTTTTTTTCTCCTATTTGGTAAAAATATTGGTCCGACAGTGCCGGATTTAGGACAAAGAAGGCCCTGTGCTAGGTAAGTTATGAGGTCCCTTACTTCATCGTAAAAATATATTTTGCCAAAAAGATGGGGCCCCTGGCCAACGGGGCCCTATGCTTAAGCACATCTAAGCACCATGGTACTCGGGTCCAATTGATATATACTAGGGATTACATTGATGATAACAGGAAGGAAAATCAAGCTAGTTACAGCAACAGTTGGGGTGTGATGCGGAGAGTGGGGAGTAAAGGGATGAAGGAGCATTGCCTGTGAAGTGGAATTGTTATATTTACATCTGCATGGCCATGGAATATTGTACTCACTACCAGTTCAGATATGCAAAAATGCCACACCGTGTACAGTTCAACTGCATTAAAATCAGTTATCAGTCATGCGCTTTGTATTTAACAACAAGAAGATAAATACAATTAAATTCACTCGACATACTTAAAATATCATGTTGCACAAACCAGCGTTGTCGAATTACTTAATACTTCTCTCTCTCTCTCTCTCTCTCTCTCTCTCTCTCTCTCTCTCTCTCTCTCTCTCTCTCTCTCTCTCTCTCTCACACACACATAGGGTCCTTACAACCTTAAAATTTCCTTTCAATGTCCTAGAAAAATGATACTCGTGTAATTTCATATCTGATACCTTAAGGTTTTTAAAAATGAAATCCAAGTATCCCTCTAATTTTGCATTATAGACATAATACTTATAAAAACTGACCTTTGCGTCCTTTGACCTAGATACAATGAAAGCACTTGACTCTCCAAACCAGACATAATAAGTGGATTTTTATCTTCTCTCAAACGTTACAATGTAAGGTGCTCTTGACCCTTTCTTATTTCCACTGAAATGTTATTCCCTTTGTTCCAAATATATGGTGATAACGTTTTCAAGTGTTTGTCTAAAAATCGGATTGATTGGCGGCTTCGGTAAGGTTAGACATTAGAATATGTTAGCGCTATTTATTTATTTATTTATTTATTTATTTATTTATTTATTTAAGATTTGTGCTTTGGATAGGAAAGGTATCGACCTAGACGTTATTCTTCAAGTAAAGGAAAACGAAGCCGCACCCCACCCCTTCCCATAAAGCGACATGGCGGCCACTTATGCTTGCACATGTCAGCTCCTAGGATTAAACTCCGAACGCAGTTTATTTTGTTCTCATATTTTTTATTTTCCATCAAAGTAATATATTTATATTAGTGTAATGGATTAATATTCATACTAACGCATTAATATCATTGAAATGTATTCATATTAGCGTGATATATTTATATCCGTATATACCAGGTAATATTAATATTAGTGTAATGTATTAATATCAGGGTCATATGCCTTACAGGATGTAAATGAAGATTGTGTCCCAAGACGATAAGCACCCATAATCTGTTGTTTGAAATCTCTAGACAATGGAAACTTATTACGAGTCCCATGAAAAGTTGGCCATATACAGGCAGGGGCATAGCTTGTAACATATTCCAGAGCAGTATATATTTGAGTTTAGGTGCAGATCATCACAATACTGGCTATATGGCACGAAATTAAAGGTTAGCTTTTAAAATATAAATATAAAAGAACTGCAAATAAAGTTTAGGAAAATTAACCCTTCCATGTGCACGTATACAAACAGAACTTCAAACTAAAAAAATAAAATGTGAAGATGTTAAAATTACGTGAAATGTTTTTTAAAGATAAACACACAAGGTTTAAAATCAGTAACGTAATGTGATTCTAAATTATCCCTCCATAGTAAACACACGTATATAAAGATTTGCATTTTCTAAAAGCAAAATATCTACTGCTAATTCTTACTGCCGTTGCTACTACTACTACTTATACTACTATTGCCACCACACACACCACCGCTGCTACTTATATAGCCACAAAAGAAACGGCGGGGTAATCAAAACTCATATTAACACATTACGAAACATTTCCTTCTATTCTAACGATCTGGTGAATTGCTGGCATATATTTTTCTATGCGTATGCGCGCGATTTTTGATGTAAATAGATGGCGCAGTGTGCGAAGCGCGAAACTGAATATCACTATTTGAAGAAAAAGAAGAAATAAATCTTTTAATTTGGAACTGATTCCTATTTTGTTTCTTTTGTTTATTGTTTCTTAACGTTCGGGGCCTATTTATAATATATCATTGTTGTGCACTGATTTAGCTGTAAATTGGCTATCAGGGTCAGGACCGTTTTGGAATATCAATACCACCGGTTATATATATATATATATATATATATATATATATATATAACCGGTGATATACGATATTTTTTGCACAGTAAAAACAATAGGTCTTGTAGTTTTTTTGGCATGCTTCAAATTGCAAAATCTTGGTCGAAGCTTTAAATCACCGGATTTGGGAGAGTGCAAAATACAAGTGTAACTCACGCCCTATGGTAGTGGGATGGGTAGAGAGAGTGCAAATGGAAAAGACTGTCTCTTAAATGTGTAAGTACGAAGACGATAGCGAGGTTTATCTATAAAATCTGGTCACTTTTGGGAGAAATATTTTCCCCCTCTCCACCTCTATCCTCAGCCCTAACCGTTGGAAGCCTCCCGCGCATTATTTTTGGCTTTATTTGTGTTCTTACATAAAATGAAAACGATCCGTGACTCCCGATACAAAGGTTATGCCCAACCTAGTTAAAATGTTTATATCATTTATTTAAAGCGATAGAATGATCAAGTAAATATATGAAATGTTTATTTTAAAAATAACCTAAAAATAAACACATAGAGCTGAATGTTATGAAAAAAAGAGTCGATAATTAGAAAAGCAAATAGAGTGGGATTCTCTGCAAGACATGATATTTCAAAACAAACTGAAAATGCACATAGCACTAAATCGAGAATAAAACAGTAGGATAAACGCTTTGATAGCATCGACCAAAATAAAAATCCTACTACTACTACTACTACTACTACTACTACTACTACTACTACTACTACTACTACTACCTCTTCCATTGCAACTACTACTACTGTAAAGTGTTGTCCCGTAATGGTTTATGTTAAATGCATATTTGCAATTGCACGTGAACAAAATAAAGCAAAATATGTCTTACCTGTGAACAAAGCTACTGATGTATGCTTCCATGTAATACAATTCATTTTAACGTTTAAAGTCATCCGATCTTAATAGTCATCCTTTATGACTTTCAGATATCTTCCCTAAACTAATACCCAAGCTTGCGCTTATCTAAAATTTATCGCATCCTAGTAAATTTCTTCAAATGTTATCACTTGTCGTCGTTTTCAAGCCCTGATTGTCTTGAATTATATCTGATGACTTGTACCATTTTCTCAATACGTTTCTTCGTAGGATGTAATTTTACACACGTTACAGACTATATAGTCACAGTAAATGGTAGTAACCTTCGTCAAAAACTTCGTCTGTCTTAGGTATCGAGACATACCGATACTCCCTATACCTCAATTGTAACACATCTACATACATGCATGCCTATGTATTAGTCTCAATTAAAGGTATAATCTTTGATTTAATTCTAGACAATAGGCCAGTATAGTAGTGGTTGGGTCGCGATACAATGAACACCTTTTAAAACAAATCCTAACCGTTTAGAATGTAGTCAAGCAGAAAATAAAGCAACAAGTCGAATAATACCATGTTCACAATAGCAGCATAAACTGAGGAACATATTGTAAAATAATTAAATAATGCATTGAATGCATGATAATGCACACGGTTATTCTATTAAAGGTGTTATCTATGAAATATACATAGTGATAAATATGTCATCCTTGTATTAATCTTCGTCATCATGATGACAATGATCATCTTTTTATACAATATCATCATCGTCGTTCTCATCATGATCAGCAGCAGCACTGTCGTTGTAATCATCATCATAGTCGTTCTCATTATCATCGTCGTCCTAGACGTGCATTTCTGTTTCATCTATCTTAAATATTTTTCGTCTTTTTTGGTATCATCATTGTTGTCGTCTATTTGTTATTAACGTCATGTTACCTTCGACCTCTTCACGGTCACTACCATTAACGGCACCGTAATCACAGTAAAACCAGCGTTTTTTTTAAAATATGTAAAGTCAACAAAAAAGAAGGCAGATTAATATGTATTCAGTATAAATTAGATAACGGGCTGTTACAACCTTTCGCTAAGTGTATTTTATTTCAATATAGGTTGCAACAGCGTACACTTGAAAGGCATTGATACTGATAAGGACGGATAACATTTTGATTTTGTAGCCCCTGTGTAACATTGAGTGTCTTTCTTTCACCTAGGAAAATTGAAGAGAAATGGGGGGCCCCGTCTACATGCTAACTAGCCCGAGACACTAGAGGTGTCCTATTAACTTTAATCATATTTACTACCAGACGGTAAATCTGGCAGGTGAAAACAAGTGGGTTACATAGACCCTTTATCGCATTGTGTAAACTCGCCTGTGTTCAAATTATTTGACAAAATGCTTCAAGGTTTGGGGTAACAAATGTTATAAATCTTTTCAGAGCACTCTTTTTTTTCTTTAATTTTTGTAGAGCGATAAGGATAAATACTGAGGTCATCCCAACAAATAAAATAAAATAGAGTTATGCTTGCTTAATGCTTTGAATGACGTCACTAATACACTTTTTGATTTCTCCTACCTTATATGCCTTAATGAAGCTCATCCTCTGCAGGTAAGGCATTTCTAACTTTCTTGTCTATTTAATTCTTTTTGGTGAAAATTATTTGGTGAGGAGGTTATCTGGTAAATTTTGCGAAATTAGAAAAAGAAGGCAATTATGTTCACAAATACAAAATAGTTACTCTTAGCCATCTGTTGTCAGAGCAAATGAATACACAGATAACAACGTAGATGTCAGCGTGATGTGGATTGTATGTTGGGGTGCAGAATAATATTGAGAAAGAAAGTCAACTGTATAAAACAAGAGAGAGAGAGAGAGAGAGAGAGAGAGAGAGAGAGAGAGAGAGAGAGAGAGAGAGAGAGAGAGAGAGAGAGAGAGAGAGAGAGAGAGAGAGAGAGAGAGAGAGAGAGAGAGAGAGAGACAGTATTCTAGCTAGAACACTAGAAAGTAACACACGAAAAGGAGAAACGCAAATCAGACGAATAAAGCACAAACAGGTTAATTTGTCTTGGACATCTCCATGTTGAATGAATGCTTATCTAATTCTTAGGAAAACGCAATTGAATCATGTGTAAAACCTTTTATATATGTTTCCATATAAATTGACCATATTTAGGTAAATAAGACAAAGATAAAGAGTGTAATAGAATATTGAAGTGATATAGACGGTGATTTGTACAGAAACTATAAAGCAGCATATACTCAAAGTATTGAATAGGTAATCCGCTATGGAACTGAAAGAAACCCATTGATAAAAGTACAGAAAGGCAAGGTATTTACATATGTATATTTTCTTTCGACTGTCAATCTCAGTACGAATTATGCAATATTATTTTTCTGCAGATTGTCACCCAACGTCTGTTGGGCTAATTAACCCCATCAAATAAGCAGTCGCGGGCGAAAAAGACCAGGATAGACCAAACAGCGTGATAAAAGTAATACAAGTCGAATAATTGCTCGCAATATGTACCTTTATGTAAAATGTGGTATAGATTCATTTGTTTTCGATTTGATCATATACCACCATGGAAGAAAACAGAACCAACACCTTACGAACATATTTCGATCAATCTTTGATCCATGTCACCTATAACCTTTTTTGTTGTTTATGTGTATGTCAATGATACTTGACAATTTAAATTTAATTATTCACAACTGAAAGAAGTGAAAGAAAAAAAAAAATGGAATCAGAAAAAGCACAACAAAAACTAAAATAAAACAAAATGCAAACGACTGAGAGAGAGAGAGAGAGAGAGAGAGAGAGAGAGAGAGAGAGAGAGAGAGAGAGAGAGAGAGAGAGAGAGAGACAGACAGACAGACAGACAGACAGATAGACACACACACAGAGTTTATGATCGCTTGTACTGTTATTCCACCTTAAGTGGAATAATGACTTTGATCAATTTTAATTACCTCTTGTTGGTTCGTCATTTCGCTAAGTTTATAGTCCACATTAATTTCCATGAGCCTGTAGGTTAATGGAGTAGCGTTCATGTGAATGGCGTAGCTAAGCAAGTGTTCGTAGTCATAAGTAGGTTAATGGAGTAGCGTTCATGTGAATGGCGTAGCTTAGCATGTGTTCGTAGTCATAAGTACGTATGATATTGATTTAATCACTCTGAAGAAAAATAAAAAGGAACTAAAAGAAAGAAAACAATAAACTTATCAATATGCAAAGGTAAATAGACACAAAAGGCAATATAACTACATTTCGTAGCAAACACGTTCGGGAATGTTAGGAGCTGGATCACTAAAAACTCGGGCAAGCCTTGTTTCCTTTTAATGAACAATTTATACATCTCGTGGTATATCATTGATACAGTGTACACACACACACACACACACACACACACACACACACACACATATATATATATATATTTGTGTGTGTGTATGTTTGTGATCTCTGTGTGTGTATGTGTGTGTGTGTATGTGTGTGCACTTTTCAAATGTGGAAGATAATAGTCTTCAGACATCTTGATTTTGATTGATAATAACATTCTAAATACTGTCATTTTAAGTGCATAACAGTACAGTGAACTGCAAAAATGTGTTTTTAAAATTCCACCGTATGAAAAGAAATTTTAAAATACAGATGCAACATTTCTTTAAATGTTGAGCAAATTAAAAAACACAACCATGTAAGGGGGAGTAAATTCGTATCACCGGAATAATGATGCAGCAGAGTTGTGTCCACTGTGTTGTGCTTGTGAGAAAAATCGTTCTGAACTTTCAAAGTAGCGATTAAGTCTGTCCATCTTGTAGTTCAATAAAAGTTGCTTTAATGCCATAGAGTCATGCTTTGAAGGGCACGTAGATCGTGCAAGAATAATGTGTACCTTTCCTTATGATATTTGTTGGATAATAAATATTGATTACTTTAAAAGGTTAATGAGCGAACGAAGAATCAACCAAATGTTGCAAGGACAAAATACACAATGAATGGATATAGAACATCGATCAAATTAATCATGACCACTAACACCACAGTACAACACAACTTTCACTCACTACGACACCAGCACCTTTTCTTTTATTATTAATCTCATCCTCGTCAGCACCATCGTCGTTATAACCACTGTCTTCGTTTTGGTCAGTGCAGACGAAAATCTGGAACTTTGCATGAGTGATTGATATTTACTCTTTAAACAAAAATTATTATTTGCATTCGCACAATCGGAAATGTAGAGGGGAGGGGGACATTTTTGTATAAACTATTAGACAACTGGGATGAGATCTGAAGCACCCGTTCATAACATTGCATTCTTTCAAACAGTAATTTCATCATTTCACAAATCAATTCAGCACTGCAGTGGGAGTTTATTTGATTAGAAAAGCAGTTCCTTGATCAGTAAAGAGGTGAAGAAAAACAGTATTTAATACGACATTATATTTGATAGTTTGGTATAAACTTGTGAAAGAAGCAAACTGATACACAATTTTATTTCTCTTACGCGGTACTCCATGACATCTGATTTTAAGCATTCTAAATGAATACATACATCAAATGTTAAATATCAATGTTCACAATAAAGATAGTGGTCGAATGCGAAATCCGATTACGAAAGGTTTGTTTCTCAGCAGTCTAAATCGTAACCGGGAGCATGTTTTTTTTTTTTTTTATTGTTGCGGAATCGTCCATGCAATATTTATTGTTGCCGTAAACATTGATAGACTGTATGAACACTGAATGAGCCCGATATCAAATTATGGCTCGGAGTATGTGTGTGTGTGTGTGTGTGTGTGATTTGGATATTTAACGTAGCTTTAACAATACTGTAGTCGTATCGATACGATGTATGCAGTGTGGCAGTTTATAGTGATGTCGAGCACTGATGCATGATGCGACAAGAATGTAGCATGAAGTCCCACCCAGTCACATTATCATGACACCAGGCCGACTAGTCCTAACACTAACCTCTTAATGCTTAGCGCCAAGCGAAGCAGCTGCTAGTACCATTTTTGTGTGTCGTTTGTCTGCCTCGGCAGGGACGAACACTCTAACCAATTAGGCCACCAGAGCGGTAAATTATGTGTTGGAAATAAATATATTAATTTTATGATGCTAGATGCACCAGGTATAGAAGAATCTCTCTCTCTCTCTCTCTCTCTCTCTCTCTCTCTCTCTCTCTCTCTCTCTCTCTCTCTCTCTCTCTCTGTGGATATATGTGTGTGTGTGTGTGTGTGTATATATATATATATATATATATATATATATATATATATATATATATATATATATATATATATATATATATAGGTATATGTACATATGTATGTATATCCGGAATAACGAATTTTCCAGATAATTGAATCATGCGCATTTTAAAAAAAAAATATATGTAAAAGTACAATGAATACAAATTGTTATCTTGCAGTTAAATGCATTATGGTAAACTAATAAAATGCAGTCATTTTTAAAAGTCGTATTTTACTGCTGTTGCAATTGCTAATGATTGACGTCCCCATTTTATTCGGAAATGAAGAATTATACCGTCCACAGCTTAAATCTGTCAACTGAATTTGAACAGCCGTTAATAAACTGTTATTGTTACATACAACTGGTAAACAACAAAGAGGCTTAATGACCCATTTAATTTATTTACCAAATACTATGTCAAAAAGGGTGGACGATTTGATCCCAGTGTAGTTAGATAATTATTAACACCCCGTCGGCGACTAGCTAAAACAAACATTGATTATACAATCGGTGGTTACAAATATGGTCACGCTACTTAGTTATTGATAGTGGCCATAGATTCACAAGGGCTTCACTATTGCGTTTTATGCATTATTCTACTGACCGTATTTTCATATAAGATTTTTTCGAATTTTCTATTTTGGACAGATTATTTCCGGATTAATGAGACAAGATTTAATGTAATTTTACAGGCACCCCGACAAAAGAGCGCACGACAAAAGAGCGCCGATAAAAGAGCTCCGACAAATGAGCGCAAGACAAAAGAGCTCAATACCAAAAGAGTGCCGACAAAAGAGCGCAAAACAAAATAGCGCACATAATTTTAGTAATTGAAAGTCTTAAATGCTTCAAATAAAGTGCATTACAAATTAAATTAGAAATCACTTCTGCATAAATTAGGTAAATGTTTAACTAAATTATAATCATTACTTAAAATGACTTAAAAGGAATTAATAGCAATATCTTACCCTTCTGTGACTATTGTTTCCATGTAAGGTTTTGTACAACTATTATACTGTAATTTTGTAAATGTTGTAAAACTGCAGAACATGGTGAACTTAAATAGGAATTTGTAATTATTTATACACGTCGAACAGATTCTTTGATCTCTAGTCTGTTTTTACCAACGTATATAGATCAAAGCTTCCATCGTTTGAATACTTCTCTATATAACTATTTGATCTCTTATACTTGATAGTATAGTTGCACATATATTTCTTTTGCTCAATAATGTTTGAAAACTTCTCTACGTTTGAAATTACTAAAAACGGAATACACACATGAATATACACGTCAAGGAATAAGGGGAGCAAGTAGGATAGATAAATTTTATGTAACTGATTTCGAACATGAAACATACAAAAAAGCTCAAATTTTAGATTTCAAAATATCAGATCATAAACAAATAACTCTGGAAATAGTGATTAAAAGTAATAGATGGAGAAAGGGAGAATGGAAATTAAATAATTACATTCTAAATGATGAACAGCTAATTAGAGAAATAAAAGAAGAAATCCCTAAAATACTTACAAATGAAATGGGACAAAATGTAGCTGATATATTAACTGATTGGGATAAATTTAAGAAAACAGTTAAAAAATTAGCAATATATCACTCAACTAAACGTAAACGGATTCAAAAAATGGAGATATTAGAATTAAAAAGAAAACTAAATGAAGACACAACTTCTACAAGGGATAAGGAAAGCTACTCCAAACAATTAGAAAAGCTAGAAGAAAGGGAGACAAAGGGAACAGAAATAAGGGCGGTTAAATTTCACCACTTATACAAACAGGCTAAGGAATTATTTAAAAGGGAAGAAAAAAGGAATGGGGGTGGGGGAGAAGTCACTAGACACTCTAATGATAAATAGGTTGGACGTGACAACTAAAGCAGAAATTATGAAGGAAGTACAAAATTTTTATACAACACTATATACATCTCAAAACATAGACAATGACATAATAACACAGTACATGTACTTAAATTCAATACAATATGAAAAGATTTCATCAGAACACAAAGAATTGTGTGGTGTATTCATTTCTGTAACTCCACCAGTGAGATCCTTAGGGATTTATGATCTGCCTGTCCCAAGTCAGGGTAAAGGAGGAGGGTTGGGCGTGGGGTTAGCACCCCCACCCCGTAAAAATAACGACGCTACAGAAACGTCAACAACAGAAGAAACAGAAAACTTTATCCTGGGAGAGGAAGGGTCTTCATCACGAAGACGCATGACGCTGGGTGGTGAAAGCCGAAAGGATGCCACAAAGCCGACTACCCTTTTGTCTACCAGGAGAATCAACATCGGCACATGGAATGTTAGGACCATGTACGAGCCAGGAAAGATGGCGCAGGTAGCAGCCGAGATGAGGAGCAACAAGCTGGCCGTGTTAGGCATCAGCGAGACACGGTGGACACAAGCTGGACAATCACGACTGATGACAGGAGAGCTGTTGCTGTACTCCGGGCATGAAGAAAGCGACGCACCCCACACGCAGGGAGTAGGCTTCATGCTGTCCAAGCAGGCACAGAGGGCACTGATTGGATGGGAGGCGCACGGCCCCAGGATCATCACGGCATCCTTCCGAACTAAGAAGAGGAAGATCAAGATGAACGTCGTCCAGTGCTATGCCCCAACGAACGACAGTGAAGAGGAGGACAAAGACCAGTTTTACAACAGACTGCAGAAGATCCTCGAGACCTATCCGGACAAGGACGTCACCATCCTCATGGGAGATGTCAACGCCAAGATTGGGTCTGACAACACTGGATACGAACCAGTCATGGGCACCCACGCCCTGGGAGAGATGAATGAGAATTGAGAGAGATTTGCAGACCTGTGTGCACTCAACAGCCTGGTCATTGGAGGCAGCATCTTTCCTCACAAGCGGATCCACAAGAATACATGGGTATCGCAAGACAGCGCGACAGAGAACCAGATCGACCACGTTTGCATTAGCAAGAAGTTCAGAAGATCCCTGCAGGACGTTAGAGTGAGAAGAGGAGCAGACGTGGCGTCCGACCATCACCTGGTGGTGGCCAAACTGAAGCTGAAGCTGAAGAGAAACCAGATGGAAGCGTCAGACAGAAGAGTCAAGTACAACGTCAGCCTTCTGAAAGACCCCAAGATAAGACCAGAGTTTGGTCTTACGCTGAAGAACAAATTTGAAGTGCTTCAGGAACTTTTTCAAGAAGAAGAAGACAGTGTACTCAACAGTTGGCAGATAGTGAAAGAAACACTAAGAGCATCATGCCAAGAAGTAGTGGGGCCAAAGAAACACCAGCAGAAAGAGTGGATCACAGCAGAGACCTTGACCAAGATCGAAGACAGGAAGAGGAAGAAGGCAGTAGTCTAAAACAGTAGAACCAGAGCAGCGAAGGCCAAGGCTCAAGAAGCTTATGCAGAAGCCCACAGAGTAGTGAAGAGAAACATCAAGAAGGACAAGAAAGAATACATAGATAGACTGGCAGCTGAGGCGGAGCAGACAGCGTACAGCGGTAACATGAAACAGCTGTACGACATCACCAGACGACTCTCCGGGAATTTCAGCAAACCAGAGAGACCTGTCAAGGACAAGCAGGGGAATACCATCAACAGTTGAGACCAGCAGATGAACAGATGGGCAGAGCATTTTGAGGATCTCCTGAACAGGCCAGCATCCGCGAACCCCCCAGACATCGAACCAGCTAACGTGGATCTCCCGATCAATTGCGAGAAACCGACCAGAGACGAGATCAGGAAGGCCATCACCCTGATAAAGAGCGGGAAGGCGGCTGGACCCGACGACATCCCAGCAGAGGCGCTAAAGGCAGACCTGGATGCGTCAGTGGAGATGCTGTACCCACTCTTTGAGAGGATTTGGGAGGAAGAAGACGTACCGGCAGACTGGAAGGAAGGTTACCTGATCAAGCTTCCCAAGAAAGGCGACCTCAGCAACTGTAACAACTACAGGGGCATCACACTCCTATCTGTGCCAGGGAAGGTCTTCAACCGAGTCCTCTTGGAAAGGATGAAGGCAACCGTGGACGCACAGCTGCGAGATGAGCAAGCAGGCTTCCGGCAGAACAGATCCTGCACAGACCAGATTGCGACGCTCCGCATCATAGTCGAACAGTCCCTAGAGTGGAACTCCCCGTTGTACATCAACTTCATCGACTATGAGAAGGCGTTCGACAGCGTGGATCGAGAAACCCTCTGGAAACTACTTCGGCACAACGGCATCCCAGCCAAGATGGTCAACCTAATCAGGAACTCCTACGGCGGCATGTCCTGCAGAGTTATCCATGGAGGGCAGCTCACAGACAGCTTCCAGGTGAGAACTGGAGTCCGACAAGGATGCTTGTTATCACCGTTTCTCTTCCTCCTCGTCATCGACTGGATTATGAAGATGTCCACCAGCGAGCGCAGGAACGGAATTCAGTGGACTTTGTGGAGCCAGCTAGACGACTTGGATTTTGCCGACGACCTTGCACTCCTTTCACACAGCAAACAGCTGATGCAAGAAAAGACAAACGTTCTGGCAGCCACGTCTTCACAAGTTGGCCTCAACATCCACGAGGACAAGACCAAGATCCTGAAGATCAACTCCACAAGTACCGAACCAGTCACCCTGAATGGAAGTCCCCTGGAAGAAGTGCAGTCCTTCACCTACCTGGGTAGCATCATTGACCAGCAGGGCGGTACAGACGCAGACGTCAAGGCAAGGATCGGTAAAGCAAGAGCCGCCTTCATCCAGCTCAAGAATATCTGGACCTCCAAAGAGCTGTCCTTGACCACCAAGATCCGACTGTTCAACTCCAACGTGAAGTCAGTCTTACTGTATGGAGCAGAGACCTGGAGGACGACCAAGACCACCATCAGGAAAGTCCAGACCTTTATCAACAGTTGCCTCAGAAGGATTCTCCGGATCCGCTGGCCTGACACCATCAACAATGCCAATCTTTGGGAAAGGACCTCCCAACTTCCTGCTGAAGAAGAAATCAGGAAGAAGAGATGGGGCTGGATAGGGCACACCCTACGGAAACCGCCAACCAGTATCACCAGGCAGGCGCTGAGGTGGAACCCACAAGGCAAGCGGAAGAGAGGCCGTCCAAGAAACACCTGGCGACGCAACCTCCAGGCTGACACCACCAAGATGGGCTACACCTGGAATCAGCCAGAAAAAATGGCCCAGGACAGAGGACTCTGGAGATCTGTAGTTGGCGGCCCATACCCTGATAGGAGTGACGGGCAGTGAATGAATGAATGAAATTCATTTCTGTGGAGGAAGTACAAACCACAATAAAAGAACTTGCAAAAGGTAAATCACCAGGGCGAGATGGCCTCACGGCGGAACTCTATACGAAATTTCAAAGTGAGGTGGCACCAATGTTAGAATGTTTATTTAATAATATACTTTTAAAAAATGACAAAATGACAGACTCGATGAGGGAGGGCTTGATCACTATCATTTACAAAGGGAAAGGAGACAGAACCGACTTAAAAAACTGGTGGGCCCATCTCCCTCCTTAACACTGATTACAAAATACGGAGTAGAATTTTAGCGAATAGGGTTAACGCGGGAATGTTTCATGGAATCAAAATACCAAATCTAAAACAAGAATTCAAGATACTACAACATGATTGTACAAACTTTATAAACGATCCGAATTCCTTTATTCACCTACAAAAGGAATATGAAGCTTTTAGAAAAGCATCGGGATCACAAATAAATCATGAAAAAACGGAAATTCTAAAAATAGGAAACTGGAGTGGAAACCACCCTAGATTACCTCCCCATTTGATTAAGAACAGAGTAAAAGCCCTAGGGATTTTCTTTGGGGTAAATGAAGAAAAGGAAAACTGTATAAAAGTTAAAAATAAATAAAAGATGTAATAAATATCTGGGCACTCACGCCGCTTAGTCTAATAGAACGTTCACAGGTTGCAAAAACATATGTATTCTAAGTTGACTTATTTACTAAACGCTGTGGACATTAACAATAAATTACTGGAAACCATTGATAATGAAATAGTAGACTACATATGGAATTTCAAGACACATTACATAAAACAGTCGACACTATATAGGTCTAAACTAAAGGGGGGATTAGCCTTACCTAATCCCACCCTAATAAAATGCAAAAATTTATTAAATAGGTTTAAAAGTTTAGGCAGCACACCACAAACACCTTGGGAGGCACTATACATTTTTTGGTTAGGATTTGGCATGAGAAACAGACAAGACATATACACAAACAACAAATTGAGTAAGAAAATAGACACACCACAAGTACGACAGACGTCAAATACTCTTCCTAGACGGAAACTTTAATAAAAACTTAATACGAAAAATTACTGACTATTTAACGAAGACGTTAATAAAATGTGGACCACTGATGAAGGTTAGGTAAATAGGTAAATATCCTATAATATATATATATATATATATATATATATATATATATATATATATATATATATATATATATATATATATATATATATATATATATATATATATATATATATGTGTGTGTGTGTGTGTGTGTGTGTGTGTGTGTGTGTGTGTGCGTGTGTGTGTACTAAAGCAAAAAAAAGAGTTTTCATATATTCTTTTTTTCTATTGTCGAATGTAGATAATCGAGTACTTGTAGTTGAGAAGTCTACTTAGTCTCTATGACAATCACAATGGCAAGATCAAAACAGACCGCAAGGAAATCAACTGGCCACTGAAATGGAAACTGAAATAGCGAGATTACAACAACTATGAATAAATAAATAAATAAATAAATAAATAAATAAATAAATAAATAAATAAATGCAAATAAGGTGAGAAAAAGAATACAAAAGGAAACAAAAAGTTCATATTTGGAACAGCACGAGAAACACGAGAAAAAATGGCGGAGGCAAGAAAGGAGATCACGGACCTTCAGATTTTTTTTTTTAAATACACCGTGTCGAAACAGAAGAAGGAGCGTACATGGAATGCAGGTATAAGGAAGGCACACAAATGATAGAGTTTCAGGGAATCCAAAGAGACAAATTACCAGGAATAACAGCAATATTGGTATCTATAAAAAAAATGGACGAAGAAATTATCCCAAAAATATACTCAATCAACTACGCAGATAGAGGCTATGAGATAAGACCTAGAGGAAATGAACCGGTACTACCATATGGGGAAATCACAATTTGCGGGGAGTGAGCAATAGTAGAGAAACCGAAACCACTTATGAGGAAAATCAAAAAGCAAACATGCGAACTTCACTTGTCATGTATCTCCATGGAGATAACATTAGAGGCCATAGTAATCTGGTGTGAGGAAAAATTCGGCATCAAGGTTGAAAATGCAAAACTCGGAGTAGCTCCAGGGTTCTCCATCTATAATGGAACCAGAATTTTGGAGATAGAGAAAACAAAACTTCATACAATGAAAAAAGTATTTTTTCTAAGAGGCTTTCTAACCAGGACGTCGTACAAGGGCTGCATATACCACAGAAAATGCTATCGGTGTGGGAAAACTGGACACACGTCTCACAAATGCCAGACAAACGAAAACGCTTCGATTGATATCACAAGTAACGAACATGCTCTTAAACAGCAAACAATAAGAGGAGCACAAAGTGTCACGCAAGACAACAACAAAGGAGAAACTAAGCAACAAAATAGCAATCTAACAAAACGAAAGGGAAACCAAATGGAAAATACCAATACTAACAGCTTAGTACAGCAGGAGTCACTTAACATAACTGGAAATAAAAAAGGGAAAAAGGAAAAAAAAGGGCAAACTCAAAATGAAAATAACAAAACGTCAGAAAAAAAACTAATGCAATGGGAAACAAGCAAACGGGGCAGACCCAGAATGGAAACAATAAAACGCCAGAAAAACAACAAAATAATGCAACGGGAACCATGCAAATGGAAAGAAAAAAAGGCCAGACCCAAAATGGAAACAACAAAACGACAGAAACGACAGACGTAGTTAAAGAATGCATTTTAAGAGGTTATGAGTTAGTCCCTGAAGCTTATAGACAAAAATTCAGAAATTACAGAAAAGAAGCTGGACAAACTCATGTCGAATTTGCTAGAGAAAAAGAGCAGATGTTTGATAGATGGTGTTTAGCTAAGAAAGTCAAACAAGATTATCAAAATCTCAAGCAAATTATATTAATTGAAGAGTTCAAAAACTGTGTCCATAATGATGTTAGGACTTATCTTGATGAGCATAAGATTGAAACCTTGGAAAATGCTGCTCGAGCTGCTGACGAATATTCTTTGACACATAAAGTTCCTTTTGTTAACAAGACTTCTACTCAACAAATAAATGTCAGAAAAGTATTTCCGTCTAATTCAAGCTCTTCTAAAACTCAAACTAACACAATTTTAAAAAAATCAGACTTCAGAGAAGTTTGATTCTAAATCCTTGTCTCTTCCGACGTGTATCTATTGCAAGAAAGAAGGACACGTTATTTCTGATTGCTACAAATTGAAAAATAGGCATCAGAATCAAAATAGACTTGTTCCAAATGCTCTTATTTCCAAGAGGTCAAGATCACAGTCATGTATTGAAAGCAATACATTTGTTGGGTGTAACAAATCCCAGTCTGATTTTAATATGGAGAATTATGAACCATTCATATCGAAGGGTTCTATATCACTCTTGGGTGATTCAGCCAATCCCACCCCTATTAAAATTTTAAGGGACACAGGAGCTTCTCAGAGTCTTTTATTGTCAGGTACTTTGCTTTTTCTGAGAAGTCTTCTTCTAATGAAAGTGTTCTTTTTCAGAGAGTAGAGTGCGGCGTTGTTAATGTTCCTCTCCATTGTGTAAATTTGTCATCAGACTTAGTGTCAGGACCTGTGACAATCGGAACAGTCTCGGTTTTACCCGTAGAGGGGATTGATTTATTGCTAGGCAACGACTTAGCTGGGGACAAGGTTGCGGTTAATCCACTTGTAACTGACAAGCCTAATTTGGATCAGAAAGTTGATCCAATTGAAAAAGAAATCCCTGATATACTTCAAGCTTGTACAGTTACCAGAGCTATGGCAAAGAAAGCTCTTGAGAATGAAGTTGAAATGGGCAGTATTCCCTTGGCTGACATATGTATAGGTCAGGCTTTTGATGAGGTCACATTTACTTCTTGTTTGGATCAATCAGAAAGTATTGATCATAGTGATCCTCTTTTAACAACTCATTGTCTTTATTCTAATCAGGGTGATGATTTTGAGAATGATGTTACAGAAGGCAGCATTCCTTCAACTGACCCTTGTATAGGTCAGGTTTTTGATGAGGTCACTTTTATTTTTGGTTTAGATCAATCAGAAGGTATTGATCATAGTGATTCTCTTTTAACAACTCATTCTCTTAATCAGGGTGATAAACGACAGTCACTTGTCGTCGAACAGGAAAAAGATCCTGAGATCTCCTATTTGTTTCAAAGGGTCATAAATGAGACTGAAGTCACTGAAGTTCCTGTCTGTTATTTCATTAAAACTGGAATTCTTATGAGAAAATGGAGACCTTCCTAGGTACCTGTTGGTGATGAGTGGTCAGTGAACTATCAAATAGTAGTTCCAAAACCTTACAGACAGGAAATACTTAATCTGGCCCATGAAACTCCTTTGGTTGGTCATTTAGGGATTAAGAAAATGTATCACAGGATCTTGACTCACTTCTATTGGCCAAAAATCAAAAGTGATGTTGCCAAATACTGTAGATCTTGTCATACTTGTCAAATGGTAGGAAAAACCAATCAGAAGATACCTAAGGCTCATCTGCAACCTATTCCTGCCTTTGATAAATCATTTGGTAGAATTATGGTAGATTGTGTAGATCCCTTACCCAAGACCAAGTCAAGTAACCAATACTTGTTGACCATTATGTGTGCGTAAGCAAGGTTTCCAGAGGTTATTCCGTTGAGGAATATAAAATTTAAAACTACAGTAAAAGCTTTAATAAAGTTTTTTACTCAGTATGGCCTTCCCAAATCTATTCAGTTTGATCAAGGTTCAAACTTCATGTCTGGAATTTGCCGGCAAGTTATGAATGAATGCCCAATTCAGCAATTCAAGTTAAAAGTGAAACTATGGTTTGAAAGAACTACAAGGGAGAGAACTTTATTCTGATAATGGAGTTGTGTTACTCTTGTTCATTCTTCTTACTTTTCTTCAGATTAGATATTACGGCCCTTGCAAAGTTAAGAAGAAAATGAATTAGTTAAATTATAGTATTAGTGCTCCTGTGATCTAAATAAATTATAGGAGTACCAGTATATTGAAAGAGATAGCCATGTTAAATATGTAATTAATTTAGTTGTGCCTGTCCCACCTAGTGAAGAAATATCGTCGGATTCTACTGACATTGGAGCGACAAATTGATGGAATTCAAAAATTATGAAAAATCTAGACCAGAAACTTTTACATTTGCATGTACAAGAAAGAAATGAACTGAAAGTTATTATTATTATATGAGCACTAATGTCCAGATATTCTTACAAGGACAAACAAAATTATCATGACGTTGAAATTGAAAATTCCAAACAGCATCCATGCTGGACGAGTCCACTCAAACAGGAATTCTTGAAAAAGGAAATTCAATATTTGCTGGAGAATGATTTTATCAAGCCCAGTAAAAGTGATTGGAGTTCACCATACATACTTGTTTGAAAACCAAATGAAACTTTCCTTATGTGTACTGATTATAGGAAGGTGAACAGAATGACAAAAAAAGATTCATTCCCATTACCAAGAATTAACAATTGTATTGATAAATTGGGAATGCCAAGTATGTCACCAAATTTTGACCTTCTGAAAGGATTTTGGAAGATTCCACTACGGAAAGAGCAAAGGAAAACTCAACATGGTTTATCCAAATGGACTCTACCAATATAAAGAAAGTCCAATTCAACGTCTCATAAAAATGATCATCTCTGGTCTAGAAAATTGTGACGTCATCATCTACAACGACACCTGGAGAGAACATCTAGCAACAATTAGAATTTTTTTTAACAGACTCACTAATGCGTGTCTGACTGTTAATTTACTTAAAAGTGAGTTCTGCCCTGCTAGAGTGGTTTTCTTAGGACATTTTGTGGGATATGGACAAGTTAAAAGGTTGAGGCTATTTCTTGATAATATAATTGCAGACGTTTTTCCTGTGTATAACAATTTATTATATAGTGTAATTTATACTAGTTCTTTTAACATCAGATGTAAATTGGTTTGTGATAAAAAGAAAGTTTTATCATATAAATCTTTCTTTTTATTTTATGGGGGAAGGTGTTACGGCTATGGGATTTAATTTTATTTATTTATAATTATTAAATCCAAATTTGTCATTTAGGGTTTAATATTCATTAATTGGGAATTTTTTTCTAGAAAATTCAGGTTGACCACTCTAACTGTAAACAAGGATTTGACCTTGGCTTGGTTACTTCTTTATCTGACCTTGCTTTAGATTGATAAACAGGTCTTTAATACTATTGGTTAATTTCAAGGATAACTTTTATTTTTTGTTCTTGGGGTGTAGGACATATCTAGAATACGTGACTTGCTGAAGGTAGTGACCTTCCATGAATTTCTAGAAAGATCACGTGATCACTTGTTTACTTAAGAAAAACAAGTTATATAGACTTGTTTGGGATAGAACAATTCAGTAGAATTTTGGGCTTTAAGATATTAGTTGTGTATTTTCTGTTTGAGTTTAATTTTAATTATTTTGATCTGGACTTTGTGTCAATTCATTGAAGAAAGAGGATTTATTATCTATTTGGAGGAGAAAACATGTGCTCATAATTCATTTGGATGATAATTAAACAAGAACTGCATCACTTGACATTGTTAGCCATTTTGGATTACATCGTCAAGATTCGAACCTGGAACTATTAGAACATTTATTTATCAGGACTCTCGCAATTCCATTAGAGGATTATTTTTTGTGAATTCTATATTGGATTAATGTTGGATTTGATTCTCTAAAACTGTAAGTTTATTTATTTTTATGAAAATAATTGTACTTAAAATTCATTGTTCAAGTTATACAAGCTTGTTAGTTTTCACTCTTTCTGTATTGCTGATTATTCGAGCCTAAGCACGTAACAATATGTATATATATATATATATATATATATATATATATATATATATATATATATATATATATATATAACAACTCAATCTATAACTTACAAACAAAAAATAAAGAGGGCATCCCCATAAATGGTCTGTGAAGATCAGCGGGGAGAGCACCCTCCAAAAAAAGAATAAAGGAAATCCACTTGACCTGCGAACTGAAATAGCGGCGACTAGAACGTAGACGAATGACCAGAAAATAATGACAAGAAACTAATATTTAAAGCGAAAAGGAAATTAAGGAATATACAGAATACAACGAAGCGAAGTTCATACGTAGAAAAATCAGGATAAGCACGTGGAAAAATGGCTACAGCACGTAAGACGACAACGGACCTTCATAAATATTTTAAAACACGGAGAGTAGAAACAGAAGATGGGGCCTGTTTAGAGTGTAAATACAAGAAAGGTACACAAATGATTCAATTTCAGGGATGGAATGGAGACAGAATACCGGGGACAACATCAGTTCTGGTATCTTTAAAAACCAATGACGAGGACATTATCTCCAAAATATATTCAATCAATTATGCCATTGGAGGGTATCAAATAAGATATAGAGGTAACACCCCAGCGCTACCATAAGGAGAAAAACAAATTTGCGGATTAAGAGCAATAGTAAAAAGTCCAGAACCAATCATCAGGAGAATCAGAAAGCAAACAGGTGAAACCCAGTCTATCAGGAATCCATATAGAGATACCATTAGAAAATACTGTTGGCTGGTTTGAAGAAAAATTTGGAATAAATGTGGAAAAGTCAAAACTTGGAGTAGTTCCAGGGTTTAACATCTATGATGAGACCAAAATCTTTGAAATAGAAAGATCCAAACTCCGCACAACCAAAAGAGCAAATTTTATACATGGCTTTCTAACAACAACCTGGGATGAGGGCTGCAGATACCATAGAAAGTGTAATAAATGTGGGGAAACCGGGCACACGCCCAACAAATGTCAGAATAACAGAGACGAAACGATAGACACAAATGTCCGGGAAAACAAACAACCATCAGAGAGCAAAGTTTATCGCAAGCTCTGAACGAAACCATGGTTAAGAAAGAGGAAGTAAATGACCAGCAAAATAAGAGGGAAATGAATCCAAAAGGGAACAATAAGACTAACACCAAAAGCCGAGAAAATCAGGAAATACCTAATGAAACTTGGAAAGAGGCAGGAAAAGTATTGCAACAACCCGAGCAACAAGAATTAATAAATCAACAAGTAAATAAGAAAGGAACAACTGACCAGCAAAATAAGAAGGGAATTAAACCAAAAGGATACAATAAGACTAACACCAAAAGTCGAGAAAATCAGGAAATACCTAATACAACTGGGAATAAAGATAGTGGAAAAGCAGAGAAGAAATTGCAACAAGAAGTAAACAGGTTAACAAATAAACAAGAAAACCCACAATCGAATGCAACGGAAACTAAGAAACCGGCAGAATACATGACAGCAGAACAGCAATTTGTACAAGAGATACTAGAGAGAAGAAATGAGAAAAGGAGAAGAATAAGAGAGGAAGAACACTTAATGGCGGAACAAGCTCTATACTATGATGAGTTCCTAGAATGATCTGATTACAAACAATCCATAAATCATGACAACAAGACGAAGTTCAGAAAAAAGTGAACAAAGATGAATACCATGAACGATTTGAAACAACCAAACGAGATAAAAGAACACAATAACAAATGTTATAAGAAAATAACAATGATTAAAAGAATATATATATATATATATATATATATATATATATATATATATATATATATATATATATATATATATATATATATATATATATATATATATATAATTAAAAAAATACATATGTAAAACAAAATATATAGCATACAAACATAAACATTTACAGGAGGGCCTTCCCATAAAGGTCTGCGAAGATCAGTGGGAAGACCACCCTCCAAAAAGAAATAAAAATAGATTGTAGAATACAGATTTATGCGGCAAAGGTTTCCTTTATGTAGTGCAATATATATCAGTTAGGGTAATAACTCTCAACTGTTCAGGAGAAATCACTGAAATAATAAAATCAAACAGTGTCGTAAATCGCAATTACAGTGAAGTAATTCCTTTCAACATGTATTGTTTGGTATTCTGTGGTAAATTATAGTGAAGTAATTATTCTCAATATGTATTGTTGGGTTTTCGATGGTAAATTACAGTGAAGTATTTCCTCTCAATGTGTATTGTTATGTATTCTATGGTAAATTACATTGACGTAATTCCTCTGAACGTGTATTGTTTGGTATTCTATGGTAAATTAAGTAAGGTAATTCCTCTGAACGTGCATTGTTTGGTATTCTATGGTAAATTACAGTGAAGTAATTCCTCTCAATGTGTATTGTTAGGTATTCTATGGTAAATTACGGTGAAGTAATTACTCTCATATCTCATTTTAATTAGTTTTTGCTCCATACCACCTGAATAGATCAATGTTTTGACTTTGTTTGCTTATTTGCTGTTGTTGTAGCACTTGTAACTTAAATTCAGTCATTTACTATTTAGGAAAACGTTGAAGGTAAGGAAATTTTTTAAGAAAGAAAATAAAATGAACACTGTGGTCTTCTTACATCAACTCTAACATTTTATTAATGAAATCTCTGAAATGATTTATAAATATTGTTTCTTTTTGCTCATTTGCCAATCACTTATACTTTCTACTTCATTTGCTTCTATCTTCTTTTATTTAGTCTTCCCACCTTCATTCAATCAACTAATCAGTTGGGAGGTCAGTTATGAAGCGACAACTTGGAATCCACGCGGTTCTCAATGCGGCGTATATTAAAAAGAGAAAATAGGGTATACTAGTTAAAGATGCATTAGAGAGATAATAGGAATCCGGAATACAAAGAGTTCGTATGAGACAGGTAATCCTGTACATCTGGATCCTGTACATTCTCATGATTAAGGAATGCAATGCATTCAGCCTATACACATGGAATTACAGTTATGATTTGGCATAATGCAATTAGTTGCTCCGAGTGAGATGCATTAATCGCAGACACTGAAACTTGCAAATCTGTTCTGATCTGACGAGATATCGGAATAGTCAGGGTTTGCACTGTACACTATGGAATCTGTTGTTCATTTTACCTAGATGACCGGACTTGACAAATCGTTATCGTGAAGGCACCGGCATGGTTGAAATGAAAGGGAATGACTTAAGTTGTTATTTGTCAAATTATCACCAGATCTATCTACAAAAGTCGTGTTTCCCACATTCAAAGCAGACATCAGTGCATTACAAGATTTCTTAGGTATACCTCAACAGGTATTCTTATCAGCATTGACAAATCATATATATATATATATATATATATATATATATATATATATATATATATATATATATATATATATATATATATTAAACAATTGGGCGTCAATTAGAATGTTGTCTACGACTTCCCAGGACTTCACGCAACTGGATTATTTTTCAGTCACGGAATATTCCATTTAAACGAGAAGATATGAATGTTCCATAATACTTCTTCAAACCCTTAACTAAAACAAAGGTAAGTAGATATTCATTATCTATTCATTCGTTCATTAACTTTTGGTTCATGTATATTGATTTATTATTCCTTTCTATTGTTTCAGAAATATATTTTATCAAAATAAAAATGCTATTCGCTACTCATACAACAATAAGTCCATTTGGTATTTATATATCAGGCATGCATGTACCCCCTCCCCCGAAGGATCTGCTAGAATTATCTGCCATTATATGATTGACCAATACACATGCTTTATCATTATGCGTAATCAATTTCAGTATCAATGCTAAGTAGGACTGGGTGTGGAGTCAGTAATATTCATTCGTTTGTAAACTATCGGGGGGGGGGGGGGATTGGAGTTGCAATATCTCAACTGGTACATATCTATACATAGCGAAACGAGGGGGATATGAATAAAAATGCATCGCTCACTTCTGCGTTGTCTAACTTCACCCTGCCTTAATATAACTAGATTAGTTTTTGCTTTACTTTTGTACTCATACAATTAAAAAAGTCCTTTTTGCATGTAGCTTGAGGTACTATCAAAATTTTTGGCAGATTATATTAGTCCCGACATTGAGTCTTCCTCTAGATATAGTTTCACGGGGTGACCTGATAGCTTAAATTAGCAAAGTTTCTAGGAAACATGTGTTCATTTTTCAAAGGCATAATAAATTTGTTCCTAAGATATTGTAAGACCTGCTTTCTCCAGTTGTATGTCTGGCATTCTCTTTTGTTCTGGCTACACATCTCAAATTTGCTAAGTTATACATACATGTACTTATAGTAGTCATACTCGCCAGATTTAGTTTTACACGCCCCTCCGGCTTCCTGACAGAGGGATTAAACATGACAGTTTTGTTTATATGATCCCTGGAGCTTCAAGGTTAGGGAATACAAGATTATACTGGTTTTTGCTGTTTTTTTACATGCTCACTGGGGTGTCATGGCAGAGGCACAAACGATCGTATTTTAAATATGTTATACGCAGTGAGATTTTAAATATCTTTGTCACAAATATATAAACATAGGCATAACAAGAAGGTTTACATAAATTATTCGGATTCAAAGTTAGGATCCCAAGTCATACTCCGGTCAAGGGGGTGGGGTTTAGATTACAGGGTGAACAATACTGTGCTTGATAGCTATGGCGAGCCATTTTAATTGCATTATAACAGCTGCAACTACCAGACTTATAGTTGTATATATTGCTTTTAAAAGGTCAGGAGATGATTAGCCGATATTCCGACTGCAAACAAATCCCGTTGTGCATATTTACATAACCACGTTAAATACATGTATTGAAAGAGATTTTAAAGGTTATCATAGCCCACGCACCTGTTTGTGTCAAATACTTGCTTCTACACAAGTGCAATGTTTGCTCAAGTTTTAGTTTAAAATATAATTATGTAAAGGCTGAGTCATGTGGTTGTGTGATTACGGCACTTTATAATCAGATCAATTAAAGCGCAACCCTGATGCATTAAACCCTCTTAGCTCCACTTAGCCGTTTTTCTGTAGAAAATAGAAAGTACAAACAAACAATCGGATCAGCAAAGAAGGAAAATGCTTTAATTTAAATATTGTGGGACAGAAAATAAATTAACATTTGAGCATATCTTTTTCTCCGTTCCTTCATCTCTTTTTCACGCACGCACGCACACACAAAAATAAACTGATAAATAAATTGTAAACTTACTACGCAAGGACACAAATAAAATAATGCTAATGAATTTCTTTAGTACTAGGAAGTTAATAAATACTTTGCATTGTTTGTTAGATTTTTTAAAATTCATTATATGTTAAGAGTTATGTAAAATTATATTTATAGCTGACCGTGTCCAAAATCATTCTCATTGTCTACCTCGACAAAATCATTGACTTTTTAAAATTATTATTCGCTAGAAAAAAAGACTAATAGATGGCAAATATTTTCTCTGCGAATGTGAGTTGAATATTATGATTATTATTAATAAAAGTAAACATATTTATCTTGGTCTGAGTCAAAGATATTGTTTTTATCATGTTCTGTGATATAATGTTAGCAACATGATCATCTATTTTGGATGTTTTCATTAAAGAATATGCTAATTGTGACTTAGGTAAAAAAAGAGGGCCTTCTAAGCTTTTTTTTACTGGGAAAATGATTGATTCGTGCTATGAGATATTGAGGTACACTCATTTGTTATGTCCAGTATTTGATTTGAGCTGAAATTATTTAATTTAAATTATTCTTCCTTAGAAATACTATAATATTCTTAGCAAGAGACATTTACTTAGAATTATAGTGAATTCAGACAACGAAAGCTTGAATTGTATTACTGTGATTCAATATATGACTGTTGGCACATCAGTACGATTCAGACCATTGGTACATTTTTACATTAGAGATTACTTTGTCACTTCAAACACATCAACTCTTTCAGCGTTGGAAATTATTTGGAATGCCACTATATCTTATTCATAACTTTATTTATTAAGGCATGTCTTAGTAATTCTATGATTATTTGGGATTTAATTCACAATACCGTGGATTCTTTCTTTTCCATTTCCATTCTGTATTCAAGAGAAAATAATTATTTGTTGAAATTTACGAAGTTTCTTGCTTCTCACTTTTTTTTAATTACATATAGTATGACCATATATATATATATATATATATATATATATATATATATATATATATATATATATATATATATATATATATATATATATATTATATATATATATGATGGATTAAATGTTTTGCTCATTTATCCGGTCAGTGTGTGATATGGAATGCAAACATATTTAAAAATTAAAACGTACCACGTTACTTACTGCTTTAAGTGACCTTGCCCGCTTCGGCTTTTATTGTTATGCAATGAAAAAAAAAACACACTGAAGAGAAGAACTGCGCATGCGTTGACACCGACTAATAGGCATTACAGACTGATGGATTAGCTGTCCTTAGAAACCAATCACCAACTAATGTGGTGCATTCATGACGCTATAGAAGTATTATCGGCGACTGAAATACAAGAACGTTCTGGATTGTATCTTATGATAATCGTTCTAAATTTAAATTGAGATTTAAGTAAAATGAAATTGAGTTTTTAAGTAGATTAAATTCAGATATTAAGTATGACCTGTATTTCTAAAATAAAAATAAAATCTTATATGAGATTAGACGTGCCAGTGGACTACTCCAATCACAGTGTAGTTAGAATGTTCGCCTCGAATGCGGGAGGTCGCGGGTTCGATCCCCGTTTGAGTCATACCACCAAAGTCTTATGTAACCAGTACTAACAGCTGCCTCACTTGGAGCTCAGAATGAAGGGGTTAGTGTTAGGACTGGTCGGCATGGTGTTAAGATAATGTGAATGTGTGGGACATCATATAACATGTCTGCGGCATGATGCTACAGTGCTAGACATCACTATAAACTGTCACACTGCAGTCATCGTAGCGATTTGACTAAAAAAAAATTACAAATCCAAATCACACACACACACATACACACACACTCTGTCTGTAATACTTCTATTACTTGGTCAAGTAAATTTACTAAATTTGATAGTTTTAGCATACAGGATAGGACCCTGTTTTTGTTAGGTGACAGCATGTTTTTTCTTCTTTCAGCCTTCTATTATCAACTGCTACTGTTTCATCAAATACATTTGGAGAATTAATTTTAACTATCGTTCGAAAACAAGTAGCTGTTCGCGATTAGTTTCGATTCTTAAAAAACACAAACAAGCATGCAATCTTGAAGGAGTTCATTCATCGTCATGAAGAGGCTTAAATTGATAAAGAAAACAAAAATCACCTTTTTTCCATAATCATTGCTAATCCAGGTTTCCCGTTAGTCGAATTGATTGACGTAATAAGCATCAAACGTATAAAGAAGTCGTTGAAACTCGTGAAAAGTCTGGACTAGTAAGATAAAGCTTAACTTTGTTTTGCAGCTTATATTTTACTTCCGTGCATTATCGTGCTGAAGTTTATTAAGAAAGACCAATAATGTAGTAAAGTTATTTGACTTCAATGCCAGGTTACATCTCCTCTTGCAACCCATTATTTTCAGATGTGAAAGCTTTAGATGTTACATTTAATTCCCCAGCGTGCTAGTAGTTGATTATGTTCTAAAAATTCTTATATTTTGTAATTTATTCTTTCAGATATCATTTTCATTCTAATCGCATTACATTATATTTGCTTTTTTATTTTAAGGTTAATCCACGACAAGGGTGGATGTATAAATTTACCGATAATCAGTGACTCCTTAACAAGTGTCTTGCAGATTTAACAAATGCTAAATCACCCCCCCCCCAAAAAAAAAAAATGTTATAAAAAAATGTATTAATCCATTTTATTATAAGCTCTTGTGTACATACATACATACATACATACATACATACATACATACATACATACATACATACATACATACATACATACATACATACATACATACATACATACATACATACATACATACATACATACATACATACATATATCTAATCATCTATAGTTGAAACAGCAAAGAAAAGTACGTGTTTTACACATACAAATCAGCTTTGGGATTAAGACAGATTTAATGGAGTATAATCCAATTACTAATCGGACTATCAAAACCAGGAAAATTATTCAAACGGCTAGAAGTCTAATATCAAATTCATCGATCATTTATATCAAAATCCATATCGACTTTGCGCCTCGGCTACAGACATACTCCGACCTAAGGTTCATGAGGTGATCTCTTCACCGCCGGCAGTTATTATTTACATATTAGGAAACCAATATTGATTGATATTTTGCAAACATAATACGCAATGATAACCGAATTTTAACCACCCAGTGAGCTTCTTTACGGAGTAATAATCCTATGTTATAGCCATCTTAAAACTGCAGGATTACCGGTGAAGGTAATTGCGTGAAGAATTATTGTAAAACAATATCCTTTTGGAATTTAATGAATTCCAGGGGTTCGCTTAGAGATATATAATTTAATATCGTATATATATATATATATATATATATATATATATATATATATATATATATATATATATATATAGAGAGAGAGAGAGAGAGAGAGAGAGAGAGAGAGAGAGAGAGAGAGAGAGAGAGAGAGAGAGTAGGCGACCTCGGAGAAAATCTTTGCATTTTAGGGGGCGCGCGCCAGTTATAATAAACTTTCGGGAGAGTGACGTCTGTAAGGTGAAATTGTTTGCATTTGAAACATGCAGAGTGGAGAGATGGTTTACATACCTCTATGCTACTGATAGGTAATAAAGGGGAATTATATATATAGCCAGTATAACCAGCCAGGAAATCCCGGGAAATTCCTTTCGTTAAAAACCTAACATTATGCAAAATACGAAACTATAGAGCGCCATCTTAAGTGTCTGTGTGGGATAATGTGAACCATCTAATCGTAATAAAACTTACTCTAGCAACTATTTTGGTTGCTTCACTCATTAGTTTTAGTATAGAGAGGTGCGTCTGTTAATTCTCTTCCTAGTGAAATTAAATCCAATACACATTGCACATATTAATATGTAGAAATCAATATACAATTAACAATTCAATATGTTGAATTAAATGCAGGATGAAGAGTGCAATATATTGAGTTCAACGCACAATGCACAGCTCAACATATTGAATTCAAAACATGGTGCATAGTTGAAAATGTTGAATTCAATACAAGATGTACAATTCAACATGTTGAATTCATTACACAATGCACGTTTCAATATGATGATTTTAATATTTAATGCACGGTTCAATATGTTAAATTCAAAAAAAGGATGTGCTGTTCAATATTTGTTGAATCTAATACACAATGCACAGTTCAAAACGTTGAATCAACACAGGATGCGCTGTTCAATATGTTGAATTCAATACAAGTTGCACAGTTCACCATGTTGAATTCAATACAAGTTGCACAGTTCACCATGTTGGATGGATTTACAACCTCTTTAACCCTATCTGGACACATGGGATACTTCTGTTGAAAGCATAGATGCACATTCCTTACTTCTAAAAATGTCTGAACTCTAATATAGAAATCGTCCTAGGTATAATCTGTCCTTTGCGATTATTGCCTAACAGTGAGAACATAATATATCTTCCCACCACTCTACACGCATCTGTGTGCTGTCAGACCCTATCTTTGCACCACTCTATATGCATCTTTGTGTTGTCAGCTATGCATTTCCAACACTCTACACGCATCTTTGTGTTGTCAGTCCTTTAAAGCTCTTAGGTTGATTTGTTTGAAAGGCTAATACCCTGGAAGATGAAAATAGTCACTTTGACGATGACAATAATATAATACCCTGGGTGATGAAAATAGTAATAACTTTGACAATGACAATAATATACTACCCAGGAGGATGAAAATAGTCAAACTTTGACAGATGACAAGATCTAATACCCTGGAGGATGAAAAATAGTCATACTTTGACAGATGACAATACTCTCATACTCTGGAAGATGAAAATAGTCAAACTTTGACAGATAAAAATAATAGTCAAACTTTGACAGATGCAAAATAATCTAAAAGCTTTGGAATATGAAAATAGTCACACTTTGACAGATTTAAATAATCAAATACCCTGAAAGATTAAAATAGTCAAACGTTGACAGATACAACAATAGTCAAACTCTGACACAAGATAATAATTTGGTAACTTGGAGGATGAAAATAGTCGAACTTTGACGATGACAATAATGTAATAAGCTGTAAGATGAAAATAGTCTTTGACCGATAAAATAATAGTTAAACTTTGACAGATACAAAATAATCTAATAGATTTGGAATATGAAATAGTCAAACATTGACAGATTTAAATAATCAAATACCCTGAAAGATTAAAATAGTCAAAACGTTGACACATGACAATAATATAATACCCTGAAAGATTATAATAGTCAAATGTTGACAGATACAAAAATAGTAAAACTTTGACACATGACAATAATATAATACCCTGGAAGATCAAAATCGTCAAACTTTGACAAAAACAAGAAGCTAGTACCATCTCAAATTGTTTAATTTAGTTAGATTAGCGATCAATCACTCTTCTTTGGACAAAAATGTGCAGTTATTTGTACATAATGGTAGTAACGCTGTATATCATTTGTATAAAAACTGCTTTGTAATATGCCACCTCAGAACGCGAATCAAGAAAATTAGTTCTTTGTTTGCAAATGTGTTCGCAGTCTCTCTCTCTCTCTCTCTCTCTCTCTCTCTCTCTCTCTCTCTCTCTCTCTCTATATATATATATATATATATATATATATATATATATTGATTAATGCCCACTGACGTCAACTGCCAACTGAAAATTGTAGACTTTTTGTGTTAATTGTTGTATTAACATTTGTTAGTTCCGTTCTTCTATATAGATGTCATGTTACAAAATGTTTGCTTTCAGATTAATTCCAGCAGATGAGATTGATACCAGCGTTGTGTCCTTGCCATCAGAAGGTCAGCTAATCAATTATGTTTCTGAGTTGTTCGGATAGAAATTTTCCTAGTTATTTAGCTGGTAAAATCTTCCGCGATGCGAAATTTAGCAATGGAACAATATATATATATATATAATATATATATATATATATATATATATATATATATATATATATATATATATATATATATATATATATATAAAACGTAGCTTTAAAAATTTCAGTCATCTCGCTACGATGTCTGCAGTGTGGCAGTTCTAGTGATGTCTAGCACTGTAGCATCATGTTGCAGACATGTAGCACGATGTCCCACCCAGTCACATTATCCTGACACCAGACCGACCAGTCCTAACACTAACCTCTTAAAAATGAACACCGAGCGAGTCAGCTGTTAGTACCATTATTTTTTAAATAAATGTAAGTCATTGGTTTGACTCGGCCGGAGTTCGAATCCGCGATCTATCGCATCCGAAGCGGACGCTCTAACCACCAGGCCACTTGAGCGGTTGAAAATGAGAGATTTCTTACCGACGCTTCATTGTTAAAACTGATATCAGCTTTTGTAAAATGAACTTCAATATATGAGTTATCATGAAGCAATAAAGATTGAATTGTTTATTAATTTCTTTTTTCAGTTACTTTTCTGGATTTTATCTGGCTATCTGATATTTGATACGTATATAACAAAAAACATTATCATGTCAATTCCGTTTTCATTCCTAGATCACATCTTGTTGTCATCATCAGAAAGTCGTGTCGTGGACATGATTATTTTCATAGTCTTTACTTGTATTGACGGAGGGAAGCAATTTACCATGGACATGAGTTGATTATCCCGTCTGTTGTTGGATTGACTGTGTGTCTTTCTGTCTGTCTGTGTATGGTCAAGTTTGGATAATAATTTCAGCAGACAAGAGTTATTTACCTAGTATGTTGCTACAGTGTAGGATTGTGACAATGTTGGGATTATATTCTTAGTGGAAAAGATAATTAATCGCAGTAACTATAGTACATCTGCATGATCCAGTAACAAACAAATACACTCCAGTAACAAACAAATACACTCCAGTAACAAACAAATACACTTTAGATTATCAACGCCACCTCGGTATCATTTAAAAACGCTGCGTAAGTCCGCTCGTTCACAAAATAGGAAATGCAACATGTCAAAAATGTTGCGATATCTTTTTAAAAAAGTCTGTTTTAAATAAAATATTAATTTTTACACAAAAAATGTCATAAACAATTCTCAGTTTTTGGGAGACATAGCGGTGCATGCTATGACGAAGCCAGGAAACGCTTCTCGCCTACTGCGGCAACAAAGACATTTCCAAGAGTGAAAAGCAGAAATAAAACTTAATAAGGATAATACATAATGTCACGTCTCGCCTCTCCATGTTCTCAAAATTACCTAATGTCACAAGAGTAAGGAAACTAAATTACAGTGACATACCATTACAATTTAATTCTTCGAAATTAACGCATTTGTTAAGAAAGATGACTGTACGTATTAACTAGTGTATGCACAATGGAGCTAAATCAATTACTACAGGCTACAGAGAACTAAATGTGTTAGCGCATGCGATTTAGAACTGCAAATGAAACAAATGCGTGCTGCACTTCATTAAAACAAAAAAATTGGACGGTACCATGCGCAGTATTTTTCAATCTGAAGAAAGTACAAATATTTTAACATGATTTACCTATGAAAAAAGCAGAGACATGTCTTATTCAGATTCAGTGACCTACAGACAGTTGAATGTTTCGTGCCAACACCTATTGATTATACTCGCGTATAATACAAATCCAATCAAAAACTAGACAAAACAGGTCTGCCAATGCAGGATGATCTTGCAGACCCGAGTCTGACAGTTTGAAGGGACTAATCATTATAGCAAACAATATCGATCCTGATATATATTGTTATGCCGCCACCGTGGTAGGTGTGCTGTTATGGTTGGGTTGGGGTGCTCCCAATATTTTATTTAAATTGTTATATAAGTCCCACACTCGATTTGTTAGGAAGTGGAAAATGGAAATAGTGAAAGAGAGAGGTAAGGCTTCGATCCACCAATCAGCAATGCCGACAGTTAAATCATTGAGTACACAAAAGGTGAAATTCAAATGAATAGCAATTAAATACAATTCAAAAGTCAAATGATAATAATAATTCTTCAATCACTCTTCTTCCACTCGACCAGGTGACAGCCTATCGCATGATTTTATTTATAGCGTGAGATAGCTTTTCCATCTGTCATTGTTTCCTACTCATCTGTATCCATCATATCCAGCCGAATCCTTAAATTCTTCCAACTTCCTTCTTAATCCTTCTCATCCTTGATTTCTTCTTCTCCAATTTCTCCTCCTCGACTCCTTTCCTCACTAGCTTTTGCTTCACAATCGACTTCTCCACTAGTCTGTATTACGTGTCCATCCTTGAGACTCGGGACTAAACCATACCACAGGTTTGTCCCTTAAAAGCTTCCCGTGAAAACACAAGGACGTTAGAATATTTCCATCGCCATCTCGTCTCACACTAACCAATAATCAGTCATCAGATAAAGGCTATTTAAATTTTCAGTCATGCATTCGTGCACATCGAAATACCCACCCATCCTTGTATGGTAAACAACGTCTTAATAAAAGCACGGTATCAACATCTTATCATAGCAACATCAATATATTGCTTAATAACTCTCTCTCCCCCCCCCCCCTCTCTCTGTCTCTCTCTGTCTCTGTCTGTCTGTCTGTCTGTCTGTCTGTCTGTCTCTCTCTCTCTCTCTCTCTCTCTCTCTCTCTCTCTCTCTCTCTCTCTCTCTATATATATATATATATATATATATATATATATATATATATATATATATATATATATTCTTAATCTCATTATACTGAAAGGTCACCTGCCATACTCTGACATTTTTTTTATTTATATCAGATTTGCATTACATTTGTAAAAGTAGTCATACTCGCACAAAAAGATTTTAAAAATTATAAAGTGTAAAGATGATATAATAATTTAATTACTCGAAAAATAAGCATCGCACGCTGTTAACTCCCCTTAGGTAAGATTTCCCACCTATAGAGGACGCCAACCGGAAATGACGTACATTTATCCCCAGAAGAGAAAGTACACGCTTCTTGTTGTTGAAAACGAATTAAGTTTCATTTATTAAATTCGAGTGATAATTGTTGACAGGACTGTATGTACGGCTATTGGACAAATCGGACCAAAGACAATTCGGCCCAAGACAATTCGGCTCAACTTTTACGGAAAATTGGACAATTTGGCCCAACTTTAAAGACAATTCGGCCCAACTCGAAAGACAATTCGGCCCACCCAAAAACAATTCGGCCCAATTTTAAAATACAACTGACAAGTATTTATTTGTAACATATATTTTGACAATTCTTATATAATATGTTTTATAATAAAATTTGAAACATTTTGTGAACAAGATAAATGTTTTCCGAAGTTATAATGGTTAGGAAAAACCGGAGAAAGAAAGGAGTATAGTAGAGCTGTACGCTTGGTCTCAATAACTTAAATCTCAAGCAAAACATGAGATATTCTCGTATTTGAACGTATTTGTTACAAATAAATTTATACAGATAAAATGGTTGAAACTGCATACTTAGTTATTTTGCGATAATTTGACAAATTTAATTCAGAACATTATTCCGTTTTGCTGTTATATGTTACAAAAAAGACAGATAAATGTGCACAATGAAAGATGCATCTTTACCAAAAATTTTTGTATTTTAAATTTCATTTAATTTGATAATGAGTATTCAAAACACCAGAAACATTTTAAGTTGTCAAATTAATACCATTCTAAATATAACATTTTTCGATTCAAAATATTAGCGCGAAATGGCGTCCTCATGTGTACTTTCCCCTTACATAATTTATATAATTAAGTAACCATACAATAATTAATAATTTATTTAAACCATTTTTAAAAAAAAATAATTTTAATATATTTCAAGTTTAAAACTATTCCCTAACATTCATTAGTGGTCCACATTCTATAAGGGTTCTCGTTATAAAGTCCGTTATTATTATTAATTCCTTAGGTTCTGGCAACAGTCATAGTTTGTTACTTAGTCGCTCAAAGTTTGTATTTTTTGTCTTTCTCTTACGTCTCAAGTTTAAAATGTCAAAAATATTTATGCAGTTTTCAAACATTTCATCTGTATAAATTTGTTTGTAAAAAATACGTTCAAATACGAGAATATCTCAGGTTTTGCTTGATAATTAAGTTTTGGAGACCAAGCGTACAGCTCTTCTATACTCCTTTCTTTCTCCGGTTTTTCCTAACAATTATAACTTTGGAAAACATTTATCTTGTTCACAAAATGTTCCAACTTTTATTTTAAAACATATTATATAAGAATTGTCAAAATATAAATACTTGTCAGTTGTATTTTAAAATTGGGCCGAATCGTCTTTCGAGTCGGGCCGAATTGTCTTTAAAGTTGGGCCGAATTGTCCAATTTTCCGTAAAAGTTGGGCCGAATTGTCTTGGGCCGAATTGTCTTTGGTCCGAATTGTCCATAAGCCGTATGTACAACCATAACAGCCTTGATTTCTGCAGAAACACTCAACCAGACACTGATTCAACAGATTTGTACACCTACTGTAATGATAAACGTCATACACTAATACCTTATATTTCGAGTTCATAATCGGTATAATAATGCTAAATTGCTAAATAGTTTCTTCGAGATCAACAATTTACACATCCAGAAATTATGATTTTTGAAAACATTAATATTTTACATCTGCAATAACAATGCTGTACTGTAATCTTTATTTGATGTATTTTACTTACCCTCTTTCTATCCCTCTTCTCATATGCACCATTTTTTCCGGTAAACATGGTCTTTTGTCCCATCATCGCTCTTTTGATTACATCCGTAAGCAACACAGTGCACCATATTTGTTGTAGAATATCACGATCTTTAAAATGCATCACACAGATGATAGACATATACGCGTGGAAATTCAACGCATGAATGGCTAGGTTGAACCGAAGGGATAAATGTACGTCATATCCGTCTTTGGCACACGGAAATTACCAATTGTTTACGGAGATTGCCGAGTAAAATTTTTCATTTAAAAAATATATTTTTTAGTCTAATTAAACATTTGTATGGTGTACATATATAACAGATGCATTTCTATTATGACTATAATGATATTGCATTTTTTACAAAATAGGTGGCAGGTGACCTTTAACAATTTCAACAATGAGAAGCATTTGTATGCATTACACTTGCACTAAGTATCCTCAAATATTCAAATATCCATGCTCGGACATAGCCTTACATCAATTTTAACTAACGTTACACACAGCATCTATTTTCGAAAGTTACAATTCAATTCCAAAGTTGCAAAATCTAGAATATTACAAGAATAAATTCACTAGTTTATTCAGAAGTAACCAAATAGCGAATAATATGAGCTAGCAATCTACATAATTCCTTACATAATTATCGCTCATTTCTAATACGCATGTATATTAAACACTACAACTGTAATGCTACGTACTAACGATTCTAGTAATGAAGTCTAAATATTGCACATAATTAAAACTAGAATGCCATAATATTCTGTAAAAATCGAGCAAATAACTTACTGACCTTTACGAAGCGTTGTCTTTCTTAGAATTTACTACGTTTTGTTGCCAACTTGCGAATGGCTTCCCCGGAGTAATGTTTTATCTTTCCAGTACGATATTTGGGCAATTACTATGTACCTATCTCGAAAATACTAAATTAAATTTGGAACAAAATGGTGACCACACCCTCTGTCAATTCCGATTGGATGTCGATTCTACCCTGTTCTATTTCACTTAGCAAATAATTCCCCCAGGTCGTCTGTCATCGTGGTGAGATTTACACCACCTGCAAGGATTCTTTGTTCTTGAACAAAAGTTTCAACGTCCACGTGCAACTTTTCACACGCTCGAAAGCTGGAGTCTGGTACCGTTACGAAGAAGACCCGCTATGGTGCGGTGTCTAATATATACACATGGCTTCTAAACATTACTTTGTTCCCCTGACTTATACAATCGCGGGCACGGCAACGTGAATATATATATATATATATATATATATATATATATATATATCTATATATATATATATATATATATATATATATATATATATATATATATATATATATATATATATATATATATATATATATATATATATATATATATATATATATATATATATATATATATATATATATATATATATATATATATATATATATATATATATATATATATATAATGTCAGTTTATCTCTTGAGTGTCGGTGAAATTGGAGAATATTATGGACGTGTATCAAACATCATATAACCAAAGATAACATATATTGAGTTCCAATGTACACTAAAGTTGAGTACTTGGGTGAAAAAAAAAGTCATTGATATGTTGTGATCCTATTTTGCTTAATATCAGTAATAGTTTACACATATTTGAACAAGTGACTTCCTTCCAGATGTAAATTTGTACTCTGTGTATCCAAGCGTACTTTAAACTTCCTTTATTGTCATTGATTTTGTGCATAATACTAGCGAGTCACAACAGCCAAATATTATCCAGATATAATTTAATATGTAATTTACCCGGTTGATATCCCAAAAATGGACGAAATTATTTACACATCACGGAAAACTACATTGAATTGATTCGTCAGTTCTAAGGAAATCCATATCGACCTTAAAAACAGCGCAGTTTGAGGTATAAATAAATTTCGGTTCAATAACATATCTTGTGTTACACGCAAATAGTACTTAAATAATGATTGTAAACATGTGTCCAAATTCAGCTCACAAGTCCACATATAGTCTATCCATTAAGGTGCAATACACCCTTTTACCGGTATTATAATCGACAAAAGAAAGAATCCACAAAAAACATCAAAACACAAAAATAAACAACAACAATAAACAGAAAAGAAAACACGAGCCCTTACACCCCCACCCCGGGTGAATCCGTAATTTAGTTATTCATTTAGATGATTAACAGCTGAAAAGATTTATTATTTTTTGAACCAAACACAAAATGAAACATATTTAATTTTTTAGAACTTCGTATTCAAGGGTTTATCACATGCTATGTGGATTTAATAATATTTATAAATATCTTCAAAAATGAAAACTTGTATCATTGCCTAAATTAAGTAAACCAAATTAGTTACAACATTTTGTTATGCAATCGCACTATGCAGAAGTAGTTCATGAAACTTAAAAGTTAGGGCCAGCTGAAACCACCAGGATAATTATATCTGTTCTGGGTTCAAATACATTTTTTTTTGGTAAATTTGTTTTGCATGATCTTCAAATCACTACGAATTCCATAGTAAGGAGTACATTGACGGAAGAAGCTTGCTGTCGTCAAAAGCGTGAACCAGTATGAAAGGAAATCAGACAGTAAGGCAGGGCCATTTACAACATGACAACATTATTTTTCAGATGTTGGTTTTCAATACAAACTTATATCAGCCCATTATTTGCACACACCTGGATAACCTTAAAGACTCCATTGGCGTTTCTCAATATTAACATTTTTGGTTCTTTGTTTGCAATTGTAGAATCATTCTTCAGTCGTCTTTTTCGTTAAAATTCTTAATATCTCCGGTTCCTGTGCAAAGATTCTGCTCACTTAGAGCGGAAATGTGCAGGTTAACGATATGTCAAAGTACCGCCATTATGAATCGGGAGGATGGATTGATAGGAATGCTAATTTTCTTTCGACAATTATCTGGTCCGCTGAGTCTATTTCTTTTAATCACGTCCAAGGCAAGATATAAACTATTTGTGTCTAAATTCACACGTATATTTTAATCAAGACATTTGTAGAAAATATAAACGTATGTACTGCCTGCTCTTACGTAAATTGATTCATGCTGTAACATTTTGTCACGACAAAGATCTAAATTCAATCAAGTTGTTTCAATCATAACCTGTATCTTAATCATATGTGGTAAAATAGACTCAATACTTCGTATTAAATACGCCACGAAACTAGTTGTACACGAGCTATGAACGGGCATGCAAAAATCTTAAAGAACTTGGCCCTAAAATAGACTAGAACAACATTCATGGTTACTGAACCAGAACTATTAATTGTGACCTGAATTTATTCGTGCTTGAACGATTTCATTAGAAAACAGTAATGATAACGTCCCCGTTGTAAACATAAGAAACTAACACCACCGTTACTTGCAAAAAGTCGTACATGCCGAATCCTCTGAATAATACCGGACCTTGAAAGATATTGGCCCTAAACATCACTGTATTCCATTAAAGATAGATATTATCGATGTTTCATCACATTATGAGCCGTGTAATTTAAACCCGGCCATTTTTCACATGTATACGAAATAATCCGATGTCCATTGGCGACAACTGGACATAGAACACAATTAATTTGACTATATATTCACTACATTTCTATCTCAGGACTGACCTTTTCACTGTGTGACAATCAATACAAATCATATGTTAATCTAACAAACCTTCGAATATGTTTTAACGTTAATGTTCTTGTCAAAGGTTCACTTGCAATTGTTTGAGAGGCTGGACTGCAAACAGAGCAGCACGTAACCTGAACACAGATTTCACTTCCAGGTCATCACCAAGGCCTTATTACTCACTGTGCACTGTCGCCGAAATAAACACAGACAACCACACCATAAGCTCATATTCTCAAGAATAAACAATTGCCTTTAAATCCCTACCAAAAATGCATAAATCTCACTCTTCTATCAAGATCAAAGACCAAAATGATTAGACCAACATTCGTGGTTACTGAACCGGAATTATTAATTGTGAATTGATTACATCCATGCGTGAACGCTTTCATTCGAAAGCTGCAATGATGACGTCACCGTTGTAAACATAAGAAACTAACACCACGCTATGTTGGATTATCTTCAGCCCAACTTTGTACTTAAATATATATTTTAGTGCCCCAGCTGATCACCAATATCCACCATTATTATTTTAATCTATAGCACGCTATTTCTTCCCGGATCCACTTACGAAGTGTGCATGTCTTTCTTTATTTGCTCTCGTTTCAATGTGTGCACCACATGCGAATGTTGTTACTTGATTAGTCACTAACAAAATCACTACTTTTGGCGCACTCATCAACAATATCAGAATTGTGAGCGACTTCGTGGACTGAATTAAGGGTGAAACTTTTTTATTCTAAAATAAATATTGAACGTCGATTACACCTAACATCTTGATTATTTCAAAGAACGGATTCTATGTCATGTAATTTCTTTTAACAAATTTCCTTCCTACCAAATTTTAGTTAGATAGGACTGATGGTTATAAACGGCGGCATTGGGGCTTTAAAACGCGTGCCGTGACAATTGTTTGTTAGTCTCGTATTGTTATAAATATAATAAACACCGTTGTTGTGCATAATCAATTATTGATCGTTTTGCATCCCTCTTTATACTCGTGTAATGTATCGCTTGCACAAACACATGCGTCAATTATCATTCCACGTGTTATCATCACCATTTCCACAAATCCTGTAAATACTCAGACGCTAAATCAATAACATGTTTATATTTTAGAAACAAAGTAATCACATGCGGACTTGGTCAGATGGATTTTCACAGAGGATTCGTGCAGTGCGTTACAACGTTTCTTCATGGCTTTGTCGGGAACAAAAAGACCATTCAAGAAAGAGCTGCCATTACATCAAGGTAATGTTTAAATACGTGTACACTGTAAGCCTTTTTATTGTCATTGCACACAAAGTCAATATATCTGACATATCGGATGGCTACTAACAACGCATATACTAAACATTTTGTTGTAGGTAAACAATATATATATATATATAAATATATATATATATATATATATATATATATATATATATATATATATATATATATATATATATATATATATATATATATATATATAATGTAACTTATTAACTACCCAAATATCAAGGCATATATCTACTTGCTAAACCAAAAGCACACTTACATATTCAATCGCCTGCGTATTATTCAATCAATTAATCAACCAATCAATCAACCACCCACCCAATGAATGAATGAATGAATGAATGAATGAATGAATGAATGAATGAATGAATGAATGAATATAAATATTATCAATGCATTTATCAATGTATGTGTCTGCCTAAATCTGCATGTATATGTATCTATTTCCATCAGTCTATCTGTAGCTGTTATGGAGAACTAAGCATCAAAACAATTTGTTTGACAACGTCAAATTTGTTAACCATATCCATGAAAAAGTAGCCATACAATAAAATAACAAGTTATTCGGTGTTTTAGAAACCCCATTGATCTTAGAAGCTTTGCGTTCCTTATTGTTTGATAATACTGAGTAAAGTCCTTATGTTTGGGGACCATAAAAAATCTTAACACACTCTCGCAAAGACTTTTCTTTCATAGCCTATAGTGCATAACTGTATACCTGTAATACGAGATCGTACTTCCATCGGCATTCAATGACGTTAACCTTCAATTACATACCTAGATAATCACACTCACACGAAAGCCATAGACGTTGCAAGACATGAAATTCGCGTTCCATTTGATGATAGATAGGACCACGATGGAATAATAATTGACTGAATCATTCTTCAGGTATTTCATCGTATGATTTTAAATAATCATGTTGGGTAGGTACATGATTAATCATGTTTGATATTTATTACTAATGTAAGCATCTAATTTAGTCGAGTGTATTATCTTTCAAAGTCATATTAGTTCTTGAATATTGGGTCATCACGAATGACTATCAAATTTGTTTTGAACTCTTGTTTAGCATTTACATTTGTAAACAATTGGACACACTAGTCTCCATTTCTTATGAACGGTAATATGTATTTTGCCATTAGTATGTGTTGACCATGAACACGTTCGGAGGGGTTGCACTGGGTCTTAGTTCCACTTTACCAGCAACTGTATTAGATTTGTAACTACTAAAATCAGATAAATGTGATAATTTGAAGTAAAATAAACTACCGCCATTACAGTCGAATTATCCATTGGAAAATATTACTGATTCACCAATGGTCGTATATAAATTATATAAAAAAATGATTGAAAATAATGTTTGTAGACAAAATATTGAAAATCTTTTTGAAACGTTACGTTTCACATATTAAAAATCTAAAATGGGTAATGATTTAATATTGAATTTATGAAACGAGTTGAATAATGTTCTGCTTTTGCGAGCCTTGGCGAGATTTTTTGTAACATAGTTTTTATTACAGTGGAAATTAGTGAGATGGAAAGATGAACGAATGATTTCGCTCATTTTGACAGACAGTGCATTTTTTTTCATTTGTTGTGCATAACATGTTCCAAACCAAGTTGAACTAGTAAAAGCATATTGTACTTTTATACAAACTATAAATTAAAGAAAAAGCTTCCAACCGAATAAACAGAACATTTTATAGCGACAAAATCATTTTTCAAAAACAGAATGATCAGTGCGATGTGATGCCACATTGTTTGTATGCCTATAGTACATGTTTACCCTAAAATGTCCCTTTCAGAACTAAACATTACATTGTTGCGATTTTCATGTGAAATAGGATTACTGAACGCAGAAATTCCCACATTGACTGTAATGCTTTTGTGACCGGATATTTGCAGTCTTTGACTGGAACAGTAGACTGTACAGAAGACGTAAACACATTTGTTTTTTAGTCGGATTTGCATCCCATATATAATGCGTAAATATGCTATGGTTGGATAAGGTTCTGTCAGTTAGGAGACCCATTTAACAATATTGCCTTCACTAACTGATGGTATTATTTCATCCGGGAATTCCCGTCCTTTTTCAAAACTGCCATTGTAAAGCCTCTGCTGAAGAAGCCAAGACTCGATCATAACGATGTAAAGAACTACGTCACCAGTTTCTAATCTCCCGTTCATATAAAACATCTTAGAAAACATTGTTCTAACCCAACTTGTATCTCATCTGAATTCTAACAGTCTTTCTTTTAAGCAATGTACAGTCTGCGTATCACCTGTGTCACGTACTTAAACTACTCTTCTCGTGGGTCGGTGGTTCTTTCAGGGTTTTCCGGGTTCTTCCTCCACCATTAATACCGGCCGCCATGTATAGCCTATCTTGTGCTGAGAAATGGCGTTAAACCCTATAACAACAACCAGAATGTATTTGACATTCGCAGTACAGCTTTAATGTGGTTCAAGTCATACTTAGTCAACAGGACACAAATTGTATCTGCAAATGGAATATATTCCAGCCCAGTTGATCTGTGTTGTGGTATTCCACACGTTCTGTTCTTGGACCTGTTCTCTTCATTCTATAAACTCAGCCGCTCTCAAGTGTCATAGGAAATCACCCAGTGTCTCGCCAATTGTATGCTGAGCACACACACAATATACAAATCTAGCCACCCTACTGAAGTTGATACTACAATCCAAGGAGTAAAGAGGTGCATTTCTGATGTGAAATCATGGATGACATGTAACCAGCTGCAGATGAATGATGATAAAACCGAGGCCATTCTATTCACAGCAAAAAGAATTTCTCATTCACATCCTTTACCTCAAATAATAAATATTAGCAACACCAACATTAAATTCACAGAGTCAGTACGAAACCTGTGTTACTCTGGACAGTACTCTCACATTGCACAAAAATGTCATGAACATATGCAAAGCTGCATATTTTGAGCTGAGACGCATCAGCTCGATTCATAAATATTTTTCAATTGATGCCACTAAAACACTTGTGTGTTCATTAGTATTTTCAAGCCTGGACTACTGTAACTTAATTCTGCCTGGTTCGTCTCAATATCTACTACAGAAACATCAAAACGTTCAAAACACAGCTGCGCGTATCATCCTTAAAAGGAGCCACGATCAGAGTACACCTCCCCGCTGCTCTGTAGTATACATTGGCTATCAATTCAATACATAATCAAACACTAAATTTGTTCTCTGTGCTACGTTTTACTGACGGACTCCAGTCCAACATACATATCTGGCCTCACCCATGTGTACACACCAGCAAGATACTTACGCTCCTCGTCTGACAATCGTATATTCATTATTCACACTATGAAATAGAAGTCATATTGACAACGTTTTTTTTTTGCATACCAGGCCTAGCAACGTGGAATGAATTGCCCATTTAAATTAGAAACAAAGACATGGTGATCTCTTTCAAAAGGGCTCTTAAAACTCACCATTTTATACTGAAAAAAAATCTTAACAACCTAAAAAAATGTTTCCTACTATAAATATTTTCAGCATTTTTATGTTTTCTTATTTCATGGTGTCTTTGCTTTGTAGTCATATCATTATAGATGTTATAAAGCGCTTAGAGCTTCTAAAGATTAGGCACTATACAAAGTCATTATTATTCTTATTATCATTATTATTATTATTACTATTATAATTATTATTATTATTATTATTATTATTATTATTATTATTATTATTATTATTATTATGTGAACTGAGGTGAGTTTATTTACTTCTGTAAGTTAACATTTAAACAACGCTTGTATATACGGTGGATTCTATATCTATGTTACAGATATATTGCCCGTCCCCCACCCTGCCATAAAAAAAGCAATACCCGTAGTTTTACTTCTTATTGTTGTTCGTGTCTGGTAGTTTACTCCATTGTTTTCATTATGATATTGTTGTGCACGGAATAAACCCTAGTGGGCGTAACATATACATATTAAGACAGCCTAAAATAAATTCTCAACTTCCTTTCGTGTGGCTTTTATTTATAATTATTCAGATATACGTGTTCTGCGACCCTTATTTTTATATTTATTAAGGTATATGTACCGTTATTTTCATCCTGTATTGAAATAGAAATCATTGGCAGTATACTCAGTTGAACACTAAAGCCACTTATTCTCGTTCAGTCACATTAAAAAAGACATTATCATGGATACTTTCGTAGTTTCGTACAACCGTATTAATACAAAAGATGAAGAACTTATATTGGAGTCCTTTGACCCAAAGCTGTTTAGCACCGTAGTCGTGTATCTATGAAAATATGTGAAATAATGTTCACAGGACAGGAAAACAGAGAGAGAGAGAGAGAGAGAGAGAGAGAGAGAGAGAGAGAGAGAGAGTCATTAAACTCCTTACTCATGATTTCATTGCAAATTAATTTGCCCATACAGTGAAACCAGCTTAAAGGAAACATGTGAATGTTCAGCGTCTACATATAGTACAGAATTGGTCCTTATACTTTGCTTTGATATGGTGATTTTCTAAGGTCCGTTTAATAAATGCCTCATTTGCAATTTGAACTAACTAAAGTTTTTTATAATAGTGTGTTAACACATACTATTTGCAAAACGCAAAATTGCCTATGCTGATATGAATAGTTTTCAATTCTTCAGTTTTGGAGGTACGTAGTTTTCGATGTTGCCAGGCTCATATATTTCGGTGGTAAGTAAATCGTCCATGTAGTCCGCAATCCCATAATGCGTAAATAGAAGAGATCATATTTGAAAACACGGGACATTATTTATAACATTTTATAACCTAATAACCAGACTTTCTTCATATTTGTATGGTGATTTGATTGGCTGATGACATGAAGTCGCATAATACGTCATTGTCATGATAAGATGACGTCATGTTTGGAGTAAATATTTTACAGTGCCTTTCACAGTTTGGAACACGACTCATATAGCGGAGTCTATTTGCAAAGTTTTGTTTAATATTTCAGACTACACTAGTATTATGTCTATGTTCATTCTTTTAAGATAGCTAGTTGTGTCTTTTTATTGTCTCTTGGTTTGACCAAAGTGTCTTTTTGTTTGTTTTTTTTCTTCTTCTTCTTTGTTTTCCCAAGGGAGGGTGGGGGTGGGGGTTTACTAAAACACGGGAGGGTGTGCGAATACTGTACATTCACGAGAGTCAAGGGTTGCGAGATGAAACAGGCGTTGATTTTGTCTATATGAAATCGCATAAATAGAAACCCCAAATATGGAATATAACTGGGCATGTGGAACAGGAAGAAGTGTCATATATCTATATAAGACAGGTGTCAATTACATAAGAGAGTATTGAATAGGAAGTTTCAGCGAAAACTCATAAAATGTTGTTCTTTTATATAAAAAATTATAAACAGATGTTCTTTATGAAAAATGATGTTCCATAAGGCATTTTCAAGACGAAATGAAAATTAAAGTTTATTATAAGTCTTTTTCACCCAAATTAGCATTTAACCAATTATCACTGCATTTTGTTTATCAACAGGTCGTTTACAGAGAGCTTTGCAACACATTGTGGAGGTAATCGTGTTCGAAGGTCGTACAAGCTATTCAAATCAAGCATGATTAAAAGTTCGATAAGTTGTGACTGCTATCATTCTTCACAAAAACTCGCAAGGCAAGTTTTTGACAGCGCCACACTGCCATATTGTATTATTGGGAATACAGCCTGTCCTAAAGTGGGAGAGATAAGAAAATAAAATTAGACAACAGATTGCAACGTCAATAAATGATAGTATATGGTACGGTTAACCGGATACAAAGATAACTGGTTCAAGTGTAAATATTGTAAATTTGTAATTGGCAATTAAACGCAATAATTTCAGAGAACTCGGACTCCAGATATTTTGTTTAATACATTGGTGAATGTGATTATTCTCAATTATTATTCTTTCGAAAAGTAAAAGCTGTATTAATGGATTACAAATAACAACAACAACAACAACAACTAAAAAGTTAAATAGATTAGAAAGTTTAGGTTGCCACACATGAACTTGGAATTAATTAACGAAAACATTACAAATAATATGGACTGACGAAGTGGTCTACGGTTTTTTAACTAGACGATATGAACAATGTCAGTTATCGCAGAAAGAAAGACATTTCAGTTGTTTAAAAGGACTGCGGAGGATAACCTAAGCATATTTCCTTCTGGTCAAGAGGTGGCACCAAAGCAAGAGCGAGCTGAAAGACCAAAAACTGAAAATGGCGCATCTCCCAAGAGGAACAACAAGAAACCCTTTGCTCAAGGAATAAGAGTACCTCTTTTACATGACTTCAGCAGCAGACAAAATATAAACCAGCCGGCGATTAAATTCGATATTATTGAATCTGTAAGAACGATCATAAAACCAGGATCATTTTCTGTTTTTGATGAGAAAGTGGTAGATAAGGATGCTCCAAATCAGAAACGTGCAGTAGAAATGCCGAACGTGTCTATAAATCTCGAAAACCGTAGTTGTATTGGGAGCAGACAGCTTGCTATACATAGAGTTAGGAACAATGTAAATATGGATGGAAAGGAACGCACGGTTCTAAATAAACTTACTTCCTATAATTGGGAACACAAAGAAATGCCAGGAAAGGGCAAACAAGACGCTCGAGATGTTTTGTACAAACACACGTATTGCCAAGAAGACATGAGACTTCGTTATAGAGGCCTCACTAAACTTCCTCTAATACAAACTGAAAGACCTTGGACCGTTGATGAGGTTAATAATAATGCTAATAAAACAGCGGTGATGGAAGATGTTGGGGTCTCGCATTTCGTCACAATAGTTTCCCAAACGTCTCGTGAGTCTATGATTCGATTTAGGGAGCATTTAAGACCAAGCACATTCAAAGACGATAGAGATTTATCGGATCTTAAAAGAATTAATTCCATGCAACAGCAGTCGAAACTGAACAAATTGGGAGGAATGAGACAAAGTGCGTCCTCAGGCCAGAAGAATTATAAGGCCAAGAAAATTGAGAGACCTATGAAATTTGAACACCACAGATACATGATGCTAACGAGAAATTTTCGGAAACCTGAATATTCTTTGAATGTTGATTCACAGCCACATGATAGGCAAAGCAGATCTCAACAATCATTTCGAGATTATTTACTATATCTTAAGCTAATGGCTGCACATCCGTCTCATGCAAAAGATGTCCGACTGAGGACAGATCAAAGATCTTATGATGGTAACTTGGATTTTGATGCCCATATGCTTCAGTCGGTATCTAATGTTAATAATCCAAGACAACAGGAACTTGGCATACAGGACATTCCAGTAGTCATTCCAACACCGGAAAATCGTGCTATTATTGTTGAAATTAAACCTTCATGGATAAAAAACAGTAGTGTCATTGACCATATGGATGCACCTAGATCAGGCGATACGTGTCCCACTAACACACCTATACCTCTTGAGGAAGAGGAATAAATTGGAATGATATAATTTCATATAATTCTCTCTCTCTCTCTCTCTCTCTCTCTCTCTCTCTCTCTCTCTCTCTCTCTCTCTCTCTCATATAAATGGAATCCTCTAATTTATTCGTTTGTTGTTTCTAAATATTTTAAAGTCTGGAAGTAATTTAGTAATCAATCGTGAGCTTTTAATATACCGGTATATATATATGAAGTTTATTCTGATTTAATTAACAAATAGCGGTTAACGGTGAAGTCACCTTTAACAGTTGTATTTGCTATCTTTACTTTTTGTTATCATTTACATTGTTATGATTTCCTCAGCTATTGAAGTACAACCTTAACGTTGACCTACAGATATATATATATATATATATATATATATAAGTTTGGACAGCCTCACTGCATCTCATTCTTTCTTCCCATAGTTTGGAATATGTTTTGCAGCACCTATCCGCTTGGGATTGTTCATACATTTAAATTATTCTTTCATTTTATGGTGATTCTTTGCATTTAGCGTAGGCATGTTTCAGTCTGTATGCAAACTGTTATACCAAAAAGTTATGAAATTCAGCTTGCTGATGCATCTTCACGATTAATGCATCCTGTCACAAAGCACGTCAGTGTAATTCCTATTTCACTGACATTAGTTAGATTTTGTCCTTTGTGCTTATTTTTCAGGTTTTGTTCAGGAGTGAATAATCAAATTAGAATATTGTATACAGTCATATTAGTACCACGTATATTCAACCACAAGCTGGTTTCTTGGACTATGATCCATATTTCAAGCTTCATTGAAGGTACACATTTTTGGCAAGGGGACCCGAGTGGCTGAGTGGTCTAAAGCGCTGTCCGTTACGGATCACTGCCGTCTCACCTCTGTGCGTGAGTTTGAGTTTAAGATTCAGCTAATGTAGTTATGTGAGAAAGCTTGCCAGTAGCTTTTCGTGGGTCGGTGGTTCTTTCTGGGGGTTTTCCTGGTTCTTCCTCCACCATTAATACTGGCCGCCATGTATAGCCTAATATTGGGCTGAAAAATGGCGTTAAACAATAAAATACAACAAAACATTTTTGGCAAGAACTGTTCGTGTTAGTATAATTAGCATCTGTAGTAGTACCAACATAATTTCACTGTGATGTACATTTCGTGTTTTGTTGACTGACGATAATTTTTATGTTGAACTCATTATCACATAGGTATTTTACATGCTACACAGCCGTATCATGTATATAGGAATGAAACTTGGAGTATTAATGCATAATAATAAAATACTATTCCCTCAGTACAGAATTATTTTATTATTGCCCACAGTCCACAGGTGCTCGACGCGAGCTTGATGTGAAGAAAAAATAATAATCTAAAGAATAAAAAACATACAGTGAGAAAAATACCTCAGAGTACCCCATGACCTATTTAGACATAAAACCCCCTCTATATTACTATATAAAAAGATATATAGTAATATAGAGGGGGTCATATGTCTGAATGGGTCATGGGGGTACTCTAAGGTATTTTTCTCACTCTGTATGTTTTTTATTCTTTAGATTATTATTTTTTCCTTCACATCAAGCTCGCGTCGAGCACCAGTGCCACAGTGTACATTTCGCTGGTTCGTTAAATTTTGTGTTTGATGTTCATTTTCAAGACCTCATGACGCCCATCATGCAACTGACGATAATATACATGTATGTTGGTACTTTACTCTTACATCTAACACATTTCTCTCTTACCTATTTATTTTGAATACTCAGAGTCGTGGCTAGAATGTTTGGAGCCCGGGGAAGAGATTCATTTTTACGCCACCCGCCTTCAACTCATTCCACATAGAACCTGTTTCAAAGCCCATTTTTGCGCCCCTACATCTGTCACCCTCTGGTCCACCCCTCCAGCTACGCCTCTGTAAATGCTTGTTAACTGACTGGTTAAGTTTTTCATTTAGTCCATGCGTTTAGGTGACTTTTTCGTGCGATATTCATATAAGCCTACTGAGACTCTTGACACTTATTGAGGTAAGTACTAAAGCTTTATCACAAAAAGAGATGCCTGTGATTTTTTTCACGCTTCAGTAACTTATTTGAAAGTTTGTATGCACTGGGAGCAGTTTATGTCAGATTTGTGAAATCCGATAAACAATCAAGGAAGGTGTAACTTAGATTGTATGCTTTACTAACATAGGTTTAGTATTTGTTTTGAGGTCATGGTCACTTCCATTAGTTTCTCCGACTTATCTAGCTTCCAAACAAGTCCTTTGTTGTATAATTAGCTCGGAGTATAAATAAATATGTTTGGTGAATAGTAAACTTTCCACTTTAATGTTTATAATTACATACATTATTTACATTGCTCGTGCGATAGGTTATCCTCAGCAGGTTAATATTGTATTTTTCTGTACGCGTGAAATGAGTAGAAATTAAACTAGTGGATTGAATGAACTAATTTCTTCGAGGCTTTATCTGTAGCGGCGATGTGAATAGAGGTCATACTGACTGTCAACCCACAATTACCGTACACAAAGCCTGTCACTTCTGCCCAAACAAATCTTCATTATGCGTGGGGGTGGGGTGGAAAAAATTATAATAACCGCTGAATTTGATCATAATACAATAATCTGAAAAAGGAAGAAAACAAACAGTATCTCCACCTTGATATAACAGAAAATAATAGTTTTTTTTGGTTGTAGTATGTGTTTCATGCAATGTAACAGGACCGCTTTGTTATGGATTTAAGTTATAAATGATATTGAATTTTTCCAGTGGGTGTCGGAGACTAGCTTGGAGGTATGAATCGTTTTGTATCCATATATTCCGCACATCCAATAAACTTGCAACATAGACTCGTATCTGTTGTCGCGTAAATGGCCAGCATGTTAGTAATCAATACAGATGGCTCCAAATCATACAAACATATTTACTTTGATTTGCCGGTGAATTATGCGATTATATAGCCTTATACATACGATTCATAATAAAGCATATCTTATACATGGATAATGTAGTTATCGATGTGTGTTTTGTACAGTTGGCAGTACATGTAAACATTTTGTCTCTCGTTTTTGCACACGTTTGTACGTTTGTTGGCAATAACGTTTTAGTTTTGTGTGATGACAGAAACGTGTCAGTGACAAAATGTGCTTTGACGATCATTAAACAAATTGCGTCTGAATAGTAAGATCATTTTCCTAGCTGATTAAACAACCACTTTTATCATTTATTGAGAACAGTTAAGTGTAAATGTCAATATCTACTTATTTTTTAATAAATTAAATATTAATTACTCATAACTTGCATATGCAGCCATCAACATGACTGTATAATTAATCACTGATCAATCTTTGGGACCATTTAGGAAACTATATTACTTTAAACGAAACAGTTTATGTCTTATTCGGTCAAGCAAATTTTACTTATTGAGTCTGGGAAGTTGACTTATTGAGCCTGTAAACTTAGCCTGTAAAACTGACTTATTTAACCTGTGAAGTTGACTTATTTAGCCTGTTAGCCTGTAAAGTTGACTTATTTAGCCTGTAAATGTGATTTATTTAGCCTGTAAATTTGGCTTATTTAGCCTGTAAATTTGATTTATTTAGCTTGTAAATTTGACTTATTTAGCCTGTTAGTGAACGGTCTTTAAGCAAATAGAGAGCATGTATCTAACCTATATATTGCTACCTATAGCACAACTATTTAAAAAGTGTTCTTTTGTAGGGTCTATCTTGAAGTTCACACAATACATATCTAACATCGGCAATATGTGTCTTGCTCAGAAGTGCTTCTAGACATATACCTTTTGCTTCAACCCATGATTATTTATTGAATAATGGAAATAAATTCGAGAACATTAAGAATTTAAATTAATTGTTATAACACTTATGAGCTACATGACACAAAACTATTGAATTTATCAGGGCGTGTGTGAACTGCAGAATAATGGGAGTGTACTGATATCGCTTGCAAAAGATAACATTTGCTATACATTTGCATGAGAAAAATGTGCTTGAACATTTGATATTGATTCAAGGACAGTGGTCACTGAGTTAGTTAAAAGTTTTCCTGTAATGATTAAGGTGTAAATACACATATCGCGTTGAGAGTCGGTCTCTGTGCTGTTAACCAGTAAAGCTCGTCGAAATAGCCCTATTCAGATATAGCTAAATATCGATTGGACTGGGTGGGATTTGATTATTTAATTTGCCTAAGTAATGTTTGAGATGTGACACTTAATCATGCGCTTGAGGAAGAACGTTCTGATTATAATCATACTCCTATTATATTTATAAACTATTGATTTCAATAGCTTCATAAGATATTAAGTGAGACAGACGGATGGATAAGCAAAGTCCATTATACCTCCCCTTCACTCTCCCAATCTGCGTGGGTTCAAGTTACGACTAACCCAGCGTGGGTATGTGATCTATCTTACAAGTAGTTTCCTGTGGGTCGGTGGTTCTTCTCTGGGTCTTCCCGGGTTTTCCACCGCCAATCATGTATTGATCAAAGGTGTTGAAACCCACAGGACCAGAAAAATTCCACTTCCACGCCCACCCCTCCAAAACATCACAAATTTATCCTTTTTCATATCGTATTTTTTTTTTAAAAGCAAATCATTCTTTATTTTTTTAGTGTTTCTTTTCTGACTAAAGTAATCTCCAACAAATATCAAACAGCACGTAATATTCAGGCGGATACATTCTCTTTTCTTTTTTTTTTCAATATAGTAATATTCCTCATATGCAGTAATATCAACGTAATGTAACTCAGTAGAAATGAACACGATATAATAATGTATCGCACATGGCGTAGGTTTCAGGCATATTTTCGAAACTTAATTTATCAGGAAAAATGCCAAAATGTGCAAAATAAATTTATGTCATCATTAGTGATGTAAGTTTCCGTTCTATTTATAATGTTTTGTTTTAGATGCTGGCGGTAGTCTACGTGAACACACTCTGCCAAATGTGATATTTTTTTTTTAAATCAGGTTACAAACAAAAAAGTATCAATGAAAAATAAAATGTGCATAAACTTTGTTTGGGCAATATTTTAGATAATATTTTAATATGCATTTTTAAAAAAAAATCTAAAATATGAAAATTGTAATTATTCTGATCTTTTGTTTCCAATTTCAACCAGAAATTGTGAGTCGCCCATTTGCTTTGTTTCTTTTAGATATTTTTGTCAACTGACAGTGGGTAGAAAGATTTGTAAAAAAAATGTTGTTCTTATTAGCGACAATGTATGTATGTCTGCAATACAGTCTCGCATAATGAAGACTTTTATTTAATTGTTTACTTTATTTTCTAAACTTTGCATCAAAGGTATATGCAATTTCTACATTCCTTAGATAATAATAGACGTCAAATATACAAGTCTTTTATATACAGTTTACGAAACCAATGAAATACTTTTTGATCCTAATGAAGTTTTATTGAAAAGCCGTTTGAATTATGAAATTTTTTATTAATAAATTTGACATAAAAGAACTTGCAGTTACTTTATAAAAGTAATGCAGTGATGTTCGTATAATTTTAGAGGCGTTCGCTCAATAAATTAAATTTTCTAACGTGTTTAAGCAAACAGCAAACGTTATTAGAAAATGAATGTGGCCTTTGACAATTTTCTCCAAACTAGCAAACAGTCAATATACATGTAGAGACATTAATAACATAAATCGTGCAAAATAAGAAAGCTTCCGACAACCACTATTTTATGCTATATTTTATTCCTATTGTTTGTTTATCGAATCCTCGTTTTTAAAAAAAATCAAGTACTCGAGAAAACGTCCCCATGTAATATATCACCGCCAGGTTTTGTTTGACAGGTTCGGTTATTGTTTAATTTTACATAAAGTACAAGAAAGACTTTCTTCAGTAAATATTCAGTGAGTCTATATCCTTTGTTAAGTAAGAACTCTGCCAAATGGATTTTCAAAAGATTAACTCATACAGTGAAAGACATACGTTATAATCCATTTACCTTGTATTTTCACTTACAAGTCTAGTGAAACTGCAAAACAAAAGATTTCATGATCTGCAGTAATATAATACACACGTAGATCAGGGTCTATGTCTTATATGCTATTTTTTATACTGATTATTCTAACAAACTGCATATACCCAGATCTTCCAGAGCAGTTTGATCCAGCAGATCGATCACGATCTGTGTAGTTTGCAGTTGGAATCGACTTATAAACGAGTATATACATTATGTTTAAACTGAAGAACAAGTTATAAAAAATAAATACTGCCTTAACAATAGGACTCATTGTAGTGTGAACTGATTTTTCTTGCTTTTCCAATTGTCGTCTAAAAATCGATTACAGGATTTCACTATTTAATTTATGAGCTTGGGCCTGAGAGTTTTAACGTTTGACTTTTCATGTTACCGCAAACAATGTGTGTGTGTGTGGGGTGGGGTGGGGTGGGTGGGGGACATGTCTGGTCATAAATAATTGTTGATGTATGAACTAAAAAGTCTTGGTGACACACAAAAAGAGGATCATTCGAGTTAAAAAAAATTGTTTGGTAAATAGTTTGGATTGATCTGTAATATCAACCGTCGTCTGCAGCCGCAGACATCAATTATTTGACGGTCGATGAAAACTTGAACGAGAGACGGATGAATAGATCACGCAAACGAGACATATCAGCGGTTGATTGTCATGGTTTAAAGACAATGATTACAGTCGCGATTATATGCTGTTCGAATGTTTACTGTAATGGAATTTTAATTGCTTTTTATGCCATATATCACAGATAAAATATAACATTTACTTTATTATCATGAATTTATAAATCGAATGAAAAACATTTTTAAACAAATAGTTCTTTTTGCTGAACCACTGGACGGTTGAATTTTAATAAAAAATAAATTACTTTTAGCCTGCGTGATACTTGCTGAGAAATATCATTCCAACACATATTCCCCCTAATTAAACAAATAATAACTAAAATCTACCAATATTATAAACGGGTATGTAAATATAAACAGCACACCCCTTCCTATATTGTGAGTTTATGGTTTTGTTTCTCTGCTTCTCTTAACACATAGCTAAATTGCAGGTATATACATTAATTGTCATGCTTTATTAAAATATGAATATTTTATTTACGTAACAAACAGATGAGACGAGTGTATTGATAAGGCATTTTGATGTAAAGTAAATACTCTTAAAATTGTAAAATGACACTTTTCATAAGATTTGTACAGCCTATTGCATGTACATTAATTTATTCTATATTGCCTAGATTTTGGATGCTGCAGTAACCAGGACTCTATCCAAATACACTTTTAAATTTATTTTTGACTACACTATTGTTTTTCGTCTAAATCTGAAATCTGATACAAATGTTCCCAATGAATTTTGTTTTAGGATGACCACATCCAACCTCTCAGGTAGTTCATATCTTTAGAAAGCGCAATCTTATGTTGCTGAACAGAGACACTTTGCACATTATGAAATTTTTGCAACAAATTCCTTAATGACTCACAGTACCTATGTGCATTTGAATAAATTAATGCAAATTTAGCCTAATTCTCTTCACAGCCTTGTAAATGACCATACCATATTGTTATCCATCAATTGAGACTCTCTAGGAAACGCACTCACATTTTACAATTTTAAAATTTATTATAGTACACTCTTATTTTGTCGACAACAACTGTTTAACCTGTTTCGTAATATTAATTTATTACACAGAGATGTCCTACACGGGGATTAGAAGAAAGGCGGATTATGTTTCTTAACGTTTTATCCAAAAAGTCCGCATTCCCTTGATATTGTCGATATGAGTAGGATAATCGTCTACGAACATAAAACAGCACGCGACATTCTCGTGGATAAAATATAACCTCGTGTTTTTCTTGATACGATGATTTTTCTCATTTACAATATTTTCACGACTAAGGCAACTAAATAGAAAATAATACCGCATATTTAATCCACGATCAATGTGTTGGACGTAATTTTACGAATTTAATTTTCAGCAAAACTGTAAAAATGTGCACTATTTTTACCCGATCATCTGCGACATAAGTTAACGTTATGTTAAATATGGATCTAATTAAAAAAAAGCTGGTGGTAGACGTCTTAAGTAGACTTTGTCACTAGTGTCGATACATTTCACATAAATGAACTCTTGCGATTTCTTATTCAACGCAATGCAAAGATCTGCATACAGTTTCAGAGGTATTCACTATAAAATTTACGATCGTATTTAAACACGCAGCAAATATGTGCTGGTCATTTTATGTGCTCATTGACAAATTTCTCCAAAATAACGAACACTCAAGATATATGTAGTGACAACCATAACGTATATGATGGAACAACAACACTGCTCAATTGTTGCTGTATTTTCTGGCTCATTTTGCTGTTCGACTCCATGTTTCTAAATAATAGGTACTTGAGAAACTTTCCCCTTGTAATATATTGGCACTATACTTTGCTTGGCACGTCAGGTTATGGTTCAGATTCACAGGAAGGGCAAGAAACACATTTTCACAATAAATATTGTGTCAGCTTTCAGCCTTTTGTTAATCAAAGATTTGCTAAACCGATATTCAAAAGATTAACTTAAGCAGAGAAAGGTGCGTGTTCTTATATTTTAGAGACAAGAAACGAACATGCAAATCTATTTCATCTTAACAATAGCAATAACCTAGCGTGACATGATTTTTGTTGTCATTCACTTGTAGACTGAAAATTGTTTTCAGCATTTAGTGATTTAATTTGTGGGCAACGTCTCGAGGGATTTGACTCATGACCTTTGACGGTCTATGAAAGCTGAAATGGGAGACAAGTCATCCGATAGCACAATGAGTAATCCAAGCGGTTGATCTGTTTTGTTTAAACACTATTACAGAGGTCGCGATAGTAAACTGATAAGAAAAGGTTTGCGATAAAAGAATTTTAAAAGTTTATTTCAAGTATAATACGTAAATTATTAGCATATGCTGCCATTCTCGTACGATTTGAAAATCAAAGGAAAACAGTTTTGTAAAAAAATCCAAGTTCGTTACCGGATCACTGAACAGACAAATGTAAATACATAAATAAAAAAGTTAATAAATTAATAAATAAATATTACTATTTTTTTTCTAATGAGACATTGATCAGTCGCATATACAGTCATTACGTGGACTTGATAAAGCTAATAGTTACCACAGTATGGTCAAGCACGTTTAGCCTGAACATCGTCGAAAGCACGATATTCTCAATATACAGTGATCTGAACTTTATATGGTTCTTTAAAAGGGGAGAGCTAATTTGTTTGGATGTAAAGAAAAAGTTGGAGTCTAGGGTTCAAATATAAAAGTTGTTTATGAATTATTTTCTCACGCGAGTTTGGATCTTTGTTAAATCATCGTTTTATTTCATTTTATTGTCACATACGCAATTTTTTAAACAGTCTGTTACAATAGCCGAACTTTTATTTTGATTACTGGCATTCTGTATTTACCTCAATATCTCTTGCTTCACAGAAAGCCTCTTTGTGTATGTATGTATGTATGTATGTATGTATGTATGTATGTATGTGTGTGTGTGTGTGTGTGTGTGTGTGTGTGTGTCATTCAAATATATCGTGTGATTACGTTTATCATTCATCATGGTATAGACAAGACGTTTGTTAATTTAAAGCTAATACTTTTAGCAGAGTTTGCTAAGATTTAGAGTAGTGACTTGCTGATTAAATTAGTAAGAGCAAAGTATAGCATGACGTCACTATATAATAGCGTCATACTGATTCCTGGGCGACGGTGTCGAATTAGCTTCGCCTGCCATGTCGTACTCGCCGTGCATCCAGTTGGTGGGCGGAAGAAATATAGACAACAAGTTTGCATTTAAAAACTGAAAGTTGTTTTCTATCCCATAAGGGGGGTGGAAAAACATACAGCCTGTGTATGGATCGATTTAACAACCAAGGAGTTAGGTAAGTGAACAGTTTCTGGTGAAAAAAACATAAATCATATATTTTAGGTACTGGTAACGAGGTAAATTATTTCTGGCACGGGCGTATTATCCTTGATTAAAGGATTTTAATTAAGCGTAGAAGTACAAGAAAAACAATCAAGGTTTATAAGTTATGAAGGTGTCCTACAGTATGTGCCGTGCAAGGTGGACGCGACATGTTTTATAGCTAACGTTAAATACGACCAGAAAACACAACGATTTTTATTGAGTCTCATCCAATTATGTATCGTAACACGCAACATTTTGTCTCCGACTAAATTTACTAGCAAATGGTCAACTGAGATAATTTGGTTAGACATATATAGCGACTGTAGACAAGGAAATACTTTACAATTAAAATAGACTGTAGACAAGGAAATACTTTACAATTAAAATAGCAAAGAAGCATGAGCCAAAGTCATAAGTTTGCTGATCATATCTAATCGAAATAAGTATCCAGCTAATTTTGAATGAATTGCGACGAAAGCGTTGAAATCAAACTGATACCTAGACAATTATTCAAGGGAGGCAACATGGTCAAATACAAGTTAAGGTATAAATTGTTATTCCCCACGTTTGTATATTTTAGGAAGTATATCGTTATTATTATTATTATTATTATTATTATTATTATTATTATTATTATTATGTTAGTACATTGGACATTTTGATAGCGCATCATCATCATCATTTTGTTTGTACAGTAGGCCTTTTGATGGAGCACAACATTAATTAACTATCTAAAGTTACATGCGTCCGTTTTGTCATGAAGTTTAGTAAAACTTATTCATTTTCACAGAGGTGTCTCTATTCACAGGAACAGGCGTATCCCTATTCGGCAAAGATGGGGAGAGGACGAGCTCTATACCCAGAACAGAAAGGATAACCTAACCTGTTTGTAAGTTTGTTTGTTTGTTTCTTTTATCTTTTTTATTCTTTTGTTGTGATATTATAACGATAGGGGATACTTTATCTAGCTGAGCCTGTTATTTCAACACATATTAGAAGGAATTATAAAGCGAACGTATTGTTTGTTACCTTCTCGCGTTTCAAGATCATGAACTCAACACGATTAAGTGAAGTCAAGCAATGAAACGGGAAGCAGACGCACATAAAATCACTGCATGGGTGGATAACAACACGAGTTTATGGATGAAATCACGCATTCCAATTCTATTTAAAGTTATTAAAGTAAAAGGAATACAGTTGTACATTTTCTCAAAGGCCGTGAGATTTGCAACAAAAACTATCGTCTATAATCGCTTTTAAGGAAAACCGCAATCTACAAAGACGCTGATCTGCATCGCACAATTCGCCTGCAGATCAGCGATTCATTTTTTAAATACCCATTTCTCCTAACAAACTGCACAAAATAGTGTCCATAATAAAGAGGGTGATCAATTCTAGTGCAGAACCACACTTGTGCTAGGCTGAATTGAGATAAGTTTTGGCTTGTAATAGGTCGAACCCATTTTCTTCTAGCCATGTTTTGAAAAGCTATTGTGTGGGCCATGCTACACTTTTCTGTTCCTATAAGCAAAACTAGGGGCGCAATAGTCACCGTCTATTATCTGAAAAAATATTCTATTTGGCTCCTTATACGTTCCATGCGTGGTTGAAAAATCGAGAATGTCAGGTTTTACTTCCTCACATCATTAGAAGGAAACTGGCGTGAGTATGAAGAGAACTATCAAAGAAGGATCAAATTTGCAGTACCAGTCTTAGAGTTCTTCGATTCCTTCATTCTGTGACGAGTTTGAAACATTGTACATCATGATTTTTTTGGGAGCTAGAGAGCTAGACCGCGGGTGACTTTAAAAGTGAGATAGTCATTCACTGATTTTTTGGTAGTCGTATTTGTACTTTAAACTGAAAGCATGAAAGCATGTCCATTCTCTTATGTTTAGAACTTTTCCGAAAATCTTGGCTGTGCTGGTAATTCTTGTTTTATGTAGCGGTGAGTTGCGTTTATGTGCTTGTATGTTTGTGTTCATTCGCATACATGCCTGCCATTTATTCTGAACCAATTTGTAGCGTCGTATGTGCAATCAATACATTGTTTTATTTTTGGAAAAGACGAGATCAGAGTATGTAATAAAGGCTTTCTTTTTTCAGACGGAATAATTTTGATTCCTGCTATGAAATGCGTATGGATCAACGGACGATGGATAAAGAGCCGTACAGGCACATGTAAGTACACGCTACGTCCTAAAACATGTCATATACAAAGTTAATCAGCTGAGAAGAAAACTTGCACGTCACAGATTTTAAACCAGCAATGATGACGACAACGCTGCTGCAGCAGCAGCAATAATCATCATCATCATCATCATCATCATCATCATCATCATCATAAACCATGACACCTGTAAATTGCTAATCGCACATTCACAGCAAGAAACGTATGATGTACATTCACGTTACTATGATTCACGTTTTGTTGAAAACTGATTCTCTTGTGATCAGATCTCTTCTTGTTTTCTTTGTAAGTATAATTTTAGTATTCAATGAATGATCTTCGTTAATTGTTTTTTTTTTTAAAAATAATTGAATATAGATGTTACGTAGTATAATGAAACATGAAACAAAATAGTGTAGTCCTGTAAGTTAGAGACTTTTCCAACTGTAAACTCTCATAGCAATCCAAAAGAATGATGGTAAGTGAATTATTGTCAAACAATGCATGACTTAAAATAGATTAATGGTATGAATAGCTTCAAGTTACTCTTTATTCAGATATGAAAACTCTACCAAAGGTACATCAAAGCGGACATTTTTTTAAAATTTGAAACATAATAACACAATCTACATTTTTTGCAGGATTCCTAAGCCCATGATAGATCTATTGTAAGTACACACACACACACGCACGCACGCACGCACACACACGTGCGTGTTGACTCATGAACGCGCAGTCACTCACGCACGCACGCACGCATGTGCGCGCGTTCTTTTGTCTCTCTCACTATTTCCAAGACTTGTGTGAAACAAGTTTCTGCAAAATCCAGTTATAATAACATATACCTCATACCAGACAGATTACTAGTATAACATCTGCACACAAAACAAATCCATGTGGCAATGTATACAGCTCGATGAATTACCTATTGTACACCTAGATCAGCCTTTTTCTCAAGGTTATCAGGGTCGACGTTCTTTCCCTTGATATCATTAGTATAACGAGCATCATATACCCTGATATGCTGGAGCATGATGCAACGGAAGATATTGGTCAATGATGTAAGTAACTGTGCATGGCATATTGTTAATAATAATATTAATAATAACAGCAACAACAATACTACTGCCACTACTACTACTACTACTACTACTACTACTAACAATATCAATTACTATATTTATATAGGGTGACTGCTGACTAAAGTAGTTTTAAAGAACTAATCAATCTTGTTGTCCTCTATTAATAACATATGTACATGAGTGCTAACAGTATATCTAATGCATTTGTATGGCTAAAGCACAGGAGTCTGACGTTTTATCAATAAAGTACGGCGAAATGTCTGACAAAATGAAATACCCTTAACAATAACATATATATAAACACAAGGAATGCAAGCGTGACCACAACCCTTCGCTCGATTCGACATTTTCTCATGAGTCTTTTATCGCTTCAGAACCGCAAGTACGGTCACATAAGCCAATGTAGGCTGATCTCCGGCCGGAAGTAGCCCATTCTTTACCAATTTCTACCCTGCAGTAAATATCGTTGGTGTCTAATAATTGTACCGAACACGGCGCAGAATCTGTTTTTTTTTAAAAGTTACCGGATCCAGCAACAGTCGTAAATATTTGAAGTATGATGACGTCATGAACCGTTATTTCTACTATCAGAACTATGACTACATATTTCTGTTCTGTAAATTTAAATAAAATTATAAAATGATACAATCTGAAATAAAAAGCAAGATGAACATTTTAACTTGAGAAATTACTTTCATCATGTTATTCAGCATATTTACTGCAGGGTAGAAATTGGTAAAGAATGGGCTACTTCCGGCCGGAGATCAGCCTACATTGGCTTATGTGACCGTACTTGTGAAAAAAAAAGGTTAATTCGCCGGTTGGATTCAGGACATGGTCATTTAAGAGCTATGCGTTGGTAAGTAACTGTCTTTTGAATGCATGTGTGTAGTTTTTAAGTCTTCTTGCGATTCTGAAGCGATAAAAGACTCGTGAGAAAATGTCGAATCGAGCGAAGGGTTGTGGTCACGCTTGCATTCCTTGTGTTTATATATATGTTATTGTTAAGGGTATTTCATTTTGTCAGACATTTCGCCGTTTGTTTGTTTGATTAGGATTTTTAACGTAGCTTTAACAATTTTTCAGCCATATCGCTACGATGTCTGCAGTGAGGCAATTTATAGTGATGTCTACCACTGGGGCATCATGCTGCAGACATGTAGCATGATGTCCCACCCAGTCACATTATCCTGACACCAGGCCGACCAGTCCTAACACTAACCTCTTAATGCTGAACGTCAAGCGAGGCAGCTGTTAGTACCATTTTTGTAAGTCTTTGGTATGACTCGGCCGGGGATCGAACCCACGACCTCCCGCTTCCGGGGCGTACGCTCTAACCACTAGGCCACCGGAGCGGTACATTTCGCCGTACTTTATTGATAAAACGTCAGACTCCTGTGGCTAAAGTAAGAAATATGTATTCTGCTAAGATAACTGTTCGCTTTTATTAGGCCCTATCTAATATGTGCGTTGAAAATCATCATTGATGCTTGCATAAAACAGGTCAACATTAGTGAAAACAAACGCTAAATTGCATTACAGTATGTAGTCGCTTACATATCATTTCCAACGGCAACAACACTATAGTCTGAATATACCGCCATGCTTGTTTCGACACCCACCCACCTATATTTAAAAACAATAGAATTTAAACGATATTAAAAATGCAAAGAACTTAGCCCGTTCATTCATTAATTTATAATTTCGAACCCAAATATCACCAGGGGGCCTCTAACACCGGTATTGTCTACGAGTTTCATACCAAACAGAAGTTTCAGTATCAAACTTTGATACGACGACACTGCTAGCCGGTCATTTCCAGTATCTGGACAAGTCCATTTTCAGTGAAGGGTTGAATTGACGACTACACACGTATGCAAACAGAAGGTAAAAATTTTGCTTCCGATATTTACAATGTCGATTCAGCAAGAGAAAACAATGACAACTTCAAAATTTCCTTTGACGTAGATTGAACAAGCGGTGTAATTTCTATGCACAAGCTTGCAAAGGGATATAACTCTCAACTCTCAACCTAATAGCAATTTACGTATTTATCCGGCAGTTACCGAACAGGACGAATGACGCCACTCTGTTTTCTGAGGAAAATAGCCGATGAGAGTGCTACGGCTATCATGGTCATAGTCAGAATTTATAAATCAATGATTGAAATGACTAACTTCTGTGTATTGTTTACATCACATTCAAGGTTTTCATCATTGAAATCGAGAGGTGGAGGTAGGGTGTTATTTACAAACACACGAGGATTTATGCAAAAACTTTAATCCTGATCTGCTTTTACATAATGCGCTAGCAGATCGTGTTTTATGTTTTACTGATTAATCTAAGAAAAATGCATGGACCTAGATTTGCCGGCCCATTGTGCGACGTCATATATGGGTTAATGAAGTTTGCAGTTGGACACTCCTAATACGCGTGTACATTTGGTACCAGATGTACTTGTATATGTTCCTAAATTTTCTTTGTAAGCCGTTTGAAAATCAGTTGATGTTTGTCCGCGGTAGAGAGCCACGTTTTTATAATTAAAAAATGTTACATGTTTAGGTTTTCATAAACAGTAAGGAAGAAAAAGGGAAACCAGTAAACTTTGTAAAATTTAACAATAAATTTATTTTTCTAGAAAAACACAAGGTAAATATGAAGAATAGAACATACGGTTTTAAGAATCAAATCCCAAAAAAATCCAAGAATAATGCAAGAATGGAAAATTAGAAGTCTCTGTAGCAAAATGCTCTAATTAGTATGAGTTAGAGTCCCAACGATCCAAGATGGAAGTCGAAGACGTAGTATGTAACATGTATAGCGCTAAAGCGTCAACAGTTCTTTGTTGAACAACAAAAAATAATCCGGTGTTTGAATTCCGAATAAAATTTCAATACATCTCTTTGTCCAAGAAATAATTCCGAGCACAAGTATTTCCAGAGTAAAACAATACCTTTGAATCCAAACAATTTAAAGAGAAACTAAAAACAACCTCAAAACCTGGTCACAACGGAAGAAAGCACGTGACGTCAAAGTGTTTTTAGCCCAACTGAAAAATATCTCTCTAAACATCACTATTAAACCTGACTACTGCGTAAAACAATTACGGTATTACCAGAATTGCGAAATGACAACGCATAATTTTTGCTACATGTTTCATAACGACGTAGAAGGTATTATATCCAAAGTCACGAACTCTAGAACATCGGTTTCACTATATGTGAAACCCGCACTAAGAACGAATAAAAACAGTTGTTTACATCAAATCAGGATTTGAGGGGAGGAACCAGTCATCTTAGATACAACGTTTCTAATTTTAGGTTTTCGAAAAATTATCTCCAGTAAATAAAATTACATTAAAATATCATGTAATAGAATAAAAGGATTATAACTAAAACAAACAATTGAATCAAATCAAGTATACATTAAATCAGCTATCCGTAACATTTCATTCATGGTTCCTTAGATTAAACACACTCCACACACTCTCTTGCCGTCTGAATATCTCAGTTTAATATTAACAACAGTACAGTGGCGTAGCTAGGGGGTGCAGGAGGTGCAAGTTGCACCGGGCACCATCTTGCAGGGGGAGGGGGGGGGGGCGGAAGAAGAGGATTGGAGGATTCAGTGTATACTTTTACAAAGTGTGCTTCAGAAGAAACAACTAACTATACAACTAAGTAAGTGCAAGGATATCTGGATGACTGAGATTAACTCTGGTTCAGACTGAATCTGGGTCATGCGTACTTATCCAGTCAACTCGGGCGCCAAACACTCTCCGCTACCCCGAGAAGGGGGAGGGGGGGGGGGGGGGGGCGAAAATTATGAACCTTGCATCTGGCGCTGAAAACCCTCGCTGCGCCACTGCAACAGCACAAACATTGTTTACACATTGGTAAAGCACAAACTTCCGACCCCATGTTTCCGGTATTGTCGTCCCACCGATAACCACTACGGCGTATGTAACAGTGCAGGCTTAATTGCACCATTCTTTTCATATATGGATTATATTTAGCTTGTGACACCCTGTAAGCTATCTTTAATGAGGCAAAATATTTATTTGTTTATTTATTTGTTAATTTTACAGAAAAATGCCACGGAAAGCGGGACGCAGTGCCGGTCGTTATTCTGCAGACAGAGTATCAAATTATCAGGTGTTCCCCATTCCTCATGCTTATAGGAAGACCAAAGAAGGTTCATAATTTACCAAATGCTAATTTGAGTGGATTCATGCGAGAGAGAAATATACAACTATTTAAAGCAAACACATAGATCCAAATATGCTGGAGAGGTCTCTTCTAAACATTTTTTTTTTTTCTAAACTAAAATAATCATTCTGTGCTATTTACGAAGATAGGTCCTTTTTCTAGTTCTGTATAGTCCAATTGTAAACTGTGCAGCCCTGGATCTGACGACACATAATATGCTTGTGGATCAGGATCTATGCAGTTTGTTAGGATTAATCTGTACTACAAACAACATAGGCCCTGATGTGCCATGCGCATTATGCGACGACAAATCAGGGTTTATGTTCTTCGTAGTTGGACTCGTCTCATACGTAATTGTAGACCGTGTATAATCTGTATGGAGTATTCATTACTAGTGGTTGATATAAATATAATTGCGTTCTAGTGATAAATATACCTTTCTTTTATTTACGTTTTCAATGTTGAAGAAGTTTCGCCCACACTAACAGCGACTGTACTAAACGACTTTTGTCGTCCTAAAAAATTGTCCTCTCATTTTTGTTGAACGTTAATTGATGAAATCTATATTTCAGTCTTTCTTTTCCTGGCAGATAAATATGTCCTAAGTGAAAAAACACGTTCAGCAATCCAGCAAATTAGCAACAAGAGATATTGTGTTACAAGTCACGCCACCATGTTTGGCGACAATGACGGAGAATCTAACATATCATCCATTATGTACCATAGAGGAAAGCAGGAATTCGGGTTTTTCCAGAAGTCCGAAAATTATAACCTTCCAGAGATTAAACCTACCAATATTGACCATGCCTCTGACAATGCGAAGATACCTGAACAACGTAATGGTTACTCGGAAGCTTCCATTGGAACGGCGGGAGAATTTTCAAGAAATAAGCTTAAATCGAAAGAAAATAGAAACAATAAGAAATTTACAACAAGCAGTGAAAATGTACAGCTTCACCCGAGATCACTGATCAGAGCTGAAACGTTGCAGATGCCACTTCGTCCTGATGAAACGTGTAAAGAAATGGGTGCACCTAAACAAGAAGGACAATATCGATGTCTCCTCAAAAACGGTTGGAACAGTGTGTCCGGCAGGCAATCCGATTTTGAGAAGTCCATAGATGCAAATCAAAAGGACGGCTATAACACCAGTCGACAGAAGAAACTAGATTTTAAATGTAATTTAGTTCATGATAGCTATTACAAAGATAATTTATCTGCAAATTCGGACAAAATTCTAAATGTTAATTATAGCTCTGATGAAGATGATCGTCTGTCTAAATTAGATGAAAGAAACTGCGGAGAGATTTGCAACGGTCCTATCTTGAAATGTAACATTTGTCAACAGATTTGTTCGAAGGATGAGAGAGGTGGCCTTAGATGTACAACATGCCAATTGCAGGAGTCAAACCATGCACTCATGCCTCTGAACCGTTTCAACCAGAACTCATTTTCAGGTAAAGACTTCATTCCTGGAACATATCCTAACGTATCCTCGTCCACAAACAGCAATATCTGTAACGATGACAATAATTTATCGTTTTTCATAGAAGGGCATGGTCCTGGCTATAAAAGAGGGTATTCTTTGGATTCAACATACACGGGAAATAACGGTGAAGATCGTCGATGCAGCCATTTCGATCAAAACGATGAAGGAATTAAGCTTTATGGTTACCACGGAAACGAACAAAATCACGCGTGTACTGTACCTGCACATCACTCTAAAATTTGCATAGATTCTTCAAACGCAATAAAGTGCGACAGTCGTCACAAAAGACCTTATAGTGGTGTTGCGGCGTTGCCAAAAGTACAAGATTCTAATGCAATATGTCCGTGGTCAGACAATATAAAGTTTACATCTTCAGACGCTAAAAAAAATATTTCGAAAAGAGTGCAAACTATTCCCAAGAAAACTGTTTGTTTCAGCCATGATCTGGTGAAGGGAAAACAAAGGAGAAACGAGACAAAGGATTCAGTTGATAAAATGCCATCTCAAATCGGATATTGCGAGGTTGAAGACATTAATGAGTTACCTCATTACAGATCCATGATCCTGGATCCGCCTTTTAGCAAAACAGAGGCTCAGACAAGGTAGGCATCGCATGTCTTCCCTTCTAGATTGACTCCGAATAAGCCATAATTATGATTTGACTTGTGTAATTTTAATTGTATATAACAATATCCTGAGTACATTTAACTGTATGAATTTATGAGATTCCATTTCAGGTTAATTATAGAATACGATTTAGTGTATATTTTGAGATGAAGAAAAATTAAGCTTCCCTGTGGATTTCATTAGCAACATTCTTTTCATGGATTGCAACTTTCCCTCCCCCATACTTTTATATGTGTACATTTTGTGTGTTTAACATTGTTGACTCTGTTCCTCAGTTTTGATAGATGAAGTACCCATTTCATTTTTTTCAATTGATCTTCCGTTATTTTGTTCGGATCATGTACTTTAAACGTTTACACGACTGTCACAGTGGTTTTGAATCGAAACTGCTTTCCTGAAGATGGAAAATGAACCCGATAGTGATCAAATTATAAATTCATAAGAGGCATGGGATGCAAGCAGCTTTAGAAGAATCATCCTTTAATAATCTAGACTGTCTATCCTTATGGTGCCACTTTCCAAAATTATAGTATGTACTCGCTTATAGATAGTATAGACAAACTGCGTAGATCCAGATTTGCCGGCTCATAATACGCTGGAAGATCTGAGTCTTTGCAGTTTGTTAGGATTAACAAGTAGAACAATTATCATTGATACTAATCTGCCGACCCATTATGCCACGACCTTTGTTTTAAATTTGACTACTCATAAGCTATTAATTTGCGGTGTTCCCGTTTTCTTCATTTTCACTTTTGTTGTTGCCTCCTCAAAGTGCAGCATGTTACCGATTGTCACGATTCACCTGTTAGGTCAATAATAGCCATGCAAAACAGCAGATAATACAGAAGCAGCTTTAAACGCAAATCTAGAATCAAGACTTCCATATTGTTGATTAGGTTGACATAGTTACTTTTGATTTATGTTTGAAGCCATATAATGGTTGTTGTCTGCGTATGGTAAAGGACGCCATATAACGGAAAAAAATATAACTTTTTTGTCAAACATGCTTGTTTTATTTATAGGGCAAAGCTGATTATCACATGCTTGTAATGTTCGAGCCACTTGTTTGAAACATACTAATATACTGTCATCGACATTTCATTGCAGGTTTCACGAAGACTTCATTGACCCGATACCGGATCTTCGAGATTCTCACATATATTCGAAGAGGATCAAATTGTGCGACTTCAATACATGTGTATTTAGAGGGTACAACTCTAGTCTTAGTAGACTGGTCCCGCTCCTAAAATAAAACCAGGATAATATTGTATGATCGTGGTTTGCCTAATTTGCTCCTTTATACCATTCTATATCTACTTCATTGTCCAAGAAAATACGTTAGGTTACCGAATTCTTGATGCAATACTGTGGAATTGGCATGGCAACGTCGCCATGCAAATGCATTAAGCAACTCAATCCCAGTATTTAATACACACTTCAGTATCACAATGTAAATACATACAGATCGTAGGATACAATGCATTTCATGAAATGAGCATTCACGTAAATTCCTCTCTCTCTAACATTTCCAAAACTAACGTGTTGGTTGAAAATATTTTGAAGAGAGAAAAAAAAAAGATACTCACGTACTTCATGAGAAATGAAGCGCCAAATGAATAAAATATATCCTTATAATTTACTGAAACTTCAATGTTTTTCACGAATAATCCACACGCTTTCCGCGACAAGTTTATACCATTATTGTAATATATTCCAGACTCACAATTAGCCCTTCTGGACCAACGACGATGAACTCTTTGTGGTGGCAGTGTTTGGAGGATCTTTGATGTTGTTTCGAGATTTATTTATTTATAAATTTATCAAGGTTCAATGGAAGGCAAGAAGGCTCAATTTTTAAGAAGGTTTGACAGGTTGTATTATTAATGGTGATTGGCCACTATGTCCACAAATCACGTTTGAACCTAAACATTACATTGTTGAGATTTTTGTGAAAAAGGATCAGTAAATAGGATACTGCACATTAATTTTATGGGCTTAATTGGACCGATGAGAATCACATGAAGTGATATTTTAACGTGTTGTAAAATAACAGATATGAAATTGCACATACAATAGGAAAACTATACCTATAATGGGATAATTATTAATAGTATTTTCACATAAAGAAAAAACCATAAAAAGTTAAAAATTTAGGAATTTATCTAAGTCTTGAATAGTACCAGTGAGTTCTCTATGTTCACGGCGCACAGTATATTTTAGCCCGAGGAAGGGTAAATCGTACTTGCATGAATACGTAATGTATATGAGAACATGTCAACTTATAAGTAAAAACTAAATTTAGATTGAACTTTTTGCGATTCAATGCAGCCGACATCAAATGATTCGGAAGTTCTGATTGCTTTGGCGTAAACTGGCTCCAAATTTAATCAGAACTCTGCAATTTGTTTTCCAATTAATGTCAGGAATGTCATTTTCTAGCCTCTCTAATACGATTTAAGCATCGGTTAGGAACAAAATCCTCAACGTAATAATTACAGTGTCGCTGTGATTAAAGCGGCCCGTCGAGAATGTAATGTAACTTACGTATTTAGCGACAAACTCTTGGGATAGTAAGTCCTGCAGCATATTCGAAGTCAAACTGGTGCGTAATTGGATTCTTCGACTCCTTTAGATTAGACCATGGCGACTTTTCAAAAACCCTCCACAGGCTTAAAGAATGCACGATGTGTCATGTTTGTTTATTTTACATACAGGGCTAGCACCTTGATAATATCTACGCAGTGAGCTAATGTGGACAAATATATAATCATTTTCTACGACTATTTTATTGTGTATGCAAGCCTTAACATTTCTGGGTAGCAAACATTTATCGAGTACATCTGCGATACATTTATAACTTTTTATGACTAGATAAGTAACTAAATGATTTAAGTAAGTGAAGCAAGCAAACCGAATTAGAATCCGCAAATGAACATAATTTCACGTTTATTCTGGTGATTACATTCTATGCATTTGCTTTCAGAGTTGCCGTTTCAGGTAATTCACATGCCAGCAAAACCCATCCAAGATAAATACAGTTTTGATATTCACTGTGTCAGCTCTGACTTATGATACAATACAAGCGTTGTCTCTACTAGTCAAACACGAATCACAAACAGTAAGTGTAAGATAGTGACTACACTAGAGAGGCAAGTTAGAAAACTGCTAAAAAAATAATGGCCTAATTCTGAAACCGATTTGTAGGCTAGAATGGGCAAGTATCGTATCTTTCACACTAATCTTGATTGGTCGAGGAGGCAGATCTTTGTTTATTTAACTGTGTCCTAGAAGGTGTGCAAATTCCAATATCTGTTAACAAATTAACCCTTCATCACATCGCCTGCCAGTTAGAAACAGCGTGAGGTAGCATTTCTTACTGCCAAACAGTTCCTTGTAAGGAGCCTTGGAGACCCTTGCAAAAATTTGTGCCCCAAGCCTATTCATAGTAGGTGCTGTCTGGACATTTAACGCATCTTTTCATTGTCTTGCCTAACGTTTATATCAGCATATGAATAAATGCATGATACTATCTTGTTTTCAAAGTTCTATTGAAACAACAAAAAATATTGGCTTTTCAGTCATTCCGACCCACCATCAATGACTCGAGTTAAACCACCAGTGATACATTGAGAATTCGATGATTACACGCAGAACATGCTATAATGTACGCTAAATATGTTTAAAACACGAAACTAAATACTAGTACCCGACAGAAGTAAAGTTTCTTTTTTTCTCCCTTTAGCTTTATACCTTACAGGAAATATATAGTGTGCTCTATACTGTGGTCCCCTAAATATTGGATGTTTGTGTTAGTCACGTTGTAGTTAAGCTCATTAACTCAACTTAATAGGCATTGGAAATACAAGAATTAAACTATATTGTTATTCATTCAATTATTACCCCTAATATACACAGAACTAATTTTGAGAACTATTTCAGCTTAGATCAAATCTGTAAAGATTTATTTTTTAAATATGTTTTTTGAAGTGTATTGTCTTTCATGAAAGGTACCCTAAGATTTTAGAAATTCCACTGGCTGATATGTTCCTTTAGTTACGCCGAGAATATAATCATCTAACGACATCTGGGAATTAATTGCATTTCTCACACTTTTACAATCTTTAAAACATCATACACTTCTTATCATAAATTACTGTTGCTAAAACCGTAATCGTTTAAAAGAATTTGTGTACATAATTTCAAGTATTTCAATAGAAATGAAAAAGTAAATAATAAATAAATAAACACATAACCAAATCAAAGAAATTAAGAACAACAAACAAAACACTTTTTTGTGTGGAGGGAGTGGAGAAGGAGAGGTGGTGCAAGATATAGTATTTACAGTTATCATTATTTTCTTCTCTTTCAAGGAGTTTATAGTTTTCACCATTGGACCCCTAAATCAGTACAAGACAGAAAACGCAGAAACAGCGAAAAGTGCATTTAATCCACTGCAGGCAAAAATTATAGTTTATGTTCCAACTAAATAAATATTAAGTACATTTTTCATGTTTAAATATAATTCATTACCATTTATACGAGAAGTACTCAACGGGACTTATTCTTGCGGAAAAAATCAATACCGAATTCCATACCAAGCCAATAAGGCGGTACAACCGTAATAGTCTTGTTCCGCATGCAAGAAATGGATATGTATTTTCTAAAATACAATTACCGATTCTGTCCTCACTGTGACGTCATGAACCACCATGCTGTTTATATAACAGAATAACGCATTGTGCTATTTCAGAATGAGGAGGACAATACTGACTTCGAGAATTTGAGGACCTAACAGTGGTTTTACTGTCGCAGATATCCGTTTTCCATGAATCCACCTACAAGTCGGTAAAATGCAATCTGCTGTACATAACAACTATAAACGTCCTATAATCCTCAAATACAAAATTTGCTAACCTCTAATTTCATCGGTCAATTGACCGTGTCCACGAACATTTATTTCATGAAAGCATGAAATCACCTTTTCACCATATTTCCGAGGTCAGCAAGCGAGCGTACTACACAGCATAATTTTGCAAATATCACAATAACCAGAGGGCAATACATATCCCCAAAATATATCTGTATAGATATTTTCTATTGGTCTTCTATACCTATAATAGGTTGCGGCAGTGTCATGAACATCTTTTGAAGAAAGACAATTAAGCAATGACGTGAAATGTTTGCTTACTCCAGGCATAATTAATTGAAATAATTTTAAATCCACAGGTTCTTTATGTTAAGTATAGTATTGGCGCACCTTTCTGTTTGTTAGTACCCTCTTACTGAATTTATAAAACAAAATGCAGAAGGGATATAAAAATGCGCAAATCCTAGTTATATCATCATTTTACAATTTCTAACCTGATTATCGCCAGGCGGGTCCTTAACACTGTTTACTTAGTCGAGTTTCAAATTAAACGGAAGCTCTTGAGGTAAACAAGCAGATAGACTGCTCACTGTCTCTTTTCTGGTTTTCCGAACAGCGTATCTCAGTAAAAACTGCTTCCGTTATTTGCAATGTTTGGTTTCAAATCTGTAAAACAAATTGAACGAATAAATAGGAGGACATATTTCAAGAGACGTAGCTCCCAAAATTTCCGGAATTTTTGAGGTTATCAACGACAGTGAACTACTTCTCATTTGTTGCTTGAAAACAGAGACGCACATTCGTTTTTGTGGCGACCGTGTTACTAAACAAATTTTCCTTTAATTCGAAATATCATCAAGAGCAATATCTGGTTAGAAATTATAAATTGATGAAATAAACGACTACGTGGGCTCATTTGTTTATATCCGTGATGTCTTTTGTTTATAAAATCGGCAGTGGGTACAAACAAGCGGGAAGGTATTCGAATACTATAACTGAATATTTGGCGAACAGGGTGATTACAGTATCCTGTAGACAACATTACTTCTTGAAAACCCGAAATTTAAAGTAGAAAAAGGTTTTACTTACCTATGACTAACATCAGATTACACGTTATTAACACATGTTCAGCGTATCATCTGCATTCTCAAGGGTTATAAAAGGTGATGGGTTTGAAAACTTGATCTGATATTTAGCTTTCTTTACTACGTTACCGATATGTTTAAACAAGGTAATCATACAATAGACCAGTCTTAAAAGCATCCGCATGATCAAGAGTGATTCTCATTTCTAAATACGAAATTATATGGACGAGTGTGATTGTATATAACTGCCGGTGTGACGTCTGAAAACATATCGGTGTAATCTTTGTTGAGAAGATAAATCGTATTTAAACCTTTCTTGTAATTCCTTTTGAATAGCAACCTCCCTTCAGCTACAACACCCAACCAATTTGTAAGATGATTTTCTGTTACAATAATTCATTGGTATATAGATTGTCTTGCACTGATGCTGAAGGAATAGAAAATAGGAAATAAGGCAGCAAAAGAAAGTAGTTGCTTGCCTGAGAGGATCAAAATACAATTTCAGAATAAAGACAAACCTATTCGCATTTAGTTTTAATAAATCACTGTACAGCAAAATGAATTTTTAATCAATTCACTCAATACATGTTGGTACCAATGCTATACTTGAGCACTACCAGTAATATCAGAGGTATTAAAGGGTTCCAAATGTTAATACTTTATCAGTGAATCGCCCAGATTACAACACATGCAGCTCTACTCAGTTTCACAGTCAACTAGTTATTAAAAATCCGTTTTGTATTCACATTTCTGTACATTATTTATACACTGGAAAACTACTTCCAGCCACGTTACGGCGTTCAAATCGCTTATCTTTCAGCACATCTTTGAAAATCAGATTGATGAGATTCAGCCAAAACTTTATTGGCGCAAAATCAAGGTTGCATGGTGGATGTGGCAAAGCGTGGATGCTACTCTTCTTCAGGAAGTCTGGTACAAAGGAGGATTTATGCACGGGTGCGTTGTCCTTGAATATATGGAAACATCCAGTACCAGTTAGGTTGTGCTACAAACACATTGGTTACACGCTTAACAATATCCAGTGACTTTTGCAGTCAGACACAGACAACTGGACAATTGGGCCTTTTGTATCGCTAAATACAAAGGGTCCGAATATGTCAAGCAATTTATGGTCTTTGATATAAACTTATTTTATTCTTCTGAGTCGGGTACATAAAAGGAAATCTATCTGTCGTATTTGGTGCATAGTTGTTTGGCAATATCAAGCCATCAATAAATGAGGGACCCATCCTACAAAAACCGTTTCGAGATTCAAGTGATTCTTCAATTTATTATAAAGAGCTGACAAATTAATACGTGTGATAACAACGTTGTGTGAAACTTATATATATATATATATATATATATATATATATATATATATATATATATATATATATATATATATATATATATATATATATATATATATATATATAACCCTATAAAGGTTACGGTCAATTTAGCCGAATACAAAGAATACAAATTAATGTGCTTAACAACATCTCAACGATAATTTATTCCTTCCACATACTTCACTGTTTTTCATTTTGCCGTCAAAGCGATGTCTGCTTATTTCCATGTTATCATGAAAAAACAATCTCAATAGTATTGAACATTGGAGTTTATGTTTTAGTCTTCAAGTTAACTATTTGACTCTTTAATTCGTTTTAATGTTGTTCTTTGTCAACTAATGCCACATTCTTATCCCAACTCAACTTGTTCACAAATATGCAGAATGTTTATATACTGATATTGTTAATTTCATGTGGTATATAATTATCATATCCTTGAAAGCTATTTTTACTCATTGTGCGTTAGGATTATAGATAAAATCATTTTTAAGTATTATTCTGAATCTTATTAGCTTCACTAATGTTTCATTGTAGAACTGGTCTAGAAATTGTTAATTTGTGAAATGGTGCCTTTAAGTCTTTGAAGTGACAGTTAGTTCCCCATAATTCCATCAATCCATCAATACGGCCACCAATTATCTATCCCACGTCGTATTGGAGCTCAGTATATAGTAGGCATGACACTCATTCATACAAATATGCGTGAAAATCCTTGCAAATGCTGCCTAAAGCAATGGATATTGCTTAAAAATGTTTACTAAAAAATTTCGTTAGAATTTAATTTTCGTAATAAGAGTAATTATACCAAACGCATGTACCTAAATTTGCTCGTTGGCATATTTACATGTGCACACCGTACTCACTTAAAAATGTGTAAATCTGCTTTGTGCTCTTTAAAAAATTACCTACATTATATACGTTGAATACGTATGTAACTATACACGTAAATACGCGTCGACACATGTCGATTGGAGGATTTAATTGGGGTATGTAAAGTTTGATTATTTTTAACGTCTGGTCAACCTTGATATTTAAGTAAAATCCAGACCGTAGGAGAATCAAATGTGTTTATCTCCGGATAGAAACTTAGAACCATAAACACATTACAAGATTATTACAATTTAAAAAAAATCCATTTCATTTAGGTCAGGACCAGCTTAGCTGTTTTAAAAGAAATTGATTTTACATGTTTTATCAGAGTCCTTAAACAATGCTAATTTTGTCGTGACTGCCGATTATTTTCTCAACGATATAATTAAGTTGGATGGCACTAAAATACATATTGCATTAGTATTTTGTTTCTCGCTGAGTCGGAATTATGATTTCCTGATGATTTTGTATTGTACGTTAATGTTGAATTTATCAACTATTACAACATATACATTGATCGAGATAACATTGCTCTAACTGCGATAGAAAATGTCTTGTAAACCACCAAGATGTCCGCATGAGTGTGATGATATGGGAGAAGACAAAACATAAATAAATAACATTGTTGACTTTCTGGGACCAAAGTACACAGTATAAAGGTAACGCCATTAAGAACAAGTAGCAATAATTATATTGGATTTGTTTTCTGGATATATAGGAATGATAATGTAAACAATATGGAAAATATAACCGGTCATATTCACTAGAGGGGAAGGTTCCTGTCTGTGTAGTCTCGACCTTTCGAGATTTCAGTGGGGTTGAATATTACAATACAGTATTATGTTCAAATGTAAGTGTGCCATAGACCTGGTCTTATTTACATTATGGGATTAGGGTAATGCACGTTTCAGAAACGTTGCTCTTGTAAAGGCTCTACGTAAACATTTTTTTTCAGCGAAAAGATATTTTGTGTCCTTTGTAATTAATTTTGTTATGACATTCTTGTCTGAGCTGATTAATGCAATGTTTGTAATTTAATTTCTGTACTTGGTTAGCGATTTTTAATTAGGTCCAAAGTTTATAAAATTTTCAGTTTGAAAGAAATTTGTTCCTTTTTCTGTATTTAAATGCGTCATATGCTGTGACCTCTGAGATATTTAACGATTGCAAATTTACGTAAAAAGATGCCATGCTGCTACATTATTTTGACTAGAGGTATTAATATGCATCAATACGTTAGTGCTGTTATGACATTTTATGTTTGCTTGAGACATGTATCACAGTGTTTGAAATACACAGGCTGCTTTATTGATGTCAGCATTAGTCCGTTTAAAATGTAATCGTGTTTGCATGAAATTTACCTCCTTGGAATACAATTGTTTGAATTGTTTACTTAGTTACGAGGGTTCGTATATTCACTAGCTAAGCTGTGGTATTATAAACTCAACAGTATGTACATGATAGTCTTGAGCTGTTCATATCATTTGCTAATCTTGCATTTCCGATAAATAAATTTAGAATCAAGATGATTTATCATTAACTGCTGTGGAGAAGACGAAAACAGCAGTCGAGATAGCAGATGTAATATATAATAATATACAATCGAATCTATTTGCTTCCATCTAGATCAGAACATTCAAATCAGATAAATTACTTGGAATATTGTCAACTTTATTTTCACAACCTGCTTTAAATTAAACCCAAGCTCAGCAAAATATGCTGTTTTGTGCATTGAATGCATATTTTAAGGGGTGGTAATGCAGTTTTTTTCAGGAGCAAAGAACATCATGCTCTGCATTTAAATGACAGCGTCACATTGAGTTAAACGGCGTGTCATGAGATTCACATATTTAAGAATTTTAAGACAGCACATTGTATTATTAACTTGGTAAGCAGAAATGAAACTGTCATTTAAACGGGAATATGAACGGTTGTAAACTTTTCAGTCTTAAAAATAGAAAACGATACATGTAAATGCACCATACACATTTTGTAGCTGATCTTGCTTTCTAACCTACATGAAGGGATCGAAGCGTATGCAATGTCATAATTTTCTGACAATGAAACCGCTGTTACAGATAAAGATAAATTGGTTAGTCACCATTACCATTGATAAAGTTAGTCAACATAGCAAGTGAATCGTTAGCGAGAAACATTTCGTGGATTGAAAAAGAGGGAAGAGATGCATAAATAAAATGAATTATCAACCATATACTAACTTCTGTTGTTTCAAGAACTATGATTAGATTTTCGATAAACGAATTTTTGTTATGTCAATAACTTTCTCTTCCGATGTTTGAATCTATAAACCGAGGAATGTGTTTTCATTAAAGATCAAACCTTGTACGAGGTAACAAACGTTAGAACAGAAGACTATTGGCAGTAGTATTTGTGTCCTCTTGCAATATTTGTAGTACACTTTATGGTCGTTTAATCGACTCCAGCAAGCAAACCATGATGAAAATATAAAAAGGTTTGTCTTCCAATCTTGTGTTTCAAAAGTCTTGATTTCAATTTTCAAAGATCTTGGTTTTATGTTTCAATTAAATTACAGTCTCATACCACTAACGACATCCAGCTATAACTACAACCACCCCACATCTAACGATGTCATGTTCTGACTCAGTACTTCGTTAGGCAGAATGACAAGGATATAAATATCAGTGATCGCGGATATTGCAATAGCCTTGACCCCTATACCAAGAGTTGCTGGATTAGCTGACTTTGGCTAAAATGGTAAAATCATTACTAAAATTTTTAAAAATTTCAATGAAAACAAAAATGCACAGTCATTTATATAATACGCATGTATATGCTGAAAAAGACAATGTGCAAAGTGATGTATATGCACATTTATGCTAGTACTATCTTTGAAAACTATTATGAGCATTGATTGTGTTTGTACTTGTAATAGCATATAACATCAAAATTATTTGAAATCTAATTAAATCCATATAATTTTAGTCAAGAACGGACAAATTACTTTTAAAAATGTTGATTGCATTCTTAACAAAATATCTTGAAGGTTTTGTCAATTTTGTGTTTATTTGTGTTTTATCCTTGGAGAATGTGGAATATTTTTTCTGTACAATGATTATGCAGGACGTCACGTCGCAACTAGGATTCTAAACTAAGTGATGAAACACGCTGTCAGAATAACTTTAACGATATGTCAAGAAATACGTGTATTTTACGCCGTAATATCACCCTAGAGACTGTGATTATGGTTGTAATAAAGAAAAACCAAAACGTCGAGTCAACATAAAAAATATTTTGATAATGCATCCTTTGTGTCCTGGCTAAATAATTATGTGCTATAAAAAAATTAAAACAAGCTCTACTGTGGATTAATCCATTATTTTATTTATAACATGCGCATTTAAGGTGGAATCATAAGTTCCAAGTAAAAATGCTGTTGTATGTTAGATTTGATATTGTCAGTAATTGCAACATAGTTATTGCTTTTAGCTACTATTACTATCTTTGTGATGGTAAATTTTATTTCAAGTAATAGATCCATGCTTGGGTGGGTAAGTAAATAAACAAATACAAAAATTAAAATTTAAAAAACAACTTTGAGAACAAAAGACAAATACAAGAGAAAAAATATTTCCGATAGGAAACATCAGCACGAATAATAAAGGATATGTTCTATAGAAAATGAAAATGTATTCAACACGTTTAGTACCGTATATATTCTAAAAAGGGCATATAACAGGCATGTGTTCAGTTGCATTCATGTATGAACTTATCTTTGTGACATTTTAATAGATTTGGCATTTACAACTTCATCTAAATATAAGTGTGTGACAAACAGCATTGACTTCTGACCTTGAAAAATTGCAGTTTTTAAAAATATTATATTGAAATGGTGTATGTGACAAGAATTCGATAACTAGAAATATTGTTTGTGGTTTAAAAAAAAATAAACGTACCTTTTTGTCATTGAAAATAGAAGAGTAATCCGAAATACATGTGATGTTTATTTTAGTATAATATGGTGTTATTGATTACATTATTATTACTAAATGTTATTATTGATAACTTGCTTGACTCCAGGTGATTCTGGTGTACAGTATCTACTTTCTGATATATTACTATTACTATGAAATAATGTAAGCTATGAGTAGATATTAAACAGGAAATATTAATTATGTTGAATGTAGTTCATACCTTTCCCTTTTACCCCCTTGAGACAATTGTTAAAGACAACTGTTACTGTCACGAATCGTCTTTACGTATTTTGGCATGTTCCATACGATTCCATGGCAACTATGATTAAAACTGGCCACCCACTTTAATAACGCAGGACATATTGGGTGACAATAGTTTTCTTGATTTCTTGTGTACATTTGTAGGTATACTGCTGAGCTAGCCATTCTTTTAATTTGACATTTTTTCTTTCTTTTGGTCCCGTTTACAATGTTCTCGCAATTGTTGACATCTGTGTACACAACTGTATATTAACAATCATGGTGAATGCTTGAAAGTCCGTTATCCATTATTCATTTAAAACGGCATGACACATCTTCAGTACGTTTAATACTACTACACGAATTGTCAACAGCCGTTATCCGGAATAAGACATGTGACCCATCTACATCTGTAATTATTGTTGTTAGCGATTTGGTAAATTTATTTAATTCATTAAGACAGAGAATAGTTTAGGATTCATTTACAATCATTTATTTCTATTGTGGATTCAGAATACCTACTTTGTTTTTCTGTTTTAGAGCTTACTTTGGGTTTCAGAAATTCTATTTCAGATTTTGCCGAATTGTTGTAGAAAGATCTCGAGAAGAGTATTCTCTGAATTAAGTTAAATATAAAATGGTGTATTTACCCTAATCAAAGACCATATTTATTCCCTCCATGTCTGCACTGTCTGAAGCATCTTGGCATTGTAAATAACGTCACTTATTTTAATCTCAATGTGAAGAGCATTGATTGAAGGGAACTAAAACATTGTATATCTTTGTAAACGTTAGAAATCAACAACTCAGCAGTTGTGTTCTCTTGAATGTTATTTTGCATACAAAATGCTGTGGCTATACGTTTTACAATTCAAACTTGTAATTACAAACACATAAATCTTATACCAAAATTGTTTCTTATATGTAAACTTGTGTATTATATTTTGCTATCTTCATTTAGTAGATGGTTCTCATTATCATACCTGTTGAAGTTAGTGTGTACCTAGCAGAAAAGATATGATATGTATTTCAAAATTGGAAATCATTTAATTTTTCGTTCACAGTCTTAAACATTGTCCTGTGCTATCTTATATTTTAATTAATAGTTGACCATTTGGGAGAGTAGTGGTATGTTATTACCTTATGCAAAAATACTCTTTTCTCAAGGTGGACTGGCATTTATCTAAAAAGTACAATTTGCATTCGTATGTAATTTGTAAAAGATTTAATCCTTTAAATTATCTGAATGTATGGTTCAATTAGCCATATCCTGATTGGTTAAGACAATCGGATAAAATGGATGGAGCCACGATTACAATGAAATGCGCAATGAATGTATTGAGGTTATCGGGTTGTAAAGAAGATTCTTACGTAATACTTCATTTATTTGTACGTCTGTGAAGAATTGTTGCTTAAGTCAGATTGTTTATTTTGTAGAATTAATATATGTAATGCTTGACTCCAAGAACTACGGTCCCCTGCTGCTAATGATGTATCTCTTGGAACTTCATTGTCATGTTCGTATCAAAGGTGTATACAATTGACTTCTTAAGAGATTTTCCAAGTTAACTCTTTCACCATTATTGTCATGGCTTTCTGCATTTACAGACTCATTGTGTGTGCATTGATATTGAGCAAAGGATGATTTCTGTGGCAGGTCTCAGCTGGCATAAATGTCATCCGAGGGCCTGGAATGATGCCAAAGCATCTCGATAAAGACTTTCATGACGCGTTAGCCATCTTGACAAGTAAATATATCGTATCCAAGATTACTGCGGAAATTACCAATAATAATGGCTATTATCGTTGTAGTTAACTATGCGTATTTTAGACAGGACATATGTTAACTGACAACCACATTGTCGTGGGAATGACAAATCCATTTTCATATGTAGACTTGAGAGGAAATCATACATTTATACACACGTTAGTGTCGGATCAAACAAAATTAAAACATTTTGGTACCTAAAATCGACGCAAGTGTTTACCCAATGTTTGCAAGTTAGAAAACATATTTTATTATTAAGGAAAAGTTTATTTTACAGGATTTGTGAGCTAACTTTTTTAAGTCTACGCATGCTCTTACATGTATACAGTTTCTGGTTCTTTCAGTGTCTTGTGCCTATTCACGTCCATTGAGGAAGACCATTAAATATGTGGCCAGGTAGATGATACCTTACAGGGAAGTCACTGTTACTGGTTGTATACCTTATGTGCTGATTTCTTGTTGCGTTAATTCTGATATCCAGACGTCCCGCTTTTAAAGGTAAACAGATGACCAGGCGCATATACTAAATTAAATACCCGTTTAAAGGTTAAAGTTTGTTGCTAACAATTTAGGGCAATCAATACCAACGAGAAATATGATTTCAGAATTGTTAGACAGAGTTGTTTGTGTGCACACATCTTGTTCCTGTGTATTGATAGGCATGAATGGAACGACCTGAATAAAACAGATGGTTGCAGTGGGAAGGAGATATTTAGACTCTAAATGAAAATAGCAATGCACGATGGTGGTTTTTGTAATTTTATACTGATGCGCCATATCTTGCGCATAATGGCCACATCCATAAAGAGAAACAAACAAACACAATGGCATACACATAATATGAAAAGTGACACATTATAAAACTGCAATATAAAGGTAAGTACGAACGGTCACATCCATATATATTGCTCAACATTATCCAACGACGATATTACGTAATCAATCTTCATGTAGCATGTATCATCTTACGAATGTTGATCTTATATATTAACATATTCATTTGTCTTACTGTGTGTTACGGCTGCTAAACAAGAGGTTGCGAGATCGAAACGAGTTTGTATTTTTACGTTCAAACTTTCTTTCAAACTCGCTTTTTCCAATGGTTTGTTTCTTACTTCCAGTCCTAGGACGGACAATGTATATACTTAACAATATAGTTAATAATAAAGTTGAAATTTGTATTAGCAATTGGGATTCGTATTCCTTACACATCAAACAAATACCCTAACACTGAAAAGCAAACATTTTTCAAATTTGAAAGGTGAAGCTTGTTTAATACAGTTGCTGAGGAACTTAAATGGGGAAATACTGAAGAAACAATCCTAGGAACAAAAGAGTCTACGAAATTAAAGAACTAGTCTAATAGTCTAACAGTTATTGCAAAAATTAATAACGTTCCAATATAAACATTACTTAGTTTGATTTTACAATTTGTGAACCTAGCCATCATGAGAAAGATTACTACTTAGTACTGATCCCGCTGCCTATTCGACAAAAACCTCTTTTCTACATTACTATCAACGGAATATCTTCAAAACAAATATAAAAAGAAAGATCATATATTAGATTTCTCTACCATCCATTTGATAAAATGCAGCCTTGTAGAGTCTCACTGACAATTTCTCTTACATATTTTCTGGTTTTGATGATTATCTTTGGCTTTATTTCTGTCTTTTAATTATGGAAATGTATCTATCTATATCTATCTAAACATTGGACTGATGTTTGTATCATTGCTGGCTTTTTCGTTATATCGCTCAAAAAATTCTCATTTCTGTCTCTTTAATTTGACAGGAGCACTCATATCTGCCTAAATATGAATCATGCATGCTGGGAAACCATATTAGGATTCGCAGAACGGTTATATTACGTTTCTTTCATATTTGTGACGGAAGTCTTCTGTTATAAATTGTATTGGATCTGACTTTCTCGATATGTCAAAATTACTTCTTTCTCGTGACTGTGAACTTTCAGAACACATTTGTTATTATTAATATTTTAGTACATTTTAAAAACCCATTACTCTTGTCTATTTTCAATTCTTGCCACCCCAGAGGGAACCGTTGACCTCTAGTACTGTCTGGTGTTAATAGTGCTCAATCCGAAGGCTTAGGCACATTAGAACAGCCAGGGGAGAAGGAAATAATAATGTAGTTCTTCACATGAAATAATGATACGTCATATGACATTGGAGAGTAACAACATTGACTGGTTTCCGCTGGAAAAGATTAAATACGATCTCCCAAGTACGACCTCCCGTAATCTCCGTAGTAATCTGATTGGGAATTCCAGATTTATCATGTTATGGACAGAAGTGCCGTTCATGATAAAAACTATATCAGCATATTCAGACTTATTGCAAGGTCTTATAAGAATTTTGTCTTGGAATTAGAGAATATTTTATGAAACACTTAGCCAATTGCACGCAGCATATATACACGTTGTTTCCTATTAAAAATGTTGTCGTGATATCGGAATCTGAATAGTATGAAATAAAGCCTTGTCATAATTTGAATCAATAATTGACGATGAAGCCTTGAAACCTAACTCTTTCCCAAAATTTCAGTACGTTTGGGCGCCGACTGATGGTATTCTAAAGTCAAACAATGTGTTAATTTTCTAGAATTTCTATATGCTTTGCAATCGGCATGTGACATTCTGAAATCACGCAATAAAACAATTTCCTAGACATAGCCAGACATTCCAAGGTTGGGTGAGACAGAATCACTCGTATAATTTTTCTCAGCATATTTATTGGGGCTGAGGTAAAGGATATATTTTTTAAAAGTATGGTTTCAAAGTGTAATCCGAGAGATTAAGTATTGAACACGATCCAAAACAATCATCAAAGTTATAACGTTGTTCACAAAACATAAGCTTAACTTGCACTCTACGATGAAGAGGAGAATAATTCCGCTTTATTATTCATTTAATAGTTTGGAAACACATAATAAAAGCTCTTCTACGTTACTCCATAATTATATCGCAATTAAACGCAGCTTCAAGTGGCTTTTAAAACCTGCATTTTGATTCATGACAGACATGGCAAACCGAAATTGAGAACTCTCACGGGATAATAAAACCTACGGACTCCAATAAACATAATCATGTTATTATAGAACGACCGTGGGGATGCATTAACTTATTCTATTATTCGATTTTATTAGATAATTGGATTTTATTAGATATTAAGATTTTATTGATGAATAAGATTAATATGATTAATGATCAACGGAACTATCATCTAAGCAGGAGAAATTAAAACTTTTTAGTATATAATTGAACGTTGGACCTAAAACATGTTTTGTTAAAATTTTAAAACATGACAATTTTGGGATGCAACCACATGGGCAGACCACTATAGTTCGACCAACGTATTCAAAGATATTCAATTTCTTTACTCAAAGTGACAAAGTATGAAATATAAATTGCTTCTTCCCTGAGGATAAGATTTACACGGCCTTTAACTTAGTGTTTTAGAGAAACCATTACATCATCCTAAAATCCTGAATTAAATTCTTTTTTTTGTGAGCCTTGAGCAATCACTGGATACATTAAGTTAATGAACAACTGGCAATCCGATTTGAATTTCGCTTTAGTGTAGAATCTAAAGTTGTGTTCCTTATTTCTCTTATCAATATGATTCAGGTCTTTAAGCTATTTTTAAACTGTGTGAATTAATTTCTCAGCTTTCAACTATATAATTGAAAGTTGAAAACCCTTGTAACCGAAAATAATTTTGGTTTCTAGCAGCGTTTGTTTTTTCAGCGCGGAAGTAACTGGTTTCTGTTAGATGTTGACTAGTTTTAAAGTTTCGTGGGGAAAATGCCTTCAGGGCAATCTTTACTCCCATTTCTAACTATACTTGTATTTAATAAATAGAATATAACGACTTCTGCGGCAGCAGATGTTCATGGGTCAAATGTTTCCCTTAGTTAATTTTTCGAATGTAATTTTGGAACAGATTTTTAGTCATTGACCAGACTAATGTATCTTGTACTGATAGATTAATCCTACGCAGTTTAAATGGTCTTTCGGAAACCTTGACATGTGAGTTAAAACAAATGAGTGTCATTTCTACTTAAATAACATATATGTTATTATAACTGACTATGAATTGAGTGAATCTGACCATAAAAATATTGAATCCAAATAAAAAAAAAAGGGCGAAGAAAGCTAGGCCACGTGTTTGATTAATGAAGGCCGATATTTAATTTAAAAACAAGCCTAAGTGATATTTTCAAAGTGATAGCATCAGTCACAGTCAGATAATAAACGAAAACGCTTTCTTTAATTGCTTACGTGCAAGTAAGTATTTTTAAATACATCGTCTTATAAGTAGACTCCTTTTCATGTTCGAAAGGCTTCTGCTTATCCTGTTGTCAGCACTAATATGAGTACTTAGGAATTGTTATGACATTTCATGTACATTTTCCAGATCTTTGTTTCACCAATAAACCTACTTTATAACTCACTTATATAACCTCCAGATTAGCTTTCTTATAATATTTGACATAGTTACCAGAATCTTCCGTTCAAACGAAATCTATCGTCGAGGGTGAATTGCTATAATAAGTATACGCTCGTTATAATGAATATATGAATTCATTATTGGGTGTTTTGTCCACAGTGCAACATGCATTCAATTGGAATTGGATTACTATAATTTTGTTGAGGCGTATTTAGTCTTTCACTAAATGAGGTTGAAACATTACAATAGTTCATAAATATTTTAAGGTAATTCTGTCTTAAATATAATGTTTGGTCAAATATTAGGTTATTATGCTTTATAATACCATTGCTAGTATCTGATTAACCCATTAAATTGATCATTGCCCTATGAAAACGAAGTATTGCGTTTACTTATTAATTTAATTACAATCGCCTTCCCTTCGAGTAAAATATGACTGTTTCGGTAAAGACTGGCACACTTCCCGTTCATTGACATCGCCGGTGCCATTCGTCATTTACTCTCGTTTAAGTGGGTTATAATATCTCTTAATTGTAACTTATTTTGAGTACATCAGTGGTAAATTTTAAATTATACTTTTACATCCTTTTCAATCTAGACCCATATTGTGTCCATACTATGGAGTTTATCTCTTTACTTGTTTTTGTTTTTGCATTATCAAAGTTTCAAAGTTGGGATGAATACTTTATTCGAAAAGTTAATTTACAAGTCCATACAACAAAGCAATGTTCGTGTTATACGAATTTTCTCAAGTCCTCTAATTAGAGAGAATTTGTTACTTGTCATCTATGTTAGAAGCCGATTCTGTGCATCGGTGGACATCAAACAAACTTGATTGCAATATTACTCCATCTAAAGAAACCACTACGCTCTTATTCAGTGATAATGTCCCTTAGTAGCTGCACTTTGAAACATCTGGTTTATTCGAATTCTTGTTATTTGTTCATAGATATCATACATTTGTTTTCCTTCAATAAGTCATTGGTTTTAGCATCATTATAAATGTTTTGAAACGTAAATTATATTTTATTCGTAATGTCAAGAACGACTTTGAATAATTCTATATCTAGCATTGAAAATCAATCTAGTTATTATTTCGGGATCATCTAAGACGGCACCGTTGGCAAATTCTGTACTCTGAAGATGTCGAGTAACTCACTCACTCGATTTTTTGCTCAAGAACACACCCAGACTACGGGCAAATCTTATTTATAACGTGTCCAAAATATTTCCTTTTTTCTCACCGTGCTTTGACAGCAAATCATGCATGGGTTATTATATCTGTACATGAGTAGTGTCTGTGTGTACCAACTTGTATAATTCTGTTTATAACCGTTATCAGAAAGTTTGAAACGGATGTAAGTTAATCTAACTCTCTTGTTGTCTTTGAATCTGCCATAACATTGATGGTTTTCTAGAAGAGTGAATATTTTTGAAATAGTTTCTAGGATACGTCAGTATGGTACACGATGAAAGCAGTCGTTTTCAATATTTTGGATATTTTGTTTTATAATTTCTTTTATTGTATTTTTTCTTGAAAATATTTTGCCTCAAACAAAAGTTTCAATACGTTCATAAATATTACATTTGTTGAAAGTACTTAATATATCTGGAATAATGTATATATGTTTTGTAGCATCTCTTCACGAAATATATAGGTACAAGACTATTCTCTTAAATATCACATTTTCTGAGAGATGGCGTCATATGGCAAGAATATTTTCTTCTTCTCTTTTTACCATTTCCATACAAATCTTTTCTTCAGTCTATATGTACGCGTGCAACTTCTTGCTTCTATGCATGGCTGATGTACTGTTTGTTTGGTCACATATAATATTTTCAGCAGATTCAAAGAACCGATATACAGTTTTGATGACAAAAGCGGACGCCACCAAATAAAATATTGACCACAGCTTTCTAAAATATTTAAAACAAAGTTGGCCTTCAATATCAGGCCGTTTCCTTTGAAGAACTACATTACAATATAAGCTCTGTGCATGCGAAACAAATTATATCCGTGTTCACATGTGTCTACTATCAGTAGAACATATTCACTACGAATAAAAGCTAGAGAAACCATAAATTGGTCTATCCATCACTGAGAGAGTTTTTCGGATGTAGGTGCACAATTTAGTGTTGACGTTTATTACTTTTCATCATCCATAATGCGTGAAACGTAATTCGGTCTTTTTGTCTAGTTCTAAGAAGAGTCACGTTCGAAAAGCTCAGGAGCATACCAAGTAAGATTAGCTAATGTTGCTGTTGAGACGAACCGATATAATGCAGCTAGAGGATACACGTTTTGGGTTATCAATGCTGATTCTTTACACAGAACATAAAACCTATTACCATACAAACAATACAGTAAAAGTGCGCGGTTAACATAGCACGTGAATCGCGTGCACTCACAATACTGTATTAACTGTTGTCCATGACGATTTGCCATGTGCATCATGTTTCGTAATTCCCAGGCTTCTCAGGTAGAACAATTCACTACAGGCAAAACCAAACACTTTAAATTGTTGCCAAATCAACAACAGTCTGCAATATATTAAGTCAGTAAAGATTGTCCCATGTGACATATTACTGCGCGTGTACCATTCCATTAAGAACTATGGCTTAGTGAAACAGATTTACTTCTAATTTAAAACTGGTTCTCTCTCCTCGGAGGATAATTCATCCGGAATTAATTGAAGTGTCTTACAGTGGGTATAATCTCTGAAAGATGAAACGACCATAACGTACATGGTTAAATATTGCTAATTTGTCTGCATTAAGTTCGAAAAGTAGTGTTCGAGAGCAGATGACACCACATGCAGAAAAATATTCAAATAATTAGTATGCAAAAATACAAAATTACGATTGAAACTTCTGAAATGTTTCCCAAAAAAAGTACGATATTTTGGGAGATGGATAATCTCAAATAAATTAATTATATTTCAGGTAAATTTATTATATTTCAGGTAAATTTATTATATTTCAGGTAAATTAATTATATTTCAGGTAAATTTATTATATTTCAGGTAAATTTATTATATTTCAGGTAAATTAATTATATTTCAGGTAAATTTATTATATGTCAGGTAAATTTATTATATTTCAGGTAAGTTGATTATAGCATTATGCTTACGCAACATGTATGAATATTCAGTTTCTTAGTACTGCAGAAACGTATACCAAAACTGTGAAAAACATCGACGTTAACTCAAGATTTATTCAGAAACGTATACCAAAACTGTGAAAAACATCGACGTTAACTCAAGATTTATCAGTCAGTCTTAGCGGATTATGCAAGTTGGTAAAATCACTATCTGACAAAATCCACAAGTCTGAGACCTAATATTTTTGCATATTTTGTTATTAGAGTCCTTAAATCAAGGACAACCATTATCATTTACAAAATATTTATTTGGAATAAATTACTGTTTGATCAAACTGATTTTGATATTATTCAGTATGTTTTCGGAAGTTTTCTCATTTAGGAAGAATGTTAGAGGATGGGTGGGTTGGATTGGGTCGACTGGCGGAATCAAATATTTGTCTAAAACTTCTTCAACCGTTACACACAATTTTAGATGTCGAAGTCAAGTATTGCCCATTATGCAAACCCTATTAGTTACAGTTGCATGATATCCATAATTTTCTTTTTTGGCTGTATGGTTGTAGAAAATAATTCTTGGAGGTTTATAAAATTAGACAAGAGAACCGCGTTTATCATGAGAATAGTTCAGTGAAAATAGACTGATTCGCGTAGAAAGTATTTACTGCAGCGTTATTAAAGAGATCCTCCGCTCCACATTTATACATGTATATGATTAATGACGGAATGGTTCTCAAATTATATATAGGACAATGATATCTGAGCAATAACCAAGCAACTCCATTTATTATTTGAAAGCCTGGAAATCATCACATTAATTGCTCTTTTGATTTCTGCAACATGGAATTGTGAACTGAAAATCCTCTTGTCTATAAAGCAGAGGTTTAGCGCATTTATCTCCCTTTATAGGGTTTCTACGCTCAATGTTTTAAATTCGTCAAGCTCTACATGTACATATTTAGGCAGGCAAGACGACTACCAATAAATGTACATACAAATTTACATACTATCTGACCTAAACCAAATGAGCGACATATGAATTCTGCGTAATCATTTCTGATGCATTGCTGTGTTAACTGTTTAATGAATATGCAATTCGATGGCGGACGTACCACATGATATGTTTACAATCAATTTGATGCCTTTGTCATGTCATCCTAAGACAAAGGTGGGATGAGAAATGTACTTATGCAGTTATTTTCAAGGCAGTGCGTGATACATTGAAACAATTTCATAGAAGAACATCCAAATGATGGGTATGTGTTCATTTAAAATAAATATGTTAAATTAAGGTTTGTTGATTGATGACATGAAATGAATATATTTCCGAGTCATTTGGGAAATAATTCATTCAGTACATTTATCGTTTACTTTAGCCATGATTTACTTCCGAAGAATGATTCTAGAGTAAGCAAATTTGCAGTCATCAATCTGTTTTATGGAGAGATAAAAATACAGAGTTATAAGTGTTTAAGATATTTCTTGCGAAAAACCACATAAAGATCAATCTTTATTCCTAAAGCAATTAGACGCTCTAATCTATAGACTGTCATTTGGTATTTTGCAAAAGCAATTATATAGGTTCAGACGCTTTATTTGAAATAAAAACCTGATTTGTCTTTTTGGCCACTAGCGATTATTTTTTAATAGAAATTAGTGGCATCAACAGTCGCACATATTCTTTATTAGATGTTCATTATAGCCCTCAACGTGCCCCAATCTGTTTTCCTTTCATTCAAAAATGCATCCCATTTATGTCTTGTACTTTGAGTTTCTTAATTAACGTTTTGACTATTTTACGTTTGTTTGGGATTTTGTCCGAGATGATCATTTCATATTTTGCTGTTTTGCTTGATTCAATTAGATTTGACAGACAGAACTGAAAATGTAAATATAACTGAAAGGGTAAATTCGATCAACAGACTGTAATACCTGAAGTGCTGACTCAAGAAAATGATACAGCAGTTTTTATTTAAAATGCTAAAGTACTAAAAATGAAACAATTTAGTATTAGTTGCCTATGCCATGTTTTTAATGTTTAGACAGCACTTAGCTCAGAATCAATTACCCTAAAAAGTATTTTATTGTCATTTTTATTTATGGAAAGTATGCTTGTGAATATTTCGTAATATTCGTATTGTGCAGTATAATGGCTTGAATTGGTAGGAGACTGATATTGCTATTGTGCATTATGTCTATGCATGTCAGACAGAGAATGGATTTTCTCGTAAATTCCCAAACTGAAACATCAAGTGCATATATATTCATTTTGTCTTCTTTAAATTTAAATGATGTATGGAAGGCATTTACGATGATTTTTCACACGATTACATTGTTTTTGCGAATTGCAATGTATCAGCTACATTTATCATGCAATGAGAGCTACAACAAAATAACGCAAAATCTTAAAGGCACAAGTATAATCAAAACTTTATTTGGTGGTTCAAAATGTTTGTTGTTTTGGATTAGCTTGATTTAGAGTTAATTAGTTTGACCTAAACATGGTCACCCTGAGAAAAAAAATATTAAACCGATTTTCAATAAATGAAGAAAAAAAAATATTTCTAACGTATTTGTCCACAAATGCATGATGTACGTAGTTTACTGTCGCTTTACTTTCTATCTGAGTATTAATAGACGTAAGCAGTAACCCATATTACTAGTGACATAGATTTGTTCCTAGGAAAATGTATTTCTTAGGCTTGTCCTTGTATCCGTGACTAAATGTATGTTATAACACGAAGTTAAATCTAACTATCCCATTCACTGAAAAGAAAAACGTATATCATCATATCACAGCTGCATTAAAAATACGCGTACGTACTACTACTGTAATGTCCAATACAATCTCTTTAGCAAAAGTTATAAATTTAACAACAGCCTACAATCACACACGATTAGTACCTATTGGTACGTACAGTTCTTTTGGGTAAATTCGTAAAAAAATGTCTTAAATAATTAATGTTAAATATCCATTCGGGTCTGTATGTTATTCATTATTTTATCAATGTACAACCATTTCATGAAAACGTTTGTTTGCAAAATGCAGGGAAAATAACGACTGATGACTGAACATCGCCAGGATACTTTTTCTTAAACATTTGATCATTGAGGATTTGTGAACTATTTTTTTCAGTGTGGTTGGTAGAAGAGCTAATTTTCCATGGCTGTTATAATTTTGATAAAGTTGAATTTTTGATGAAGGTTCAATCGAGTACGTGACAGTAGTTTAATTTATAAACATTAAAAAGTTGTTTTTTTTTCTCTTATTTATGTTATGTTGTATGTATATCTAATAAATGCAAAAGGTCACACACACACACACACACACATATATATATATATATATATATATATATATATATATATATATATATATATATATATATATATATATATATATATATATATATGAACATGAACATGAACATTAAAATGCAGTTATGCAGTTATCAATTTGTTTTCGAAGTTTTAAACCGATTATCCGTGGAATATATTTTATTTGATATTGTAATACCATATTTGGTACTGTGAATGGAGTTTTGGATGCACATTGTCCAGTTAATATTAATGTGTCAAGATTATTTGATGTTCAATGTTGAGATGTTAGATGATGATGAACTATGAGACTTTGGCTTATTTGATCATGTCATTTTTATCTGTCACTGAAAACGTTTATCGTGTGTGAATTACTTCTTCCGTTCCTGAATGTACGCCACCCACCCACCATCGTTTAGATCACCGTATGCATCTTTATAAATATGTATCCTGCGTCTTATACTAACTGTGAGTGTAAAACCTTGCCCTGGTCCGAAGTGTCATGCTGTTATCATTAATATTAACGAATTCGTCGAGGAAGTCATCTAAAGACGTCAACAGTTCTACAAACTGGGACATCAACATTAAGTAGAAAGAAGTTCGCATGTTTGCAGTTATTGTGCCATAGTCATTCCATGTTGAACCATAGGTGTGTCGTGCTGGAATTTGACATGAATAGTTTAGGAAATGAATTATCTTACCTTCCGTGTTTTGGGAATATCAAAGCGAGAATAATGATGTTAGCCCATAAACTTATGAATTCAGCCATCCGGTGGAGTTTTATTACTGAAACAGCAGAGATGCAGGATATTGACGGAATCAATGTGCCCAGCCGAAGAATCACAGTTTTCTTGTTAGACTTTTGTTGGACAATAAGTTAGAACTAATGTTACTGTTAATTATTGAAAGTTCTTGGTTATGTAGAAATTGTTGAGTTACTTAATGTGCAAAATACTTGTAGTATGCAGTTGATAGAGACTATTTCTAACCGTATCACGACTCATTGGATCATCAGTACACACTACTTTGACTCGATTCGCATTGAAATTTACTTGTCCGTTTCTTTCAGTTATACGGAATCATAGGTATGAATATATTTATAAGATTAACAGTAAGAACGCCACACCACGGACATTGTGAGGACATCTTAACTCCGTCTAAATTGCACATTCACAGTGATTTTTCTTACAGTTTGAACAGTTGACTTGGTTACCGCCATGGCTTGCCCTGAGAAGGACAAACATTGATTGGCTAACTAAGGTCATGTGACGTGAATAAGAGTTTACAAATACGCGTGCAGACAGTGCACTGACAGATAGCTGTCAGAGCGGCAAAGTATGAACATCTAAGTAGAAACTAAGTAGAAAAGAATTTCGGCCTTGTATTCTAAAATTATCACTTACGTAATTTTCATAACCGATATTAACTTTGGTACTTTAAAATCCAAAAACTGAATCAAATTATTATAAGAAATATTAAGTAGATTTATTACGTGATTGCTATCGAACGTAAATGCCTTATAATTATATAGTGTAATATTCTATAAAGCCGCTGCTATCTCCCACCACACTGCTCAAGTACACTAGCACTAAAATCATTATTTTTATTGAGATCACGCTACTATAACAGGACGTATTACATCCAATCTAATAAATTAGGCTACTGATATACACATGAATTAAAGAATACCATTAATTTAACCTAACTATTGTAAATTATAACGTTCTTTTGACATTTAAATAACCAAGTCTGCTATATATTCTCACAAGTTGATAGTGTTGTGACGGACACTGTGTTTATGTAAAGTCGATTTGCGATATTGTAAAGCATGTTATATCTCAACTTTATTATTTATAAAAAACTATTTTATTCCTGAACACTTGGTCTTTTCGAAATAACAAACAGGGTGTTACAATATTGAGAGATATTGATTGGAGTAATGCAAAGGAAAATCTTACGTAATCAAAACCTTCAAAATCGTCGTTTTTATTACTTTTGGTGTGTTTGGAGTCCTTGCTAGTGTTAATGAAATACTGCAATTTAATGTTCACACAAACCTCATATATGTTAAAGGCGCTCACTTGTCGTTCAAGCAAATGAAGATAGATTCAGAGTTATGGTTAACATCTGACGGTTACATGTGCATATGCATATATATATATATATATATATATATATATATATATATATATATATATATATATATATATATATATATATATATATATATATATATATATATATATATATATATATCTTAGACAAGTAAAAATACACTCAGACAGCCTGTAACTTGACATTCCAATATTTCAATGAGAATATTTACAAATATGATAATGTCAACAGGGGCGATCTGCATTCCATTTTTCAGTTGTTGCATATTAAAACTCCTTTTACTCTAAACCTAAGCAATCGCCCATTGTTATTTATTATAGTAGCGCTGTTATATATCGTAGAAGGAAAAAATGGGGTTTATTCAATATAGTCTCAAGTTGAATTACCCTGTCACTACATAATATGAAGCTCGCTCTATTGGTTAAAGCGAATGCATCGGATGCGGGTGGTGGCGGATACGAACAACGGCCGAGTCTTACCAAAGACTTACGAACATGGAGCAAACAGCTGCCTCGCAAGTCACTCATCATTAAGAGGATAGAGATAGGAATTTGATAGGTCTGGTGTCAGATAATGTGACTTGGTGGAATATGATATTAGCAAATACAGCCACACTGATGACATCTTAGCGATATGACTGACATTTTTTTAAACCTACGTTAAAGCTCCAAAGTAAACACACACACACACACACACACACACACACACACACACACACACACATATACACACACTATGAGTAATGGTGCATAAGCAGCATAATTGAATTGATGTTTACACGCTGAGAAATATTCATCAGATTTGGTGTAGCGGTGACATGGATTATAATCGTTTTAGAAATTTCTTTAGTGATGCTAAATCAACCCCTCACGGATTTATAACAATACATTTACATGACCCCAGATCAAGATATCGTATCGGACTTGATACAATATTCGGTTGAGAAAATGATTTAATTCATAGCAGCAGAGAAGGTGTGACAACGAATATGCGTCTTGGTTGGTCAGATGCCTTAGTTCTGTTCGTTGACATTAATGTTTTCGGTTTCGTAAAACCAGGCTTTAGTTTTACATATAGACGCCTCTATAATTTGGTCTGTTCACTCTCTCTGCTCATGAGGTTTTAGTTTGACAAATATCTGAGATGGGATCGCTCTCTCTTCGTATAGGCTTTATTTTTGTTTGAAAACTTGGTCTGTTCACCCTTTCTGCTGCTGCATACAAAGGTTAGAAATCGTATAAAATTATATTCTCACATGACGGCAATATTAAGAAATGTCATGGCAATAAAAGGAAATCAGAAGCAGTAACAACATTGGTGTTGTAGCAAGAAAATGGGCAAGCCAGTATAATTAATCTCAGTTAGAAACTATATTTAGTTACGAATTGAAGTGCTGATAAAATTTTTAAAGACTGTTTCCTTGCAGAAACGAAGTCTCGTGATTGTAAGTTTTACTACGTTAGAGATGAGTCGAATATAATTTAAAATGTCAAGTTTGTTTAGTACAAATGACACAATACAATACACCAAGGAGTTATTTTGAAATACATAATATATTCGAATGTACGGATCTGTTTTGGAAAGAGTAAGGTGGAGCTTTTTAATGTTCTTTCGTCTTGCATTGTTTTGTTAAAGTCTTATATAATACATAAAATGAGGCTCAGCCTTGATGAGCACGAACAGCGATTTCTTTCTGAACTAATGGCGACTGTAAGTCTTGCTATTATGCAGACAACAATTCCATGTTACTTTAACTTTTTATTGAATTCCAGAGCTTTTAAATGTCAAAATTGAACATGTCATTTATTTTCGCAACTTAATAGACTGATATTAGTCTCCTTGTCGGAATATTTATGCCTTGTATTGGAATCACCTCAAAAGTAGTACTTACTTCTTTTACCATTGTTTCATTTTGGACAAAATCCTTTAAAGCAGCCTGTTAATTCAATTCATGTAATAAAACACATTTGTATCTGAAAAGTAAACACGTTATAATTCATTATTTGCTAGGTGTATGTTTAAATCATAGAACTGACGAAACTCTATACCAACATGTGTTCCGCAAAACCAGTGTCTCGCCTGCACTGATATATACCAAGCTCCAAGCTGTATGTGTGTTACAAACATGTATTTTTGTATGCTCAATTTTCCGTCAAGTTTACATTGAAAGAATGGTGTAGTATTGTTCCCATACTGAACGGATTAATAATGTATGTGACGAGTGTCTAACAATAATATCGTGTATTAAGAACCCTTCTCGTTGTCGACAATGCATTCTTATGAAACAGACTATTTAACTTGTTTAGATTTGTTTGTGAATGAACTAAAGAATCGGTTTTGTCTATTTGAAAATAGAGCTGATAAAGTGAACGGTGTGGACGAGTTAGCTGAGTCACAAAGAAAACATTAAAAGAAACAAACGGACAAACGTGATGTGATATTTGCAATGCAATAATCGTGAGAGACAACATTATTGAAAATACTATCTAACCGTTTACATATTTATTTAGGAGAAATCTTGGTTACTTTTCGCAAATAGAATCGTTCAGATTATAACATGTGATCTCTGCGGTATCAAAGAATAGCATATTGATGCCAATGACTATCGCATGTCTATTATATACGTACCATTATATAAGTCAAAGTACTAAATTCGAAAAAACATGCAACTGGAGAATTTCATAGAAAAGCAAGGGCCTCTGAGCTAATAAACCGTGACGACAGTCTTATTTCAGCTGACGGAATGGACTGTCACACATCTGATACATTGCAATTTTCCTCGTTTTGATACAATGATTTGGATACAGTATAGCAGTATAACCCATACAGGTCATTACATTGTTGGGGTCGTCACAAAGAGTTTGCATTGCAAGTTTCAAGGTAGAAGCATGTTTTCTTTAGCTGGTAATACGAATGAAAAAATATATATATACAGTTTTGCATCTTGAACTTCGTCAGAATGACTTTTCATAGTTCTGCAAATCTGATGTATATGACATATGTCATGGGATATAAGGCTTGATTATAAAACGTTAAATTGTACTTTAGTTTCAACCACATTTCAACTGCACTCACATTATATTTACTGCATTTAAAATGAAATGAACGTAATGTTCCATAGCGTCTTTTCGATAATTTCAATCGTAAGAGTTCACATGTTTCCATCATAGTGTTTCCAAACAATCAAAAACAGAACAGAAACACACAGTTATGCTGATTGAAAGTAGGTCCCTCCTTCCTCAGATTGCATGTTCGTCGTGCCGTTCAACACCGCTAATAAATACTCCCCCACCCAAACAAAAATAACCCATTCGTTCCAGACAAACTAGAATAGTTGTTACGATGCACATTCAATCACAATATGGCTTTACATTTCAATTTGAACTAGACGAATACGACATTTTTAAAAAAAAGTTTTGTCGAACGCGCGATGAAGTTCAAAGATCGCTAGTCTGCACTATGTGCGCATTACCGTTATTATGTATTGATTATTTATCAATTGTGTTTGTATTTTAGAATACAGCATAAATTCCATTTTTTATTTCTTGTTAATTTATTTTTATTAAGTAGGAAAATAAATTGATTATATAATAGAAAGAATACTGTATTTGTATGAGAAAATTGGAACTCATTTTTCGGATTAATACTTCACTCCCAAGGTCGTGAAGTATTACTCGGAATAACTCGCTCATATATTTATACATAATTCAAAACAATTGTGAAGTCCATAGTTAATATGAAAAAATGTAATTGTGAACAGGTTTCAGTATCAAAGCATAAAGCTGAATCAAGATGCGTTTTATTGTGTTAATATAGAAAAACAACGTACATGTATATACACATTTGTTTCATAATACAACTACAACAACATCAACGGACATTAATATGGGCGCGCGCACACATTTCTACGAAATTGCTTTACACTGGCAACGTCAAGGTAGATCTTGACATTTCTTTATACAAAGCAGACAAGTGTTTCTTAAATCGGTACATGCTAAGTGAAAACGTAAATCACAAGCTCTTTTGGCGTAAAGGAGGCCTTTTAATAAAAGCTATTCAAGGTCTGTGGCCACATACATCGATAATCTCTGATAAATTATGTTTTGGGTGTTGGGAAAATTGGTGGCCAATTCCCTCCCACAAAACGCTGACTAAATATCCTTGTGGAGCCATAACATTTGAAGTGGAGATCTGCTGTATCAAACCTTTTCATATCTCCAGGACCGATATGTACTTGTGTAAGGTAACTGCTTGTCCAGCCTATCCATTTATTTTTCTGGCTGGAGCATATACAACACTACATTTCTATTGTTAACATTGTACGAGGGAAACAGATCAAGTCGAGCGCTGTATATCATGCAAACATTAATTGACAGAAGTGGGTCTCTCTGGCTCCTACGACGTTAAAATGTGCTGCCCTACGGGTAGCTGAATCACTTTTTCACATTCGTCTATAAAAGTCAATAACCTACGAAATGTGATTCTTGCATCACACCATGCACATATAGGTGGAAAAAAACGTCAAGCATGATATCATTTTATAGTTTGTAAGTTATGAAACTCAAATGAGAGATACTATTGTAAACTAGCTTTCAGACGAGGTGCTTACGACGGAATATCACCAATATATATCCTTATATTCTTCCATATTTTGTATGTATTGGGTTCTCAAAACACTGTTTCAAGAAAAGGCAATCGTTGTCAGATATCAAATTAATTATATATATATATATATATATATATATATATATATATATATATATATATATATATATATATATATATATATATATATATATATATATATATATATATATATATATATATATATATATATATATATATATATATATATATATCTTTCTTTGTGATTGTTCTCCCTCTAGAATATATCTGAAATAGAGTGCATGTTTAAGAAATGTTTAATGAAACAGAATTAAAAAACGAATCGTAAACATTGATAATAATATACATGTGTATATGCACATAATAAGCAGAGAATTATCTGACTAGGTTGGTTGTGCATAAACAAACAATTTTGACGTTGTTTGTTAACTAAGACTATAAGCAGTAATGTTATCATGAAATCAAAAAGGTCACAATTTTCAACCATTTAATTAAATTATAATACAATACAGTTATAGTTGTGCTTTCTCTAATTTCTTTGGGATTCTGATCCAAATTAGTGACCAAAACTATTAAAACATTTTTTTTAAACGAGTGCGTTATTTGCTTTTGAGTAGAATAGGCGTTGTGCTGAAGTTGATCTTAAATTGGTCACCTTATATCCTTTCAAATAGTAGTTCATGAAGATACAAATTTTTCCTTATTGTTGGAAACCTTGTGAATATTTTAGCCTAAAAAGGATTCGCTCACTGACTCACAACATTTCGATATCATTCATTGCATGTTCGATGTTTTCAGCATTAGCGAGGCGTGAGTTTGCAAAATATTTCTTGCAAAGAGTATAATCTGAAAATATATTTAAATTATGATTCGGTTAATCGTTCGTCTGGCCTATAATTATGGAAAGCCAGATGGTAAAAAAATTGACCATCTGGTACATTATCATTCGGTGACGACCAGTATGAATTAAAAAAGCCAATATTATATACATGACTTCGTTGGGGTCATTCACATTAAGGTTATCATTGGAAAAGGTTGTTTTTATTTCTACGAGACTTGGTGTCTGTCAAATGCTTTTTTGCAAGTTTAAAGCCAGGTTGAATGTTTCCTACTATGGTAAGTTCGAGATGTAGGTATGGTATATGTATGGGGCATATGATGTTAGCTGCATTATGAGCCATTCAGACGAAAGTAGGTGACAGTGACCCACGTTTATTTAAATACACGACTTTAGTAAAAAAAAAAAAAAAAAACATCTTTGTCTTTTTAGCGCCAAACCTCCAGCTTTAGATATGGTGTGTTCTTGTGATTAGACTGGGCTGTATTATTGTAGCCGTGTTCTGAACCACCCAAGAGGAATAAAAGTGACATTTTGGATTTTTGTTGTTCTTGTTGTTGTCGTAACGGAAAGTGCTTTCGGATTTCCGATGTATTCGTTCTGATGCAGTATAAAGGAAATCAAAGATTACAGAAGACTATTTTAGAATGTATACTCGCATTGGTGTGCCGTGCTCAAATAGGCAGTATGCAACATCCTTTGATGCTGTCATAGTAAGTACGCTGCAAGTCAATCTAGATGTTTTAATAGGTAGTAGGTGACAAAACCTATCCAGATGTTAATATAGGCATTGGTTATATGTCTTCGAAACGACCTTTAAAGAATAACAAAAGGAAAATAAAACGTGAATACTTACGAAGATCAGAAACCATACATTGCTGTTTCTTTTACTCTTAATATCAATATTGCATGTTCAGCATTTTGAATTTAGAAACATAATCAATTTAACTGGTTACCATGACCTCATACGCGAATTCTGTTGGAACAGAGATTATTATCTGCAAATAATGAGATGTACAATATGTTTATTACAACCAACATTTGCATTACCGTTTTCTCAGTAATGCATTTGACACAAAGGATATGTTTTCCAACCAGTATAAAAGTTACTAGCAATCAGTTCGTAAATTATCATCAACATTAAGATGTCTTTACAGTATGATTCGAAAATGCCATACATATAACTTTTGTCGGCTATTTTGAAATAGTCAGATGATTTTATTAAAATACTTACCAATCAAATAAGGTTGTTTTATCACTATTGGATAAATTTTGAACCTTTACCCTTAAGAAGATGATTTGTTTGATTGTGTTTTATGGAAGACTCACGGGTAAAGTCCTGTGAATTGGTCAATAAGTGACTCTTATCGCTTTAGCTTTCTCATTCTTCTCTAATTCTAGACTTTGTTCACTAATACGTTTGTTACAAAAGCCAATGTTTAAAGCACACTGAGACACATTAGGATCATAGGACAATTAGACGGATTATTGATTTTAGTACTAGAAATGCACGTATTGTTTTTCAACCGACTCTAAACATTTACCACAGAACCTCGATTAGAAACTTTTAACAAAATCTTTGATACGAAAACACGTCTTTGGCTCCAAACCATTGTTTCCTAGAAAACATTCCTACATAATTAGTTGGCTTTAGTTTAGTGAAGCGTTTATTTTCAAAGTTTAAACACCATCTATGGTTGTAACAATCTGCAGGAAAGCAACCATCCTTTTAGCCATACAATTTAGTTTTAATCTTGAAAAACTTAACTTCGTTTGATTCAATACACTGGATTATAAATGCAAACAAATTCTTCCGCCTCTAGGTTGAAAAATACATTTACTGCAACTTTAATCAACTTGACAGTTATTTTAACATCAACGCTAAATGCTGTGTCTCATGTGCAACTGCGTTTTAATCCTCATTATATTTCTCCTGTTTAAGGGAATTAAAAATGATGGATTACAAATCTCTGTCGCAGTTTATGCCACAATGGGCTTAACATGAGAAAGAGATTAACCTTTTTATTATCAGTTATATTTAGAAGAGTATACGAACAACACATATACACTGTACTTAACTGCTTTGTCATTGGCCTTTATTAGCGGCGTATTCAACATTATGCGAGACTAAGTTCCAATTTCTATACGTTCAACTACTTTTACGTAAAATGTTTATTTACTGCATTAATCAAAAATATTGTCAAAAACAGATTTAAGCGAGATATGATCGTTAGAGAAAACAAAATCAATCAAAATGAAATCAGGAGTCAATTTAGCCTGTGTTCCATGCGCGAAATTAAATTACTTCTCTCATGAGGAGACAAAAAATCAATTAATTTGATCACGACGACGTTTAGAAAAGACAATTTCTAATTAATACGGACTTCTATATGTTAGGCGTACTACATACAGATGCTGCTGTAATTTGTTACACACGCGGGGCAGCAGTATTAGGTTTTGTGACTGCTTACAAAGGACGAAGTCAAAGATGAAACAAACAATGATTTTTCTTGCAAAGCAGTAAGACCATATCCTCATCCGAAATAATGCCATATTCTGTAAACGCTTGAAAATGTATATCAACACGAGTTAACGATTTCATAGTACGACGTTTACACGGGAAGAAGCGATTAAAAAGTGGAACACAACGAATTTGTTTCCTCTATTGAACGATGTAGGTAATCCTTGGCAAGACGCTGTTAAGAATGAAATGAAAGCAGCAAATTTGAATTGTTTGTCTCTGTATGTTTTAATGTCGTGCTCAGCAATCAACCACACACCTTAAACTATGAGTAAATGGAAATGTGTATTAAAATACAATGTGCAATACTATTTACGTATTGAGTTATTAGATAGCTGCAATGACTAAGCTAAAATCTGAAAGGATTCACAATTAGATGTCAAAGAGTGCCAGATAGACAAATCTTGAACTTAGCTACTATCTTGGAAATTGGTCATTATCAGAATTTCAAATATTATTTGCTTTGAGATCCTGTACATGACACAGCTATCAAATATGCAACGAAGGGTACAAATATACACGATACAAAGGGTATAATGTATAACTAGAATATTGATCACGGTAAAAGAAAATATGTGCATCATTTGTGATTGTAAGTAAAACAATAGATGTTAAGTTATAATTAAAACTAGACAGGATACACATATCAGTTATATTCGATCAAAAGATGTGGCTAACATCATACATAAAATTTAATAACTCTTTTTAGATAACAAATATAAACCAATGACTTTAAAACAGATTTATTTTTTAACGTTTGAATAATTCTTACTGAAAATACATATCAATTTAAGGAAACGAAGCGCACCACTGGAAGAAATATTTTAAACTACATGGAAATCATTATTAAAGGAATTCCATTATTCCATTTAATAAGCAGGTAAATAAAATTAATTAAGCCACATTATGATGAATTTGATGTGGTAGAAGCGACATATATTATTACAACAAAAGAAAACGCCAAAAATGGCAATATAATGAAACGTTTAACATTAATGCCGATAAGTCTTACACGGATATAAGGAAAATATTCAGCTGAACGACACAAGTGATGAGAAAAATGTACTATTGTCATGATAGATGAAACCAAAATACTAGGACATTTTAGATACCATGTGAATTGTTTCCTATTACAATATATTTGTGGACATATAATTAAGCTACGTGGTTTTAGGACTATTATGGATGAAAAGTCAAGCAAGAGGAAAATGAATAAGAAAAAGAGAATCTAAACCTAGATATCTACCAGGATTACTTATTGAACTAAAGTATAAGTCATTGAGCGATGAAATGAACCATATTATGCAAAGGGGACCGAGTGGTCGAGTGGTAAAAGACGTTCAACATTCATCTTTGGGCCACTGTGGGTATGTGAGAAAGCTTGCCAGTTTGTTTCGTGGGTCTGTGGTTCTTTCGGGGGGTTTCCAGCATTCTTCCTCCACCAGTTATAATGGCTGCCATGTATAGCATATCTTGTGCTGAAAAACGAGTTCATTCCTTATTTAAGAGGTCTATTAGCGCAAAAAGCCACACAAATAGCATCTTGTTAGTTTTTGAAAAACGGAGACCACCAGAGGTACCCGCTGATGACGAGAGGCCACTAGGTTATCAAATCCTGCTTCTTAAGTCATACGAACAGAAAATGCATGCAATGGCGGGTAAATTATAAGTAATTTAAAAGCAAATAAAAATCGATGTTTCCAAATATAGTAATTTTTTCGTTGATTTTTTACCTGAGATTAGACTTTGTCATTACCTTGGATGCATTCTTCTCAAAGTACCAAAATGTAAATATTGATAGTTCTGCACATGTCTTTTGCTTGTATTTCTGAAAGTAATTTTTTTTCCCCTGAGAAAGAACGTACTAGATAAAAATACAATATGAACATTGTTATTTCTTTGCTTTGTTTATTTAAAAATTTTATGTCCAACTTTTAATACTTCTGCTAATTATTTGCATTCCCATTGTTTCCATTTTGCTTCTTTCGAACGCGAATCTGGCACCTATCAAATGAGCTGAAATTATATCAGATTGATTTCTCTGCGAACATTAATAAAAAAAAGTAATATAATAATAGCATGTACACTGCCAGAATCTGTGTGACTAAATTATCATGTCTTAGTTTAAGTATGTGGGTATTCTCTGCTATTTGGATAGCCAGCGAAACGTGATATTGACTTTTGCAGAAATAATGACAAAAAGTCGCCCAAATGTCAATGACGGAATAAACATCCCTTGCACAGATTAATACAAACTAGTACAAAATTGCCATTGTGAAAACACTGGCAGCAGGATACTGTCAATAACTCTATGTTTTGACGTGTTAATTAAACTCAGTCGTTGTACAGCACGGGAGAATTATACATGGCGATTTATTCCATTACTACTACACCTCTGCAAACTGGGATTTCGAAAGAACAATGCAGTTCTTGGAACTTTAATAGTGTCTTAAACAGTACAGTTAGTACAGTTAATGCATTTAGTGCTAATAAACATAGCTTAACAGTACAGTCAGTACAGTTAATGCATTTAGTGCTAATAAACATAGCTTAACAGTACAGTTAGTACAGTTAATGCATTTAGTGCTATAAACATAGCTTAGACTGTACAGTTAATACAGTTAATACATTTAGTGCTAATAAACATAGCTTAGCAGTATAGTTAGTACAGTTAATGCATTTAGTGCTAATAAACATAGCTTAACAGTACAGTTAGTACAGTTAATGCATTTAGTGCTAATAAACATAGCTTAACAGTACAGTTAACAGTTAATGCATTTAGTGCTAATAAACATAGCTTAGACTGTACAGTTAATACCGTTAATGCATTTAGTGCTAATAAACATAACTTAAACAGTACCGTTAATACAGTTAATGCATTTAGTGTTAATAAACATAGCTTAAACAGTACATTTAGTGCAGTTAATGCATTTAGTGCTAATAAACATAGCTTAGACTGTACAGTTAATACAGTTAATGCATTTAGTGCTAATAAACATAGCTTAGACTACGGCCTGGTGCATTCAGTGTGTGCATTCTTCCTAGCAGACTATAGTGAGGAAAAAGCCTTGTTCAGGAACGTAATAGTTTGCAAATAAATAATTAAATTAACCCTTAGAAATTATTAAATAACTGACTTTAGGGGCAATTGGGCAGATGGCACATTTTAAAAGGTTACAAGGAAATGAATCACCAGAGGAAGTTCTAGCTTTATAGCATCAAATTTGTTTCCTAATTCGTCATAATTTTGGCTGCGATCTAAGCTTATAATTCGATTTATTTTATAATAACTAAAAACTCAACGCTATGTCGGTTGAATATATCAATGGCAAACAAATCTTATGTAACAATGTAGTGCTTATTACTAATGCATGATATGATTGCTTATTTCATGTTAAATGCATAGTTTGTTTCTTAACTGCCAATTATAGCTATGCAATGTGCTATTTATTGTATTGATGTACCTTTGTAATTCGTTTCCTTTATAATATCATTTAAAGTTGAATCAAATAAGATAGGAATTTTGTCATTATGCATTAAATAGTCATCTTTCTCTCTTTCCATAGTTTAGTTTCTTAGACAAGCTTAATTTGCAAAGTTAATATACCAACTCACATGTAGACCGTACGTAATTGGCTCTAATATCCACGACAATCAAGTGGATCACAAGCAGAAAATTAAACTTGAGTTGGATGATAAGGAAGAAACAAAATCCATCCATTCTAGACAAACTAGAAAAGTTGTTTAAATGCGTATTCATTCAGAACACGATTCAAAGTTTTAATTTTAAGATGACCAAATTAACAATTGTTTTAATCTAATGTTGAGGCCATGTTTATGTTCAAAGGCCGCTTGGCGGTGCTACGTGCGCATTAATATTATTGTGTATTGATGAGTCTACGGCTGTGTATTTATTTTGGAATGTATGGTAAATTCACTTACTTTGTTTCCTGCAGTGCGTTAAATGCTTAGTACGCCATAGGGAGAAAAACAAAATATGTATATAATACACATGTCATTGCATTTGTATAGGAAAATATAAACTCATTATTCGTTCTAATAAGGCACTCCCAAGTTGTGCAGTATTGCTCAGAAAAAAACCCAAAAACATTCATATTTTCCCATACAAATGCAGTAACCTATACATATATAATAAAAGACAATGAAAGATGCATATCTATACATTTTATTTATCACTAATATCATGAAGACATACAGCTTCACCATTAACAGCAAGATCTTTATATCAAGACGGTATGGAAAAGGAATAGTTTAAATGTTTGATATCAGAAAATATATAAATCAACTTCGTCTAAACTTACTGAATAACCCGACGAACACGTATTGTACACGGTAATTTAACTTCGATTCGAAGGATAAAAGACTCTCTCTCTCTCTCTCTCTCTCTCTCTCTCTCTCTCTCTCTATATATATATATATATATATATATATATATATATATATATATATATATATATATGTATGTATATGCGTGTGTGTGTGTGTGTGTGTGTGTGTGTGTGTGCACATGCTAGTGTGTTTGATTATTAACAACCATGCTTTCAAGCATATATAGTTAGTCATGACTTGTCTAATAAAAAATCTATTGGTGTATATGAGGCCCTCTGAATTCTATTTAGCTACCATCATCCCATTTTGTTACTGTCTTTATTATGGAAGAAAACTGCTTTTCAAAGTTCTGCCACACTATGACTGACAAAACATCCGAACATGCAGAAGGTGGCGAAGAATTTTTCATATACGATGGTAGGCAACCTTTTCCTGCATGGAATATATCCCTTGATGTTCCAGTTGAGGTTATGGTTACCGATCACAATGTTAGTTCTTAATTTTCGTTAATTTGTTTTACATTCAACATTACTAATTTATTACGCGTGCTTCACTTCTGAGAATTACGTACTTTTGCTTCGTAAATTTTCTTTTCACTTTACATAACTTTGCAGCAAGTTCCGGATAGGCACAAGAGCGAAGTTATTTTGCCGTACGCTTGTGGGTATTCGAGAGTCAGAGAGAGTTTTTTTTTAAAATGTTAAATGTCATTAAAATATATACGGTATACTGGGTATTCTACTAACAAAGCTGCTTGTAAGCATATGTTTTAATACTCCCTGTATAACAATAACATGAAACAATAAAAGTGTGTATGACGCATTTTTAGGTGTAGGTAGACGGAATACTATTAACAAATTAAATATTAAATAACCTAATTAAATGAAATTCCGACAAATAATACAACATTACAATATATTTTATATACAGTATGTCCCTGTCAGAAAGTGATAATAATCATAGAGATATTCCATCTAATGTGATACAGAATATTCTGATGATAGTAACGAGATACATTAAAATGAGGAAAAATCCAAATCCTGGGACTAAGTTCTCTTCCTTAGATACTATTCATTTTGTAAATGTCTTTTTAGTCAATATTTTTTTACGCCTGTTTGCGGAGACGATGACAACATTTCCACTCGTTATAGTTATAGCAGTTGTCATTAATAATTCAAACATCCCATGATCAGTGTTACCATGACCGTATATATACCAATAAATACTTTAATAATAGTTCATAATATAATGTTTGTTTTATGCTGACGCATTGGGTAAAAAGCGCGTGTCAGCAAGAAAGTCATATTAAAGTAACAGCTTCTTTATTAAAAGATATTTGAACTTTATAAAATAAAATTTGGTTGACATTGTCCACAACATCTGTACATTATTTAGTTCGAATTTGATATTGAACACAAGTTTTTTTGGAATCGATGATTCAATAGAGTGACAAATATATTATCTCGATTGATTATTATAAATCCGAAATGAGACAAATTACTGTTACCACTTTGATACGCCCTTTTTCCATTGAAATCGCATAATTGTACAAATGTTCCTCAACGCTGCAAATATTGTGATTAAGAAACATTGATTCATATATGTAATACTTAGCCAACTACCTTTATATCAATTATTTTCTGTCTCTGTATGCATTATGTAAACTTAAAGCATGTCGTGCACTGTAAATGTTACAAAAATTCGATTAAACTAATTTCAACCGAGTAATACTATAATAGTGTCAAAATCTGCTTAGATTCCTGATCACTAGGTTGAACAGAATTCTGATAATACTCATTATCGATCAATCACTAGAATAGCGGCTGAAATTATCAGCAAAGAAAACGTATGATTGAAATCTTTTAAAATTACTTTAATTATTGATAATGCTTCAATGCTGTGTCTCCATTCCTTTCCCCAACTTTGGAGTTTGCAGCTGTCTTCAGGAGAATCGTGCTTTTCCTGACCGCTCCGGTGGTGTAATGGTTAGAGCGTCCGCCTCGAATGCGAGAGGTCGTTGGTTTATCTGGGGCCGAGTCATAACATGCTACATGTCTGCGGCATGATGGTCCAGTGCTAGACATCACTATAAACTGCCACACTATGAGTGAAAGCTACGTTAACAATCCAATGACATACTAGTACTCTCTCAAACACACACGCACGCACGCGCACACACACACACACACAAACACACACACACATACATACATACATACTTACATACATACATACATACATAAATACATACATACATAAATGCATACATACATACATACATACATACATACATACATACATACATACATACATACATACATATATGGCACAGTGTCTGAGTACCCTAAGCACTGAAACGTTCACCATCAGATCATTTCAAAAACGTTAAGAACATTAAATGAATATTGAAACGGAAACGTGCCGTGTAATCCGGAATATTAATGTTATTTTCTTCCCTCTACCATGATAACTCTTTTCCATAGACACAAATGTGCATAACCACGTCATAATCATTTTGAGCAAACACGAAATAAAGACGAAAAAGTAATATGTATTATACCTCACTGCTAAATCAACATCGCTACATAAAAATTATGTGATCGAACGTAAGTATCATCATGCACGTGTATTTACGATACATTTATATTGATCGATATAAAATAAAATATAAAAGAACATAAAGTTCACTGTTTGTATGAGAAAACACTTTGAAATGAATCGTGTCATAAACGATCTTACTTGTCTTAAGAGACTGCATGACACAGTAAAATAAAATTAAAAGATAGTAACAGTTTTAGAAATATCATGATACAAATTTTATAAAGCACAGCAAGTCTCAAAGGAGAGGTCAAATGCTTTATGAAATATTTTATCCGTTAATTATTTCATTGCGAAAATGAAACCATTCAATAAAATTTACCGAATTTTGATTAAAACTTGGGAGGAAACGTTTATACTATTGCTACAACCAGGCCACTGTTAAGTAAATGGTATATGGATTACACTGTATAAACAGAAAATTTCTTTAAGTCTGTCAGACTAAATTATAGACCTTTATGTCAAAGACTAGATAGTAAGTACATCATTAGTACTTAATTCATTCAAGATTTCACATTACAAGTGAACCAATGTCACCACTGTCGGAACAAAAGTAAAACAATTCATAATGTGCCAATTATTTTCAACCCATTGTGTTCCTAATAGCAAGAGAGCTAAGCGGCCGCACTTTTAGAATATGTAACTATATTGGGCAATTTCGACTTTGATCAGATCATCGTGCAGTGAAAGCAAATTGAGTTCAGTAGTTGCTTGCCATCACATAATATAAAAGCAAACACGTAAATCAGTATTAAATTACTTGTCATGATATACCTCAAATGACTGATTAGATTGTAACGTGTTAACCAAAGTCATTTTAAGTCTTTAAAATTATCGACGAGTGTCTATTTCTCCGACAAAAATCTAAAAGGAAATACATTTGACAAATCACCCATGAGCGAGACAGCGTTATTATGGGCGCCGTTTTGTTAATCATATTTGTACGAGCATGCCCCAGTTTCAATAAATTTCTTCAAGGTAGAAAGGGTTTCGTTAGTTAATAGTTATTATTACATTGCTTGCGATAATGACAGGATTTCTGAGAAGTATATGAAACCAAGTAAAGTTTTAAATCTTACACCTAACAGCTTGCGGAAGTTCGCTGTTTGTTACAGGGTCGGATTTATAATACATGGGGTTTATTGTCAATAACAACAAAGGAAGCAATACACTGTCGGCTGCTTCAGTATGTATTGGGAAAGGCTCTCATTTCATCGGCATGCTATGACCACTAACCTGTTAAAGGTGCCATTAAAGCAAGAGAAAAAAGCTTTTCTTGGCAAGCAAGTAAGTCCTTGATATTTTCTTAAAGTTAAACCATATTTAATGTAAATAAACTGTAGGATAGTATACATTTATGTATTGCTGAATGTTGTTAAGGTCAAGATTCCAGATCAATCAATACAAAGAATATAAATCTAATGTCTAATATTATCAACACCTTGCCTAACGTTAATTACAGCATGTCTAATATTATCAGCACCTTGCCTAACGTTCCTTACAGCATGTCTAATATTATCAACACCTTGCCTAACGTTTATTACAGCATGTCTAATATTATTAACACCTTGCTTAACGTTTATTACAACATGTCTAATATTATCAACACCTTGCCTAACGTTTATTACAGCATGTCTAATATTATCAACACCTTGCCTAACGTTTATTACAGCATGTCTAATATTATCAACACCTTGCCTAACGTTTATTACAACATGTCTAATATTATCAACACCTTGCCTAACGTTCCTTACAGCATGTCTAATATTATCAACACCTTGCCTAACGTTTATTACAGCATGTCTAATATTATCAACACCTTGCCTAACGTTTATTACAACATGTCTAATATTATCAACACCTTGCCTAACGTTCCTTACAGCATGTCTAATATTATCAACACCTTGCCTAACGTTTATTACAACATGTCTAATATTATCAACACCTTGCCTAACGTTTATTCCAACATGTCTAATATTATCAACACCTTGCCTAACGTTTATTACAGCATGTCTAATATTATCAACACCTTGCCTAACGTTTATTACAGCATGTCTAATATTATCAACACCTTGCCTAACGTTTATTACAACATGTCTAATATTATCAACACCTTACCTAACGTTCCTTACAGCACGTCTAATATTATCAACACCTTACCTAACGTTCCTTACAGCATGTCTAATATTATGACACCTTGCCTAACGTTCCTTACAGCATGTCTAATATTATCGACACCTTACCTAACGTTCCTTACAGCATGTCTAATATTATCAACACCTTGCCTAACGTTTATTACAACATGTCTAATATTATCAACACCTTGCCTAACGTTTATTACAGCATGTCTACTATTATCAACACCTTACCTAACGTTCCTTACAGCATGTCTAATATTATCAACACCTTACCTAACGTTTATTACAACATGTCTAATATTATGACACCTTACCTAACGTTCCTTACAGCATGTCTAATATTATGACACCTTACCTAACGTTCCTTACAGCATGTCTAATATTATGACACCTTACCTAACGATCCTTACAGCATGTTTAATATTATCGGCATCACAACTATAGCTACCAGCACCATTCCTAATTTTACCATTGCCATGCCTAATGTTATCAACATCATGCGTACCTTTATCATGGTTAATTTTACCAGCACATTGCATATAGTTACCTGTACGATGCCTAATTTTACAGCACCACACATGTAGTCACCAGCACCATGCCTAATGTTACCAGCATCATGCCTATAGTTAGTTATATGCACCATGTTGACAGTTATCAGGAACATGACACCATTTTGGCAGCCTTCTTAATACAATCCCTTATACGTTTTTCGAGAAAACAATTATTTGAAAAGCGACCATCATCTGAAAAACTGAAGCTGTAGCTTTGGATTTAAGGACGATATTCAAATGCAAACGACATATTGCGTTTTAACTTTGTTTTGACGCGTTCATTAATTTCTTGTTAAAATATTGACAGACTGGGCATTTGTTTTGTCTGTTGCAAATATTTTCATTTAATATATGTTTATTACAAATATTTACAGATGGTGTTTTTGATTTGTCTGTTAAAATTATATGGATGAGTCAGCATAATATTTTATCTCATTGTCCTGTCGAGATAGATAAGTAAAAGTTAGACAAGTTTCGGTTCATTAATGTGCCCATTAGATTCATCAACAATAAAAGAATGTTGCTTATTATTATTTAATTTGCCTACAATGTAATCATTTAACCTAGACATAAGTTATCATATAATGTTTGCAGAATTAAAATTAATTCGGATTAATAGTATCAGTAAAGCCACTTGTTACTATGATACATAAATATTCTTCCATTTCATGTTCGATAACAACAAACCATTAACACGAATGTTGTATGTTAGTATTGTATCAAAGCTACCTTGCGTATGCATGTTTACTTTCTGACATATCTTTTATGTTTATTCCATACGACACATTTGAAAATTAATATTATTAAATCTGATTGACTATATATATATATATATATATATATATATATATATATATATATATATATATATATATATATATACGAATTATGAAAGGTTTATCAGAACCATGGAGACATAAGACATTACTAGTTGAAAATTGTCTCTTTAAAGTATAAAACAGATATGGAAAACTTTACATTGTCTATATTGTGTATGTATGCATGTATGTATGTATGTATGTATGTATGTATGTATGTATGTATGTGTGTGTGTGTGTGTGTGTGTGTGTGTGTGTGTGTGTATACAAACCAGTAAATAGAGGCGATGCGGGAGAAAAGACGTATTGTTTATTAGCTAGACGTGTCGATATGTCACCAAACTTGATGGTGAAATATTAACTTATTGATCCGCAGTGGCTGCTATTATCTTTTTCCTGACTGAATTGATCCATGGATGCCGACGTTTTGTTAAGTAGTCTTTTACATAGCCTTTTTCCTGCAAGCTAAACGTCTTTCATTGGATAACTCGGAATCGTAGATAAGTTAACCATGATCTAGTTACACGACTATTTCTGTTTGTAAACATATTTACTTCGGTCATAGAATCTTATCCAAAAATAAAATGTGCTTTTTTAAGCAAAGCGTGAATTGTCATTTAGCACCCACACACACACATGTATGTCTGTCTGTTTCATAATGTATAAGGTCACCTCTCTGGGTATTTCAACCGAAATTATGTTACCATAATAATGGATAAATACAGAACAATTTGCAAAACAAACAGGAGGTGGAACCGCATGAAAGAAACAGTAATCATTATCAATAATCCGAATCATTGGGTAATATATAAACATTAAGTAACAACATTAATAAACAAGAAGAGCATAGGAAACAAATTATTCATAAATTGGAGGATATTAATTTAATTGGTACAAAGTTAAAAGTATGCTTAAAAACTTACAAGCAGCAAATATTATAACAACAGAGAGGGATTTTTTTGATGTAATCCACAGCTTGTCTACCAAAAAATCGCGTGGCGTGGAAGAAACATGCCAAAGAAGGTTAAAAGAAACCATTGCATCTATAGCTAAAGTACTCTATATCGTAATCAACATGTTCATTGCTACAAAAGCCTCCCATTTTGAAAGAAATCTACCAGTGTTTAAACATTTTGCTTACTTCAAACACAACTATCATCCCGTGCAGGTCTGCAGTTTCCCGGGGGACGTATGCACCGTTTATTGAGGAAGGGAAATTATGCTGAGCTTGTTAGTGCTGGTGCTCCAGTGTACTAGCTGCAGTACTCGAGTACTTTGCCGCTGAAGTTCTGGAGTTGGCTGGTAACGCAGCCCGTGACAACAAGAAGACGAGAATAATTCCCCGTCACCTACAGCTGGCCATCCGCAACGATGAGGAACTTAGCAAGCTATTATCAGGAGTGACCATTGTTTTGCCTAACATTCAGGCTGTTCTTCTTCCCAAGAAGACCAAGCAAGCCCCTGCTAAATAAAGCAGTTATTTTTGGTCGACTTTTGATCGCTTGTTAACAAGGATGACATTTTGTGGTCCTTTGTCTTCAACGTGCTGGATAGAGTTTGTCATATAACTTTATACATTCAAGTGCAATAACATTAATAACTCTCTATTTGATTGGTTAACTTCAAACAGGTTTTGCAAACTATAATGAATGCAATGGCTAGTTGTTGCCACTAGGCGTACCACACGTCTATGTTTTACGCCTGTTTATATTTCTTGTGAAGATTAACGATATGCATGATGACGTCTTAAGCATAACATGCCTCTCTCTTTGATGATTATATCCCACTGGCTTCTTGATCTAATAATACTTACTAAAATAATAAATACAAAACAGAAATTTAGAAATGATTGACGAGCGATGAATGCAGTGGTTAGTTCACCTGCATCTACCACAAATGAGGCAATGCTATTCTCCTGTAATCTAGAACCTGTTTTCCCTGAACTAATATTAGAAAACAAAATCATACTTTTTGACGAGTTCCGCAAACATCTTGAAGCACAATAATAATATTTATTTTATGCTCAGCAGTGAATTACTTGATTTTCTAGTTAAAATAATATTGATATTTCACTGCAGTGAAAAAATAACAAGTGAAAAAATAACAGTGAAAAAATAACAATATTTTTTCACTACAGGAACTACATTTTTGGGTCAGAACATACTTAACTCCCTTTTATTTTCTATATAAATTTATGTGAGCATAAAATAAAAAGAATATTTGCTTGAAACGAGTGAATAACGGATACATTTCATCTCTTGGATAAAAAAACTCTAGTATTTTCACTCGTGGCTTCGCCACTCATGAAAATACTGAGTTTTTAATCCACTCGATGAAATATATCCGTTATTCACTCGTTTCAAGCAAATATCCTCTATATAATACATATTCGATTCACGAGATCTGACTTGTATGTGACTTAACATTTGTAACTTTTTTTTATCTTAATGATCAACCTGGATCAAGCTAACTTGGAATCATGGGTAATACCAGCTACCGTTATGCTAAGTTTACATTTCCTTAACAGAAAACCAATTTCCCAGCGTTTGAAATTCTATCATGATTAATATGAATATATCGATCATCATGTAATTATTCGAATACAAGTTCATGCTCGTGCTATATATTAATTAATCTAATAAAGATTTTTTGTTATCTCGCTACTTTAGTAAACATTGAATATATTTAAGAGAGTGAACTAGAAAGCCATCTTTTAACTTTTGCATGTAAATGCGTGTACACGAAACTGGAAATGAAAATAAAGACAATATGAAATTCTTGATCAGGAGTCGAATCTGTCAGCATTTTGTTTCTTTGCTGTCCTATCGTTTGCGCATTCATTTCTTGTTGCAGAAGACCATTCGTCCAAACATTTCATACTTAATTTCCTGTTGGATCGTATTTTTCATTCAGATTGTGCTGTTCTCAAATATGATTTGACTGCTAGTTAGTAACATTGGTATCAATATATCTTGATGTTGATTAAACGTGTTCGATTGAATCGATTTTGTTGTTTGTTGATGATTGGTATTGATGTACTTGTATGTTTGATATCGGCAATTGAGGACGATAATAGAACATGAACGTTACTTATCAAATGTAATTATCCACTTCGCTGGTTCACATCACATGCCTTGTCAGCATACTCTGTCATGCATGTTACAGGAACTTAATATATTGTAAAAGTATTACAATGGTATCCTTGAAGATTGTTGTTATATCCAAAATGCTACCATCTAGAAGTGTCTTTTTATAATGCCATTATTGGTTGCACTGGACCGTTAGTCATTATCATTTAGTGTCGTGTTTCTATTCCCAAGCATGTGATGGTAGCATATTAGCAGGCTAGTTAGATAATCATCTGTAAAACTTGACGTGGATAAAACATGTCTAATATAACCGATTTTGTGTACAATATAATTGTTTTCATATCAACTGATGCAGATAAAGCAAGACAATCTATTATATATACATATATATATATATATATATATATATATATATATATATATATATATATATATATATATATATATATATATATATATATATATATATAATCTTGAAAACCGTTATTTGTGAACGCAGTATCTGTACTTCATATATGTGAGGATAATGCAAGAATAGTTGAACCTTACTATCAGAATCACTATACAACAAAACAGGGCAAAAGTATTCGCCACTATGCCAGTTGCGGATATTGTATCTTTAGTAAAGTGTGTAAATATAAACATACATACATACATACATACATACATACATACATACATACATACATACATACATACATACATACATACATAGACAGACTTGTAAAATGGTACGCCTGTGATATATATGCGATAGCCGTTGGCCTGAATAAGCTTTACAATTATGTATCTACCTTTAGACGTTACCTAAAAGCTGTAAGTTGGATTTCTTTTAATAGTAACATACAGTATGGGTTGCACAAAATATAGGCAAAGCACAAAAGAACGTGTGATTTTGAATTTTAAAGTAGCTTTAACAATTTTGTTCAGTCATGTCGATACGATGTCTGCAATATAATTCTATAGTGATGTCTAGCATTGGGGCACATAGCATCATGTCCCACCTAGTCACATTATCCTGACACCAGGCGGGACACTAACCTCTTCATGCTGAATAGCGAGACAGTTGTAAGTACCATTTTTAAAAATGTTTTAGTATCAATCGGCCGGGTTCGAATATGCAACCTGCCGCATCAAAGCGGACGCTCTAATTAATAGGTCGCCTGAATTGAAAGTATGACTGAATTTAGAAATATTGATGGACTAATGGAGACGTTTACGTCACACTCATTTAAAATGCTCATTGACTTGAAAGGACATTCCGAGCTTTGTAGATTTGTATTCTGATATACAGCAAATCATCGGAAGCTTCAGTAATTGATATCTAAGTACAGTAATTAAAATGTTCCTGGGAAATGAGAACCTGATTCTGTGCATGATTCATAGACGTTACTCAATTTTGGTTGCATTAATTAAACATGACAGTTCATTTTAGAGTTGCATCTAATATTCCATTAGAAATCCTAGTAAAAGTTTTTTTCAGCTTTTCACTTTTGTTGTTCTTGCCATTTTATTCCATTTAAAGAACGCAAATAGTTTAACCGCTAACAGTTCCTTTTTCTTGATATATCAGAGAAGCAAGCTTTATGTCTTTCTAATACTGATTTTATTGTTTCATAACATTGAATCCAAACATCTGGCTAACTCATTATGATCTTTGACATTGATAATAGACAGGCAAATAGATAGGCAATCCAACGGTAGAAAATAATGCTATAGTTATGTTCCTTACTTGTGGTAGAAATTAGCGAGACAGTGACTGAATATGTGGGCACCTGAGCTTATACCGCTGATTTTGATTGCGCTGCTATAGATACCGAAAAAAACATTCGTTTGTGTGGAAATATTTTGATGACACTGTGTACACTATATCAGCAAATATAATCCGAGAAAGTTAACATAATACACATTTTTGCAGTTGTCTTTACATTAAGACAGCACACTCCACAGATTATGTGAAAACGACTAAAGCTGATCATGTGCGTAAATGTCGTAATAATATTTATCCGATTGGATTTTCAGAGGAACATCAGAAAACAATCTAGCACGTTATTCATGATTCCAGTTGAAGCCAGCATTATTACAAGGTAAATGTCAGATAGGGAGTAAGTCTTTGTTTAGAAGATTGTGGTTTTTTTGTTATTGTTGACAATATGTGTAAGTTAAAAGTACGATGCCACTGTACAATGTTCTCTCACTGTTTTCCAGAAATTAAGCACTTAAACTTAAAATACCAGGTTTCTATGGTTACAAAATGTGATAAAACTGAAAATTAGCAATTGTTTTCCTTTATTCATTGAGAGAAATCACCCTTAAATCTTTCTAAAGATAACAAACGGATCTATACAAAGCGTTAGGTAACATTATCTCTAAACGAGCGTTACTTTAGATAAAGATTGGGAAGAGAGAGAGAGAGAGAGAGAGAGAGAGAGAGAGAGAGAGAGAGAGAGAGAGAGAGTCCTTTTACAGTGAACGTACTTTGAAATTGCTTCTAAAATTTGAATTTTGTGAAATACTTCAACGATTATCAAATACAATGTGGAGAACCTTAGGAGGCAGGTGCTAAATTTTCAAGGCGGTGGAGGTGGGTTTGTTTCCTTTCTTTGTCATCTCGTTTACGTACAGTGTATTTACAAAGAAGAGGTATTGGTAACACATTTTACTAAACATTTGTACTTGGTATAGTTGTTATTGGATTACATTACATATAAATATATCATATGTTCATCCTTAGACTCCATTAATTCAATTGAATTGCTCAGCTCATTTTTGTAATATTTTCATCACCAATTCCATTGCCTATCTCTGGCTACGTCTCCAGAGGCGAGATGTATCATGGTTATAAATAACCCGCTTAAGCGAAGAATATATAATTACTTAATCTTAAGCGAGTTATATATTACCCGGGCACGTCACCACTGAACAAACACATCGCGGGAGGTTGGTTGTTGTTATGGTTGGTTATTAAGGGTTTAACGTAATTGTTTTTCTTCAGCAGAAGATCAGCTATATATATGAGGCCACCGGCTAGCTTTCTCACGTACCCACATTGTCCGAGCCTGAGCCTCCAACCCGCTTAGACTAAAATGAGGTCAGTAGCGTACTAACGGAGGTTGGAGGTTTCATTTGGACTACACGTTTGCTCCAGTTGAAATAGGTCTTTGGGGCGTTATAACAGCTGATACATATTAGATTGCAGGAAAATCGTTGGCCGGGGCTATCATCTTGGCGACATTTGCACTTAGTACGCTTCTGGTGAGATGGCAGTGATCCGTTACAACGAGCGGTTTAGACAACTGGGTCACTCGGGACCCCATTGCAGTAGTCTGCGCTTCAAATTTATTTAGTTCCCTTAGTCATAAGAACACACGAATACAGCTTTGTATTAATTGCACTGACCATATTGTACGTTTCATAAATTCATTTGGTTTACTGTATGAATACATTAAAAACTAATAAATGATTAAAATTCGAGTCCGTGCATTTAAAAAATATATACGCAAAAAGGTCCCCTATATTACTAGACAGTACCTAAACACCGGGAGAAATTTGTATAGCATTAGCAGTTGAAAGCTTAAAAAAAATCCTTGTAAGATATATTAACTGCCATTTTAGCATTATAGGTTTTCAGTTTGGCTCGAAAATCTTATTTGATATTAATTATGAAACAATCACTATCAATTATTCACTGTCAAAATTAATCCAATTTACAAAACAAGACTGAAGAAAATTCAAGCGGTCACTTAGACCCATTCTTTACATGATATGGTTCTTTTTGGCTGTAACGTTATTACATAGTTCAAGTTACTGTTAAGGAAGAAACGCTCTAAAGTAAATTAATCCGTGTAATATGCCGTATCTAGTTCACTGGTAAGATTTTTGCATTGCCTTGCTTACGTAAGTTTTTAAGTATATCATTAATACATACAGAAAAAACTATTATTATTTAGAAAACCCATCTAATATAATCGATTTTGTGTCTGTTGGTGATAGGTACTGACATACAATACAGTACGTCCAAACTTTACAAAGGAGAGAATGTCCATGAATAATCGCAACTAATTATGTGGCATTACGGCTAGTCCGAATCGCATATCCCTCCAAGACTCTGTGATACGAAATATTTGGCATTCTAGAGTTTTAATGTTATGGAGATTGTGTGCTTGAATTATTCTTGCATTTCCCAAACAATATGCTGTAGAAAAAGTGCGTTAAATATAGTTAAACGGTTTTTCAATTGGAAACAGCATGGTGATGATATGTTATTAAAAAAAACTATCACACAGCTGATCGGCTGTGTGGTGGGTGATTTAGGGTTTTAAAGGCAGGATTTTTCAAGATCATTATTGTGTGGTGAACTTTATTTTTGGTGCAATTTATAGCTATCCTTGTAGGTGTGCACAGATGATGGGAAAAGCCTTGAGGGAGTTTGTTATAATTACTGCAGCAAAGTATCGTAAATTCTCTGTTGTGTTCTCTTACACCAAGTCGTTCTGAGTTGTTCATTGTGTGTTGAGGAATTTTATGCACAGAAGATTCGGGAAAACGTGCTTTACATATGATGACATATTCGTGTTTCCATATATTGCCTTGTTATTTACTGTCGGGTAAATATGTCATATTCGTGTTTCCATATATTGCCTTGTTATTTACTGTCGGGTAAATATGTCATATTCGTGTTTCCATATATTGCCTTGTTATTTACTGTCGGGTAAATATGTCATATTCGTGTTTCCATATATTGCCTTGTTATTTACTGTCGGGTAAATATGTCATATTTATAATGTCATATTTAGGAAATAATAGCCTTCTACTTTGCACCTGTATGCTAATGCCATACAGATATTTAATATTCAACGAGTAAGTTCTTTTTTAAACTACCACGGCACCCAACATGTACATAACCATTGCATTACTATTTCCCTTGTGCTATTTTACTTGCGCCGTTCCCGAAGAATCTCCAAGTGTCGAGCTACCTTTCATATATTGACTCGTCTCTCTTCATTGACATAAATAATCAAAAATTTCTTTTGGAAAATATGCCCGAGGCCAATCTTATTTTGTATTATGTTAATATGCTACATCCATCATCTGTATTCAGATTTAGGTTGATGAACAGCATATAAGCAAACTGTCATAAGTTTCATATATTTTTTTAATTACGTTTAAAATTTCATAATCACTATCTCTTTGAAACCGAATTTACCTGCCATTTTAAAACCGTTTCTACATCTATGGCACACAAAAAAATGACTCCACGAAGCATGCAACATCATCACGTAAATGTTACGCTAGGAACTTACAACATCATCACGTAAATGGTACGTCAGGTACTTACGACATCATCACGTAAATGGTACGTCAGGTACTTGAGACGGATATGTCTTACCCATGCGGCAGAGAAATCTAGCTGTTTCAATGCTAACCTAACTTCTTTTATCTCAGTTTAGTAATTTCAGACCAGTCGTCTCAGTTAAGGTGTCCGTGTGCTCAGAACTACTTTAAAAGAGAAACCGTTGTTGTCTTCTGCTGTGCCGGATGTAGTCGTTCTAAAATCAAAACAATAACAACAAAAACAACAAACATATAACAAAAACATAGTAACTTTAGGTCAATCCATCTTTGAGAACACACCATACAAAACATTTCGAGAGCGACAACGACACGAACACATATATGTCGAGAGTTGTGGTATTATACTATTTCGTTCCACACAGTATAGCCAATGTTTTTATATATGAAGCCTTAGCAAAGGACATTTTCAGGTCAGTGTCATTAAATGTAACTAAAGCATCTTAACTAGTTTTTAATACGAAACAAATTATATACTGTTAGCTACATATAATGACGCTGACCTGAGAATTTACTGTGCAACATATAGGATACAATTCTCAATGCTGTGTGAAATGAACTATGATAGAAATGCATATAGATTATATACTTATATACATCATGGCCTCCCAATTTCCGTAACAACTACGGAAAATTTTGAAACAGCCAGAAATGTGATATGTCAAACATGCTTTATTCTAATTTTGTTAAGCATTTCCCCTGTGCTCTAGTTGAATCAAAAAGATGCCTGCAATATTTATTGACAAATAATGCACTTACCAGCCAGAAGGAATCATTTATCCGTCAACACATTTATCCAGAAGCAAATTTATTGCAGCATTTGCCATATTTCCAAGACAGAAAAAGTTTTGTTTCAAAGAATCCGTTAACCTGAAGAAAAGAAAACGTTGAGAACATGGTCATCTGCTAAGGCTCGTATTTGGATACAGGTGTGTAATTTGTTCGAAAACGGAACGAACGAAATGGAACAGTTTCTGGTAATAAATATTAATTATTTGCTGTCAATTTCATATAACATCCATATATTAAATGTGATAATAACTCATTACTAAGCAACAGTTTATGTTGTTATTTTTCTTTGCTCACTCGTATAAAATGTGCACTTCAGATGCAACGGTCCCTCATTAACATATTTGCATTATGCACCGCATGCAAACAATGAGACCTGAACACTAGTGAAGAGTTGTTTTACTTTAAAGGAAAATAGAGGATGAGATAAAAAAAAAAGCTTCATTGGGGTTTGAACCGAGACAAGGAAATCCCAGTCGCGGGGGTTACATTAAACGTTCCCCGCACGAGGACAAGCCACGTGGGGAAACAAATACTGTTACCCCCTTGCCTGGATTTTTCTTGTCTTGGTCCAAAACCCAACATATAGGTTAAGATGAGCTACTTTATTGACGTAGGTTTGCTCTGGTTAGAAACCACTGCATTTATTCTAGAACGATTCGATCGCCCCTCTTAAAAGAAGTAATACAAATCAAAGAAACCGACTCAGAAACGAACGTCAATGCGATAAATAACGAAAAAGCCATTGTGTACTTTTCAGGAAAAAAAGGTAATTCTGCAAGCAGTTTGTACAGTGAAAGCTAATCCAATGTAAAATATTATATGTTTTAACATTTATCTTGAACGATTAAATGAATGAATATATAAAACCTAATTTGATGAAGATCTTCTTGGATGACTGTCATTGCGATTGATAAAGTTGTATGATTGTTCTCTGAAAGTTTATTCATAATTCCTTGTTAACTTGTAACGTCATATATATGATGTTTAATGGCGTCGATCACATAATGTCTAGCTGTACAGTAATAGGTGAAGATACAAAGACTGTGATTCGTATAAGATAACGAATCACAGTAATGTTATGGTATGGTATATAAGAAACAAGTACGCATTACCTATGGAATATAGGTTATAAGGCTGATTCGTTAATAGTGAGACAACATATGCGTTTCACAAAACACGAGAGACAAAAATAAAAGGATTGTAAAGGCTTTACAGAGGTCACGAACATGGGAAATAGACGATAGAAATATTGTTGATTCGTTTAGTTTAAAAACATTTAGTATTTTACTAAAGAATATTCGCACATTTGGAGAATGGTGTCTTGCCAGCTGCACAATACATTCAGTCACTAATATCTAATACCGCGAAGATGAAATATAACCTGAATTATTGTAATTGTCTAACGGTTTCATAAATATACTGTTTTATCAAATAAATTGTAAATTGCTTGACTTTATTGTGAAGATTTAGGAAGGGGAATATCCACGTCGTATGCACTCGCGCTGGTGGCTGACGAGATCAAAACTTGACAGGCACGTCCGTCCTTAGAGGCAAAAAGTTACTGTCTGGGTTGTAATAGAAGCTGACGCTGGTTCCCTTTTCGTCTTTGCCATATTTTTGCCTACAACCTGGTCTCTCTGTTATGTTTAAAGGTGGCTGTGGCCTGGTACTATGTACGTCGAGAGCTTTTAGGTTCAGCAACTTGTGATGCTCATTGGCGGTGATGGATGCTATAGGTGGTGAAGGTCCTTTTTAAGAATTCTTTATATCTCTTTCGATGTGCCCCTCTATTACGGTGGCCAGTATACAGCTCACCATGCAGTGCAATCTTTGGCAGGCGATGATCATCCCTCCTGGACACGTGCCCGGCACAGCGTAGCTGTATCTTCATGAGCATGGCCTCAACGCTGGTGATCCCTGCGTGTTTGAGGACTTCAGCGTTGGTGATAAAGGTCACTCCAAAGGATGTTGAGGATGGTACGGAGGCAGCGCCGATGGAAACGTTCAAAAAGACGGATGTGGCGACTGTACGTGACCTAGGATTTGTCGGCATATATTAGAATGGTCGGTACAACAGGTCTGTAGACGCTGATCATGGTATTGCTCTTGAAACTGACATTGTAACATACTCGTTTGAAGAGTCTGCCGAAGGCACTATTTGCCTTTGCCAGTCTATTGACTTTTTCTTTGTCAATCTTGGCATCAAATTATATCACACAACAGAGGTAGGTGAACTGGTGGACTACATTCAGCTCTGTCTGGTCAATGAAGATGCTTGGTGGCCGGTACTCTTCGTTGGGAGCATGCTGGTGAAGTACCTAAATTGTTTTAGGCTGATCTCAAGACCAAAGATCTGGCAAGCGTCTACAAAGCAGAATGTTATGCGCTGTAAGGCAGCTTCTGTGTAGGCAACAAGTGAGTTGTCGTCTGCAACAAATAAATTATGTAATTAGTTTTTCCAAGGTCTTCGTATAGGCCTGAAGTCGCCTTAAGTTGAAGAGGAGGGCATAAGTATGTTATCGGATATAAATGCCTTCCTCGCCATCAAGCTCTTCTGCTGCTTTTGGAACATCATACTGAAGTAGATTGAGAACAATTTGTGGAAATAAATTTTTCTGCAATGGTGGTCCCAAGTCTCTGTTTAGCAACACCATAGCAAAGATTTTTCCCTGTAATGCAGAGCTGAGGTATCACACCGCAGTTTGAACAGTTAGACCTTTCTCCTTGTTTATACAATGTGATGATGACCGCATCTTCTATGTTTTTGAAGTTGCCTTCTCTCCCAGCAGCAAACGAAGAACTCGTGGAGTTTGATGTGCAATGCTCGGCTTCCTTACTGGTGGGATAACATTCTCTTGCAATGTAGATGCCTCGTCAAGTTCCATCTTTGGTGGCTGTTGTAGGATGCAGTCATTAGCTGCCTATTGGACTGTGCGGATAGTGCTGAAGAGTTTGTGGAAGTGCTCTGACTACCAGTTCATGATATATTCTCTGTAAGTGAATAACGCTTGGCCATCTGCACTCCGTAGTTGGCTCTGTATTTGGAAGGAAGAACCATACACTGCTTTCAACGCTTGACTGAAACCTTGTACTCACCGTCGCATCATACAGTTTGTTTATATCTGCAAGCTTTGTCCTCCATTATTGTGTATGTTAAGACGCCTGCACTGGAGAAAGATGCATATTAAGTGGAATGATGCTTTCATCTGTGCTCAGACTGAGCTAGTTGAAATTGGTACGCAAATCTCGCTTTTTGCAAGCAGTTCATGGATTTCTTATTTGTTTCTATCAAACCAATATGTGTTGTTCTTATTGATGAATCCACAGAATTCATCTGAGGTTTGCAGAATGGGAGCCTTGATGTGATTGCACATCTCTTCCGGAGGTAGAGAAGGCAGAAAATTACAATATTTAAGTCTAGACTGCAGGCTCACGTGAATACTGCCAAGACGACCGCATACAACATTATTTCGACCTGGAGCGTCCTTCTCGGGGTGGCTCCTTGATGTCTAGGACCGGGCTTGAAGTGTAATTCAAGTTTGCATGGAACAAGACGATGATCTGTGTAGCACTCTGAATTGGGCATCACTCCGAACTACATCTTTTAGTCCCTCTGGCGTACTATGATGTAATCGATTAGGTGCCATTGTTTTCATCTAGGATGCATCCAGGTCGTTTTCAGGCGGTCTTTATGCTGAAATACCGTGTTTTTTTACGATGAGCTGTAATTCATCACAACATTCAAGAAGTAGGTGCCCATTGGCATTACAGCCAACCACGCCAAGTTTCCTTAGAAGGGCTTTCGAGGCCTTGAGTCTTGAACAACTCTAGCAATAACAAATCGGAGGTGATTATTTTGTCGCACTTTGCGACGCTGTTGAGAAGTCTGCACGGGTCATCGTAGAATTTATCCTTTTCAGAAGGATCTGCCTGGAGTGTTGGAGCATATGCACTGATGAGTGTGTCATGTTGTTGGTTTCATAATGGCAGACGCGTGGACATGATGCGATCGGTGTGACCTGTGTGAAGGTTTGTTAACAAGGCGGCATTTGAGTCCTTAACCATTAAACTCATGTAATTCGTTTGGCAGTCTTTTTTATCCTGACCAGTACATGGCGTATCCAGCGCCGTGTCAACACCAAGGCGAGCTAGTCCGTGTGCGGTTAACGCATAGCGTCGTCATGGTCTGTTGCTGTCGGTTGAGTCGAACAGTATTCAGATTCAATCTTTACGCACGATATGAGGCAGGTAGGGTAGGCCTTGTTTCTTCTGTACTGTTTCTACCGCGTGGAAAGATGACCCATAGCTGAGGCAGGAGAACTGATAACATCACCCATTCAACGTTTTGGCCCGCCAGTTGAAGAGGTAAACCATGGTATGCCGGGAATTATTCCTTCTTGGGTTGATGGATGAAGGCCAGTGCGTTCATTCACTCCGTGAGTGCGACTGCCATACAACAAAAAGTTCTACCTCTATCTAGAGCCCTATGTTCCCCATTATATAAATATGACAGTTTAATTACATAACTGTCCTTATTATAATAGTATACACGAATTTTAGCTTGCTTTTTTTTCCTTGATCATAGGACGTTAGTTCAATGATGGTGACACTGCAGGTAATTCTACTAATTCTTCCTGTTCGATCAATATGTTGGTTGCTGTTGCTGTTCTCATATGTCTATCGCTAGAATGCTTTATTCCTTGATCATTCAGTTGTGAAGACAATTCTTAAAATTTCTCTTACGTTATGAATTAAGACGTTGGTTTATTCATTGTATTCTATCCAAATATCAAGGTAAATCGTTATGACCTGTCATACTGATAATAATTAGTCATACGATATGATATCATGCTACAGTTGTGTTCCTAATTTACGATAGAATTTCGCTAGACTATGAGTAAGGGATATTAATCGACACGTGAACATAATCATTGCTTTTGAATACCACATTCGTAGACCCTTCAACCATTCGATATCATGTTCTTTGAATCGAAAGGTGATTGAACGAGGTTAGAAAGAATACCATAGACTCGTGTAATTCTAAGCTATTTATTATTCTTGTGAATATTTACGGACAGGATTGAGAGCCTGAAGATTACTATTAGAGTTTCTTTAGAGGTTTTGTTTGTCATTAAATATTAGTTAACATTATTTAGACAAATAGAGTACTCAAACAACCATTGTGCAAATACTAAGTGATTGCACAGTGTACTGAAATACGTAACATTTCCTCTTTAGTTGTCATAATTTCCAAATTTACTTTGAATGACATAGTCTGTCAGAAAAAAATGCATAAAACGGCCGAACCACGATTACTTATCCTTACATTACAATAATCAAACTATTTAACCGAGTTCTTAAGTGCAAAGGTTATTTAAGGGAGCCCCGTTTGTCGCACGTGACGATGAAAAACATTTTCTTTTCTCTATGCCATTTGTGCATGTCACTTTTATATAAGATCATTGGGATATTTCTTTAGTGAAATCATCTTAGGCCACAACCATACACACATGCATTAGCACGTGGTCCTGAAGTGTATTTAATGATTTTAAATTAAACGTAAGATATATTTACTTAATTTCCTATTAAAACAAGAAAGGATAATTGCAACTTTGTGATTGTGTAGCAATACCTCAATTTAAAAAGGTTAACCATAGTTTTGGAGGCTTTAACGACAAAAATTCATTGTTCAAAAACGGGTGTGAACTTAAAAGGTCCCTAGAAAAGATACGTCTAATGTGCTCTGATAGGTTAGTTGGCCTGGGAGAGTGCCTGCTACATCGACTGATAGGCGAAGCTTGACACCTAATTGGTCATCTCAATCTTAATCAGCTATACGTGTCTGTGGTGGTATAGGATATAAATATCGTGCACAAAATAATCAGTCAATACGAATTGGGTTTTTCACACATTATTCGATACGGACATAAAACAAAGATCCAACTTCTTCGCTGATCAAAGCATATTTGATACCGACCCTTTTGTGACCTCTGGCGTTTTGTTCAAAAAGACAAACCAAAGCAACGTAACATTACAGGATATATATATATATATATATATATATATATATAGTAGGTAACATATTTTGTAGTCGCTTAACGTAGCAGTAATGCCATTGTTATTCACCAAAACCTAAGTACAATTTGTGCTTAAGATATCGAAAACAAGAAACATTCTACAGGTGCAAGGAAACATTTTTGCTACAAAATGTTCCAGTCAACTATATAAGATTACCGTTAGACCGTGTCGCAAAAGTATCATGAGATCATTCGTGATACAGGTCAAAATCTTACATAATACATATCGGCACCCTTTTCCTAAAACTATTAGAGGGAAGTTAATGTTAAGAAGGATTTTATACAGTATCAAAAACTGAATGAAATTGACTGTTTGATACTAAGTGACATGTTTGTGATTCTAAGTGTAACTTTGATAAACTGTACGCTTTCGTTACTAGGTTTCATCCATATTTTGCTTGCACTTTCAGTCTTTGTCTTTCATAGATATGTAATAATTGAATCATTTAAAATTCTGGTATTTTGTTTGAGATAAAGATATCACTAGGTATGCATTCTTAAAAATTGTATTTTTCAACTTTTCCCTAAACTATCGCACCAGGCGAATAGTAAGATACCAGGATAAGATGCACCGAGCCTGTATAATCTACACATACTTGAATCATAGTCAACGTTGAATGTGAAGTTAACTTGTATACCTTATGTCAATGCAAACGATTGAATTGTATTGAAAGAGAAAGGGAGACAAAATTGGATAATGACTAAAGGGAACGAGAATCAGTCAACATTATATGTACATAGCCGCATAGATTAACTCGTGCCAGTCAAAATGACCTGTGTCGGAGGCATATTTATGACATCTTGTGACAAGTCAGCAAAACTATCAAGTCCGATATTATGATTATGCAGTATCCATTCTTTATTAATCAAACTGGAAGACGTTCTAAGTTTTCATAGTTTTGTACTTTTCTGGGTTTGATTTATTGCATCAGTGATTTCCCTTGACGCCATTTCCGTGTAAACTATGCTGGTAAAATTAAATTACCCTCGTATAAGAATGACTTGTGTCATTAATGTAAAATCACCAAAAGTACAATTTCTATTGCTCAGCCGTAAGGGGTTACGTATTCAATTTATCTTGTCAACGTGTAAGAGGATGGTTTTAATGAAACAATTTATACTTCGACCTATAGATGACATAATCAATGTATGGCTAAACAATGGCAAAACACATTTTCGATCAATCTCAGAAATCAGACTGCAATTTTAAACTGTCATAAAGCTTTAGAATATGTCACAAACTGTAGAACATTAACATTCTGCTTTGGAATAAGTGATCATTTCACGCATGCATTCCATTTTTCAACATCCGTTTCAATTTTAATACTATAGTATGGTTTCGAATGCATGTTCGATCGTAACGTCTCCTGCAAATATAAATTGTTAGAGATGGATGATTCAAAAAAGTAATTGCAATGTTTTAATTCACGAATTTATCCATCATATTTTGTATACTTTTCAGTGAAACACTGTAATTACACATCACGTTTTCATTAAAAATATATATTTTCTATTAGATAATTGACCTGAAAAGGTGATAGACTGTTAAAGATAATACAATAATAATACAAAAAACAGCAACTGATACCAGAAAGTGTGATGAAAAGAAAACAAATCATCAAATTGGGAACATCGTTGTAAGGAATGATTTGTGTTTGTTTTTTTTTTTTATTAAAGGGAGGGTGCCCGAGTGGCCAAGTGGTCTAAAGCGCTCTCTGTTACGGATCACTGCCATCTCTCCTCTGTCTGCGTGGGTTCGAGTCTCGGATTCGGCCAATGTGGGTATGTGAGAAAGCTTGTCTGTAGCTTCTCGTGGGTCGGTGGTTTTTTCTGGGGTTTCGAGGGTTCTTCCTCTGCCATTAATACTGACCGCCTATCTTGTACTGCACAATGGAGGTAAACCTTACTTCAACAACTTAATTAAGTGTACTTGATTTATGAATAAGGATTAACCGATATTATAATCATTAATCTATGTCACAACAACTTTTTAATATAATGATAATGGGATAATGGTTTTAAATATTGCATTTGAATTGTTAGCAATCACTTGATAAAAATAGTACATTGATGAAATTGCATTAAAGTGGATAAAAGTATATCTTATCTGTTCCCAAAGCACCATTGTCTTTGATTAACTTGATAATCAGATGTTTATCCATTCGCAAATATCTTTCAGTTGATGTCACTAAAATAAGTGTGTGTTCGTTAGTACTTCACGACTGGACTATTGTAACTCAGTTCTGTCTGGTTTGTATCAATATCTACGCCAGTAACTTCAAACAGTTCAAAACGCACGTGCTCGGATCATCGTTAGAGGACCACGATTAAAGAGAACACCTCTCCACTGCTCTGTATCTTACACTGGCTATCCATTCCATTCAGAATCAAACACAAAAGTTCTCTGTGCTACGTTTCAATGACAGACTCCAGTCCAACATAAATATCCTTCCTCACCAATATGTACACACCAGCAAGATATTTACGCTCCTCTTCTGACGATCGTATACTCATTGTTCCACTATAAAAACGAAGTCATTTGGACAATGTTCTTTTGCATACTAGGGCCCAACAATGTGGAACGAATTAGACACAAAGACACAGTGATCCATTTCAAGAGTGCTCTTAAAACTCACCTTTCTCGACAGCAAGAACAAACTCAAAGACCTAATAATGTTTTGTATTAATTATGTTCAGCATTTTTTGTTTTCCAATTTCATGTTTTTTGCTTTTCTGTGGTCATAACATTATAGATGTTGTAAAGCGCTTAGGGCTTTTAAAGATTAGACGCTATTCAAAGTCCTCATTATTATTAGTATTACTATTATCGGTTATTCACGATGGCAGACACTTTACAAGCTACAGTGGTTGTAACATCAAGCAATACAGGTAGTAATGTAGGGGTTCTTATTCTCGCAAATTTGTTTATGTGGTGTACATTCCGGATTAAGAAGTCTTCAACAAAAACTAAATATAGGGAAATATATTCAAGAGGCGTAATAATGACACAGTGCTAATAACAGTTGGATAGAAGCTAACATTTCTCTAAAATATCATAAGATCGTAGGCCCGAAATGTTTGTGCCGAGTAAATAATCGACTTTGCTGTCGGTTAAGTTGTGCTAAAATATGTTATATATCTGGAGATACCGTTACATCTAAATATATTATTTCAAGTTACTGAACATTACAAGATTTACCACATAGTCTTGATAGACGATGATGGAACTAATATTGGATGACATGTTGAGAAAGGCGAAGTTATCCCAATAATCATGTTGGTGGTTAAATGTTTCAATGCTCGAAACGTCTAAATGAATTACATTGGACAGTCAGCGATGCATTACATAAATACGTAAGATATTCTTCGGAACATGAAATCTGGAAGAAAGATATTACAAGAATGGTTTAAATGTTTCAGCATCATATAGCTCGTTAATGTGTTGTTTTGTGTTCCTTTGAAATCTTGCTCCAAATGCATGTGATGTGAACAGTCATGAAACTTAAATAGTATCTTATAAGATGAGTCCAATTGCAACGGCACAAAAACTCAGATATGCGGTAATATAATACGCTCGTAGATCTGGGTCTGTGCAAATATGTTAGGAGTAATCAATGAGCAAACACCAAAGTCTGATTTGGAGGCGTAATATAATACGGCAGATCAGAGTCTTTGTTGTTTGACTTGACTTTTAAGCGAGTATGTCATATAGCCAACCATTCAGCCATTATTTTAGTAACAAGAACACATGCACGCTTTTTGACGTGGCAGGAACTGTACAATAGTGCACTCGGTGCATATTAAACTAGCGAACCTCATATCAAACCATTAAACTAACTGTTTCTTGTGGCCACTATGGTGAATGGTGTTCTCGAGATGCGTCATCATTATACCTAAAGAAAAAAGGAGGAAACGTAGAAATGCAAGACAGGAAAATTATATGAGAGAATAACATTTATAGTTACACTTAAATTTGACGTAAAAATAAATCAGAATTCTAACAAATGTATATTTGCTGGCAGTTATAAATGACTTCTGAAGTGGATGGGTCAAAAAGCATTAAAGATAAATGCAGCTTATGCCTCTGCAGACGAAACTCAATTAAACGTTATAACATGTGAATGTATTGCATTTAAATTTGTACTGAAAATGTATCATGGTTCCTGTAATAAAATGAAAGGTAACATGTTTACGTTGCTAACATGAAATGTGATTTGTGTCCATTTTAAAACCAGTGCCTTTAGTTGTTGATGCTTCTTTAGCAAGCGTACGCCATATTAGAGCAGGAAAGTAATAAGCAATTAACAAAACAATTTTAACTGTCATTAATAAATTGTTATAACAATTGGAATACTCAGCCTGTGACATAATAGAACACGTGATCATCATTATTGTTTACATCTCAGGCTAAGAGATTCCTTGCATACACCAGATCGTATTATTGTATTGACAATTTCCTGTATGTACGTTTTTAAAGTATTTAATTCAATTTTGCGTTTCTGTAAACTATTTACGGTAGTGGGGTAAAGGTTTTCTTTGAGATGTCACGTCTTGAAAACAATTCCATTGTAATACTAACTGTGTAAAAGAAATGTTGTTATGTGTATATATATATATATATATATATATATATATATATATATATATATATATATATATATATATATATATATATATACATACATATATACATAACAACATTTCTTTTACATATATATCACTCAAAACGAGTGTTTAGAATGGGAGTTTCATTAAGCACTGTTCTGTCATTGTCTTAAATGTCTTCTCAATCACCTCAATCAAAATGTTGCTGTCTCATCTAGTAATATCTTAGGAAGGATCGGTATTTGTTATAGTTGCATTAACCATAATCATTAATAATGAACAGATATTTCTTTAAAAGCGTTTCTTTTTTGAGGAAATACCATAGTTATCATAGTATATAATACCATCAAATGTCTTATGCGGGGCATTTTTTAGATTTACCACTCCACTATATCTTGTTATCGTATTACTGCATCCAACATGGTTGACAGGTCATGATATATTTCCAGAATCTAGAAAGATAGAAAGAGGTTCTTAGCACACAATTATTCCACTTGGAGATGATTTAAGCATTTAAAATCTACGCTGACAATGTTTTATGTCAAAACTCATTGATCGTGACTACTATGAGGTATCGCTTCTTTTGTTGGTATGCTACGTAGGGTCATAAGTAAACCTAAATCGATTACTACGAATCTAGAATCTTTATCAATAAGGACTACAAATGAAGTAACAACTTAATTATTATCCCCCATTTTTATTGCGTAGGATACGTTGCCTATGTCAATATTTTGTTAGAATATCTGAGCAAACGTTCATTATTAGTTGAACGTTCTTAGAAAACAGCCAGCCAATGAAGTAATAAAATGTTCTGTCATTATGTGAATATAAGGACAACTTTAATAATTGTGGATATAGATCTCCAAACATTTTCTGGCATATAAAAACTGCTAAGAAGTGACTTTGTAACAATGAAAGCATATACAATTATACTTCATAAAAGATATGTTGATATAAGTACGGTTTAAATATATTTTATGCATATATATATATATATATATATATATATATATATATATATATATATATATATATATATATATATATATATGTCTTGATTTGGACAGTTCTTGCTTTTTAGGCAAAACAATGAATGATATAATCTGAAGCTGTACTGCATCATACATGATGTTGATTGCATCATGTTATTCCTAGAAGTATTTCGACGAGGCATTCATAACAAAGCTTACATCACTATGCTGAATAAATTGCCCTATATCAGTTCTAGGAATTATAAAGTATCGTGCTCTCCTATTTATTAGAGTTTGCAAAGGGACACAATTCTCTTTAGTCAAAGTAGATATCCCATACCTGTGTATCAGTTTGAAACCTAACTTATGCTATGTTAATGGAGAAGTGACTTTTGTATCACAAAATTGCAGTATAACCTCTATATTTAAGAAATCTTCTCACCTATATTTATATATCTGTGTTCACGTTGTTTTAAGGGTATATAAACAGAATGCCAACAATTGATACGTTATTTTCACTTCTCAATTCTATAATTATTTCAATAATTACAAAACTGTTAATAACATTGTGGATTGACAATATCATCGACCTAATCTCTGTCATGCGGAATTATTTACATTTGTTGCATTGTTTTAATTAAATTAAAAGCATATATATTTTATATTATCACGTTAGTTACGTTTTGCTAGTATCTTATCAAATAAAGGGGGCGCAATAAAACATGCTATTTATATATAATCCAACGTACTATGATCAATATTCATTTGACCGGTAGTCAGTGTGATCCATTGTCCTAGTATTCAACAGGTTATCATTTGTCCTATGACCAGCAGTCGTATAATTGGAATTACTTATTGATGAGAGAATTTATAATTTAGATTTAAAAGATAGAGATTTATTCATGCACAAAATTGAATTTCCTATACTCGACATTAAAAAAGTTAACAATTTTAAACTGTTGACATCCTGATTTCATAAACAAAGTTTCGTTGCGAAAAGACTCGTCGGGTGATTTGCATATTCGTGTATGATTCTTCACTAGATACATACAAATTAATACAAGACTTTTCTAATTTAATAGTAAGCTGGCAATATATAATTTCCTAACAATTTGCTGTGTTTGTCGGTAAGTTATTGATGTCCGAATATATCGTATTCATACTCTTCCTAGTAGCTATTATGTGCATGTTCATACATATTAAGAATAAATATATATGTTTAAAGTAGATGTCTACTACAATGGTAAGTCACAGCGTGAGTAGAAAATCCAAAGCTTTGTTAATATCAGAGAGTTGGACGTCGGCATATAAACTAACACATTCTACCAATGAATTTTTTAAAACTCTGTTTTATCAAGGCATGAGTAATAATAACTATTGCTGGATCATACAATTTACTGTTCGTTCTCATGGCAGAGATTTAATGTATTTTTTAAACCTTTTCGCCTCTAAATCGATATTGCCATATTTTTCTAATGCATGCAGTGAAATGGTTTCTCGTCAGCTATCGTCGGTTGTCGCATGGAATCATTTAGTAGATGGGTATCGGTACAATTTACCTCTGTTTGTATTTATTTTTTCAGGAATATAAATTAATTTTATTATTGTAAAGATCACATCAACTTTGATGTATTTATTTGACCTTGTTTTGAGCTCTTTTGTTCTTGTTATAGTCTTCAGTTTAAAATATTAATATTATCTGCACGTTGGTACTGCATTATTCTACACCTTGTAGAAAACGCCTTCTTACGTTTGCTTTTGCAACCTTTCATTTCCTATAAACAGATATGTAATTTCCTATTTCAATCGGTTCAGTATTATACGGGGTTTAGCTTCCAGGGATTTATCTTGCTTTGAATTACGCCATCATTGATTCATCGTGATGCCATTCCGGCTTCACTATCTCACCAAAGTATATAATTACTATCCTATATGGAAAACCAAATAAATCATTCATACAGTGTCACGCAATGTACCAGTTCTAATATTTATCTTGTGTGTATATTCCAGAAATAATTTGTCCAAATGTCTTAAACGAACAGTTGTTCTTCTAATAATAAAAGACTTTAAATGTTTGCAGTCGAAACGTTTTAAAACTTGGTGATTAACCACGTATGTGTACATTATTAAGAAATGCCACGAACTAATTTCAATTTTCAATGAGATTGTATGTATATATATTGCCGTGTCCGTTTCGTAATTTTAGTCCGACATGTAGACGAGACAATAATTTATTATATAATAATGTGTAATGTTTGCTTCCGAATTTTAGTATTATTTTAGTCTTCAACCAGCATCACCATCTTTGATCAGTAATGATGTTTGTTGCTTAATACGTGTGGGTCTCTTTCAGTAGTAGAAGTTTTCGTTATCACCCGTTGCTTAGCTTCTAAAAGATTTTATTGCCATAAATTCGGGCAAGCACTTTCAAATATGACTTCCTAGCTAAACCATAAACGCAACCATAGTCTAGTTTGGAGCGAATGAATGTTCTATTAAAAATGAGGATGACTTTTTGTTTTATCAGCAACCCAGTCAGTGTGCGCTACTACTTTAAGTAGATCTAAATATTTCATGCATTAAACGTACAAATTCTTGATGTTTGGAATAAAGCTCATTTTTCTGTCGAAGATAATACCCAACAATTTTGTTCCCACAACAACTGGATTAGATGTTCTGTTCAGCGTGAGTTTAGGGTCATTATGATATCGATTTTGAAAATTTGAAGCCGTTAGTACTGGCGCAATGTTGGATCCTGTTGTTATTTTGTAGTAATTGTCTTTCAATTCTATGCATGTTCTTTTATCTAGAACATAGTAGAAAGTCATCAACGTCTAGTGAGCAATCCACCCCGGGACCCAAACCTTGATGATGCTCTTGCTTTTGATAATAACAAGAGTCACATATAAGATACTGCCCTGGGGCACACCCATCTCTTGCTCGTGCACATCTGAGAGGGTAGAGCCCACTCGTACTTTAAATTCTCTGTCTGAGAGACAATTTGATGTGAAAGACAAAAGACGGTCTTTTAGACCCATATTGTGCAGGTCATTTAGGATCCCGTACTTCCATGTTGTGTCATAGTCCTTTACTAACTCAACGAAAACCGCTACTAAATGTCCATTCTTGATAAATGCATCGCGAATAAATGTGTCCAGTCTAACCAGATTATCGCTGGTAATACGACCAGGACGGTAGCCACTATGGAAAGAAGATATTTAATTGTTACTTTCCAAGTACCATACTAGCCGAGAATTAATCATTCGTTCCATTGTTTTGTACACACAGCGTGTAAGTGCAATGGGTCAATAGCTGTTAGGATCTTCACAATCTTTACCTGGTCTGGAACTGGTAATAATATTGCTTCTTTTCAAATCTTAGGAACATTCCCAGCAATCCATAAATAATTAGAGATTTTCAGAAACCATGTTAGTGATGATTCAGGAGATATTAGTACTGGATGTTGAATCGGGCATCTGTCTGTGTTTGAGCGTCCTTCGTGGTTTTGGTATTGTCTTTCACGACAGTGGAGAAGGATGGGCCAGGAAGGGATACTTTCACTTGTACAAATCTTCTGGCCACTGGATATGGAATGTTTGATGTGTACTTTACCGTCTGAATCTCCTTTTCCTATTTCCAAGTATCATAATCCTTGGATGTTTTGACGTGATGTTCCTTGCCACAGTTGACACAATACAGAGTTGCTCTACAATCAGATTCCTGATGAGAATTGTCTCCGCATCGGTCACATATTTTGACGTTTGAACAGCGGTCTTCGTGATGGCCATATTTTTACACTTATAGCATCGTAGGGGGTTTGTATGTATAGCTCGACTTTCACTTGCAAAAACCAAACTTTGACCACTTTGGGTACTGTTGGTTTGTTCTAGGTGAGTACAAATGTGTTAGTTTCCTGGGGATTGTTATTACGCTTAATACGTATTCTACGGAGTGCAGTCACTTTCATTTTTATCCCTTCGATGATATCCGTGTCGTTGACTCCAGCCAAGTCACGAACTCGCATCACGCCTATGGACGTATTGAGTGTCGCGTGAGTGAATGAGGTCACTGGAATATCGAAGAATGTTTTAATTTTCTTGATATTGTATGTTTGACCCTTTCGTTCACATTCAACGTAAAAGGAAACCCGATTTCAACTTTTAAAACTTTTTGGTGTGCCGATATACCCCGTTATCGTTTTCTGAATTACAAAAGGAGACAGTGATGTAACTGGCTTTGAGGCATCTTTTCACTGTATAACTATGAAGCGTGGAAATAACACTACACTACATGGTTCGTCATCAGAGTTAGATAGTGGTTTAATACGTTTGTTTTAGTTATATTTTGAAATTTCCATGACGGTTTGTTATAACTTACAACAGTTATGAGACTCCTCCGGTGGCCTCAGTGGCTAGGTTCTCCGCCTCAGACACCGGAGTTTGCGAGGTCGATTCCCGACCAAATCAAACCAAAGACTGATAAACATGGTACTAACAACTGCCTGTCTTTGCGCTCAGCATTCAGAATCCTGGTGTCAGGAGAAAAATGACTGTGTGGGACATGATGCAACATGCGGCATGATGCTCCAGTTGTAGACATCACTATAAACTGCCACACTGCAGACATCGTAGAGATATGATTTACATATTGTTAAAGGTACGTTAAAAATCCAAATCACACACACACACACACACACACACACACGAAAGTTAGGTCTAACTAAGAAATGGACAGGCACATGTGTTGTTTTCGCTTAGGTTTAACTTTTACAGAGGAAATATTTACCTTCATTCTTTATTAAATCTGGTCATAACTAGATGGTTGTCAGACCTTTTATTGATATTTATTTATATTTCTAATTTTATGTTATACCTGTTTGGCTCACAAACTAATGGGTATAGAAAGACATGTGGAAAAGAAGGAATGTCATCGGATTTAATTTTATGCAAGGAACAGCTTTTCAAACAGTTGGCTATCTGCTAATTTAGTCCATTCATTGTCTTAATCTTACACATTATAGTAGGATCAGTCATAATTCTGCCCTTTTCAAAAAAGATTAGTGCGAAAAACAGCCATGCTATACAACTTATCTTACGACATAATATTTATGGTAGTTAACACAGAATGAATTTTATTCTTGACTTTTGGTTCAGCAACAACTAGCTTGGGTTTACATGACAATAACATTAACAATGAATTGAAGTCATTTAACTACATTGATCAATCTTCATTACTTAGCAAATCTATATTCAATATATGTTAACAATTATAAGTATCATAACTCAAGAGGTCGCCACATAGATCATTAATATACGCAATAACCTTTTCACATAAAAAACCGAATGATTGGTACGTAAGCAGGTACATAATTGGATTATATTAGCTAGCCAAAAAATAATAAAAAGGAGCAATCAATGTCATTGCTCTTTCATTATATGTATTAGACACTTAAATGTCAAACAATATCAAATGTTTAAGAGACATGATAAAATCACGTGCTTATTATCCAGAATCACACTGACACCACGGTATATGTTTGTAGCTGAAAGTATACAGGTTTATCGGGAATAAAACCGAATTAAAATAAAATCGTTTGCGTGTCGGTGGTTGTAACTTTCTTAAGTTTCCCAACACTATTCAGTAATGAAAACAGACTGTAATTGTAAGGATCACGGGCACATCGATTCTACGAACTGATAGCACTTTCACCATTTCATAGAGATGGAAACTCCTTGCTTTATAAAGGAGAGACGCGTTGAATATACAGCGTGGTACAACAAAGGGTAATCTTTCATTTGAGAACAGTGTGGCGTCGTATCTGGACTGAATTCGCTGTGCGAGTAATGTCTCGAGTACACATAGAACTTTATATTCTATTATTATTAGGCTAGTAAGGTTGGTATTAGTTTTCAAGGGAATATCCATTACATTGATAATGATGCCATCAACATTGGTTGCAACAGAGAGAAGACATTCTGATTTCGATATCAGAAGATGATGCATAGAACGAACCATAGTGTCTTGGTTGAGTGAAGGAGTTTGAACTAAAATGATGTACAAGTTTGTTTGTATCAGTTTTTCTAGTTTAATCAATATTCTCGAAGTTAAGACTACAATTTGGTTGCTCTTTTTATGGTTATGAACTTTTATACGAACTTGAATTTGTCCCCTAATTACACGGATTATCATTGTTACCATAAGTATATCTACATTGTGTCATGCTGTCCTGCTTCCGGTTTATTCTCCTTCTGGCCTTTTTTCATAGGACAACTAGTTATTCACCCAAGAGGTTAATAAATAAAATGGTATAAAATATTTAGCAAATTTAATGTACGAAGAGGTAAAAAGAAAGAAAGTGTCATTGATAACACCATTGATTGATCAGTGTGTGTTATGTCTGTAAATTGTTTCCTTGCAAACACTAAATGTCGAACACAAAAAACGTATTCAGCACGTTCCATTGATTGGAAATTACTGAGTTTCCTAAATAAACATCTCTGGTTGGAAGGTTCTATGATGCGTCAGAGATGGAGTTAGACGTATTTATGACAACGACGTAGGATCCACTGACTGTTAACTCGATAGCAATAAGTTCCCTCTCGAACAGTATTTTAGGAACTGTCTTCCTGCACGTGTTTGACATGGATGTGTTTGAGAGAAAATTTATAGTCGCTTGAATTAGACTTTACTAACACGTGCCCCGGTTTCTTGTATATAATTCATGTATGCTTTCTAACTCATTTTGTACTGGAGTAATTTAAACAAAGAGCGCATTTTAACAGGTAATTCTTCGCAAAACTAATGTTATCACAATTTCAATACCATCATCAGCAGCTAAAGATATTTAAATCTCATGATCATCACTTAACGGACACTTAAATATATCATCGTCAACACGTAACGAACACTTAAATATGTCATTGTTAACACGTAAAAGACACTTAAATATGTCATTGTTAACACGTAAAAGACACTTAAATATGTCATGGTCAACACGTAAAAGACACTTAAATATGTCATTGTTAACACGTAAAAGACACTTAAATATGTCATGGTCAACACGTAAAAGACACTTAAATATGTCATTGTTAACACGTAAAAGACACTTAAATATGTCATGGTCAACACGTAACACATAAATATATCACCGTCAACACGTAACGGCTATATTAATAATTCATCTTCAAAACACAACGGATTCTTAAATATATTATCGTCAACACGAAATGGATACAAATATTATATCATCGTAAAAACGCAACGGACACTTACATATATATATCCTTATCTACACTTAACATACGCTCATCAAAAAACACGGAACGGACACTGAAATACATCATCGTCAAAAAACAACGGACACAAGTTGTCATCGTCACCACGTAACGGACACTCAAATATATAAACGTCAACACGTAATGGTGCGCTGCGTCTATGATGAAGATAAAGCTATTAATGACAATGACGTAGGATTCATTGACTGCTAACTCGATTGCAATACGTTTCCTCTAGCGCAGGTATTTGGAACTGTCTTCCTGCACGTGTTTAACATGCATGTGTTCCAGAACAATTAATAGTCGCTTGAATTAGATTTAACAAACACGTGCCGTGTTGTTTTTGTTCCTATGATCCACGTACGGTTTCTAAATCATTTTGTACTGGACACATTTAAAGAAAGACCATATATAAACAGGTGATTCCTCGCAAAACGAATGTTATCACAATTTCAATAATAGCATAATAGTAATAGATATTTAAATATCATTATAAACACGTAAAGGACACTAAAATATAACATCATCAGTACGTAACGGACACTTAAATATGTCATTGTGAACGCGTAAAAGACACTTAATATGTCACCATAAAAACGAAACGTATATTTAAATATACCATCATCAACAAGCAACGGTCACTTAAATATATCGTCAACACGTATCAGACTCTTAAATGCATTGTCGTCAGCACGAAACGGACACTAAACATGTTATCATAACACGTAACTGACACTTTAAGTCTGTCATTATCATGTAACGGACATAAAAAAATGTCATCGTCAACACGTATATAAATCATCTCCAGGACACTTATACGTATTATAACCAGCACGTAATGGACACTTAAATTTATCATCGTCAGCACATGTCGGGTATATAAATGTATCATCTTCAACTCCTAACGGACACTTAATATATCATCGAAAACACGTAACGGGTACATAAATATATCATCTTAAACACATAATGGTGTTATAAATCTATCATCAACAGGCAACGGACACTTAAATAGATAATCGTCAACACGAAACGGATACTTATAACGGACACTCAAATATATAAACGTCAACACGTAATGGTGCGCTGCGTCTATGATGAAGATAAAGCTATTAATGACAATGACGTAGGATTCATTGACTGCTAACTCGATTGCAATACGTTTCCTCTAGCGCAGGTATTTGGAACTGTCTTCCTGCACGTGTTTAACATGCATGTGTTCCAGAACAATTAATAGTCGCTTGAATTAGATTTAACAAACACGTGCCGTGTTGTTTTTGTTCCTATGATCCACGTACGGTTTCTAAATCATTTTGTACTGGACACATTTAAAGAAAGACCATATATAAACAGGTGATTCCTCGCAAAACGAATGTTATCACAATTTCAATAATAGCATAATAGTAATAGATATTTAAATATCATTATAAACACGTAAAGGACACTAAAATATAACATCATCAGTACGTAACGGACACTTAAATATGTCATTGTGAACGCGTAAAAGACACTTAATATGTCACCATAAAAACGAAACGTATATTTAAATATACCATCATCAACAAGCAACGGTCACTTAAATATATCGTCAACACGTATCAGACTCTTAAATGCATTGTCGTCAGCACGAAACGGACACTAAACATGTTATCATAACACGTAACTGACACTTTAAGTCTGTCATTATCATGTAACGGACATAAAAAAATGTCATCGTCAACACGTATATAAATCATCTCCAGGACACTTATACGTATTATAACCAGCACGTAATGGACACTTAAATTTATCATCGTCAGCACATGTCGGGTATATAAATGTATCATCTTCAACTCCTAACGGACACTTAATATATCATCGAAAACACGTAACGGGTACATAAATATATCATCTTAAACACATAATGGTGTTATAAATCTATCATCAACAGGCAACGGACACTTAAATAGATAATCGTCAACACGAAACGGATACTTATACGATTTCGTAAACATTTTATAAAACGTGTTGAATAGATTTATACTTTAAATCGTGTTGCTCAATGATTGATCTGATACAGGATAGAATATATGTCGACTTTGATCTCTGTGAGAATCAGTTATAATAATCTCTTCACTAAATCTCTTTTCAGATTATTGTAGCTAGTTAGATGCAGATATCGTTTTAGTGAATGATTCTCATTTGTGATCGTTTTTTATTAATTGTATATGATCTTTACTCCAATTACCGACCGTTTAAAAGATAGTTTGAGAAACGGTAGAAATCTTCGATTATTTTTGCATCAGGAGAACCATGAGTTGAATTATGTTTTATATTCATTACTTTTACAAAGTCGTCTTTATGATGGGCCAATCTATTAGAATTAGTCCAGTGCGGTTTTTAAAACATCATTTTAAACCTAATAGGGTTCTACGGAGATTCTTGCTAGGATAATGTTTTTGTACAATCTGCCTTGATTTATATTATTAATGATATCATTAATATTCACTTCCGTATCCATGGTATGGAGTGTACAAATATAATTTGTTTTGTCTATATATGAATTATTCTGGTCTTGTCTCCAGTAGTATCTTAATTCAACGGTTGATACTCAGATACTTCTTGAGATTTATGGAACACAAAATCATCAACATAAGAGAATTACTAAATTTGTATTTTGTTTCGAGTGTTTGTAAATTAGCTATGATGCAATTCGGTATCAAGCAACGATAAATTTACAACACCCAACGTAAGAAAGTATTAAAAAATTAACATGCTGTCCCAGGTTCCAACATTTAAACTGAAATCTGAGCAATTGAATGTAAATAAAATACTAATTAAATTTAATTATATCGACGGAAAGGGACAAGTACAGATAATAATGTTGACTGATCGTATTTTTAATATAAATTTGTTCTTGAATTGTTTTACAGACTAGTGACATTTGCGTTTCGTCTATTCTTTAATTTATGTGTTGCATGTATTTCTCAATGCTGGCCAAAATATACAATAAATCACATGTAATACTTTGACTGAAAAATAAATGGAAATCAGATTATATGAAAGGAATTAGAATTACTAACAATTGTTGAGAAATTACAAGTCACATATGAAAGTATTTAGGCATGAAAACGGCGAAATAATGGTAAATATTGACATGCTATTACAATATCCGCACAATTTTCAATTGGCCTCAAAGACCAATGTATAAATACTAAAGAGAACTATTTTAAGTATCACATTTCACATCGTTTTCATGAATGGTGGACAAGAGAACATTAGAACATGCGTAAGATATATGATCTGAATATTTAAATCAGTAAAAAGATATAAAGGGATAAAACTTTGAAGCTAGTATGTATATCATGTTCCAAATTTCATGTACGAACGGAGTGCATTGTGCAATAGGAATGTTATTATTCTCTTTATTTGATCTATCTATACACCAACTTAATAACGTTCACACTGACAGCATACAAAAGGATGAACAAAAGGCTGAATTCATGTAAGATAGACATCGACATATAACTTACTGCAAAAAATATTGGAAAGACTTCACCCATTTCATCCTGACATATAGTTAGGTTTGATCGATATGGTATTCTTAGTATGTAGGCATGACATAGTGTTCGTAAATCTTGTTTTCCTCCGCTAGCTTGTGGCTACTGGTAACAGGAAATATGACATGATTCTAACTATAGAAGGAACGTTACTCAGTCTCCTTTATCAAGAAATATATACTGACTGGTAACATTTTACACAGCTGTTATCATTTAAACATTAATCGTGAAGGCGACAGTCCATACATATGTATGTATGTATGTATGTATGTATGTATGTATGTATGTATGTATGTATGTATGTTGTTACGTTTTTAGGCTCTAACAAAAAAGTTAGAAAAAAAAACAAGCTTTCTAAAATTTTATAAATAATTTATTTCCCTAGAAGAATGATAAAAACCCAAAAATAATTCAATAATAATCCTCTATTATCCTAGTGATGAAATGTTCTAATGAATTGAGTTTTGAGTTCTGGTGAAAATCCAAGATGGAAGTCGATGAAGTATGTTGTATCATGTACTGTTCTCTATATACAGTTCCTTGTAGAAACACAATAAATAACACACCGGTATTGGTAATCCGAATAAAATGTTGATAAACTGATTTTGTCCAAGCATTATGTATGAGCACTCAAATTTTCCGGAGAAACGAATTAATGTTTTAAAATGCAAACAGGCTGAAAAAAAGTAAAATATAACTCGAAAACTGGCTACATCAGAAGAACTTGACATCAAGAGTAAAATGCCCAATACTGAGAAATTCCTATCACAGCATATGTACTAAACAATAGCTATTGCGTTAAACAGATGTCCGTATGAAGGTCACGTGATCATGTTTCCGATCCTCGTCGTAATTATGTACTTGCTTAAAATCACATACACCCATTATGGTCTTGAGTAAGATCAATGATTTTTCTCTAAATGAAAACAAAAAATTGTTTACCAGTTCTGAACATGATGTATGTATGTATGTATGTATGTATGTATGTATGTATGTATGTATGTATGTATGTATGTATGTATGTATGTATGTATGTATGGGGGGTGCAAGGTCTGGGCCTGACGTCCCGCTTGCCAAAGGGAAGTGAAGCGTCTCTCATAGCCTCTCCTTTCCAGGTGTAGTGATCGCTGCCGGACCACTGTCTTGCTCTGATGGACAGGAGGTTACATGCATATAGCCTCTCCTACACTATTGTGTCCACAACAGCACCTTCACGCGGGGCCCCTTGTTTTCACAGAGCCTGTTGTGTGTCGCGACCGAGTGCTCGGCGGTATAACTGGGAGGGCAGACTGGGCTCATTAGCCTTGGCAGGCAGCCAGTCTAAGAGAAGGGAAACTCTGACTCCAAACCCGGGTAGATGAAGCTCGTTAGCCTGGTCAAGGCAATTTTTCTAGGAGAAGAAAACTCTGATTGAAAACCAATGGTTCCACTGCCGTGTGGATATCTTCGGGAGAAGGAAAGGCTACGGGAGTAAACCCAGACAGAAAATCCGACTACGATTTCCTTCCGGCAGCTCCTGCATCCAAACTGGTGCCAAATGTCATGCTCAGCATTCCTTTGGACCCAACCAGCAAGGACGAGAGGGGGATCCTGAAGCCTGGGAAACCCAGGATCTCCATATTCCACGCCCAGGCTTGCGCCCTGGAGAGGTCACTCCAGTCTCGCTACTAAGTGAGGAAACAACACGGAAACTGACAGTTTACGGGTTATAAGTCCCATCCGATTCGCGTAGGGAAGGGGCGCCACGAGTCAGCTTTGACGGTGGGAGGGATCATTGTGTCCCACTGGCCAACTACCGCCCACCTCAAGCCGGGCAGCCCCCTGTCAATAAGGTGTTGACCCGCCATCGTCTGCCTGTTCCAGTGGGTGTCTGGAACTCAGTGTGTTGCTTAACATGACAAGCAGACGAAAATTCCACACCAGACAAAAATAAAAAGAAACGAATAAAGAAGACTCCAGCTCTTCGACTTGCAAGATGGAATGTGCGCACTATGTGTACAGGCATCTCCGATGACCCCAGAGAAGTGAATGACACCAGGAAAACGGCCATCATCGATAGAGAACTCACCAAGCTAAATATCAGCATAGCTGCCCTCCAGGAAACTAGACTGGCCTCTAATAGATCACTCAGAGAGGAAAACTACACTTTCTTCTGGAAGGGTGGCGAACCTGAGGAGTCCCATCAGCACGGAGTGGGCTTCGCCATCAAAAACAATTTTCTGGGCTTGGTTGAACCTCCCACAGGGGCACTGAGCGTCTCTTGTCCATCCGCCTCACCACTACTGCTGGTCCTGTCAACATCATTAGTGTCTACGCTCCCACCCTCTTGTCTTCAGAAGACACCAAAGATCAGTTATATGGGCAGCTGGATGAACAAATTAAAAGATGCCCCAAACACGAATCACTTTTTCTCCTCGGCGACTTCAATGCCAGAGTAGGTGAGGATCACGAATCATGGCCTACCTGCCTCGGATATCATGGTACTGGAAAGACCAACGAAAACGGACAGAGACTGCTGGAGCTGTGCACCTACCATGGCCTGTGCATAACAAACACTTTTTTCAAGGGTAAGCCACAACACAAAGTGTCATGGAAACACCCCAGGTCCCATGACTGGCACCAACTTGACTTGGTAATCACCAGGCACTCTGCCCTTAACAGCGTCCTCTCCACCAGAACCTACCACAGTGCAGACTGCGACTCCGACCATGCCCTCGTGAGCAGCAGGGTGAGACTAAAGCCAAAGACACTACACCTTTCAAAACGAAAAGGACACCCACGCATAAACACCGCACAGATGTCGGTTCCTTCCAAGGTACAGGAGTATGTGTCCGCCCTGGACAAGGCTCTCCAGGACCTGCCAGAGCACGACACCACAGTCAAGTGGAACGCCATGAAGGGTACCATCTACAAAACAGCAATGTCCACGTCTGGAAAAAATGAACGACCCAGTCAGGACTGGTTCAACGCACACCTAACAAGGATGGAAACACTAATCGAGGAAAATCGAAAAGCCTTTATAGCGTACAAAAAGTGTCCCAATGAACGGACGCATGCTGCTCATAAACGTGCTCGAAGCAACACCCAACGCATCGCTAGACAGTGCGCGAACGAGTACTGGCAACAACTGTGTTAAGGAATCCAGCGCAGACCGGAAACATAAAAGGTATGTACAGTGGCATCAAGAAGGCTCTAGGCCCTACAGTGAAAGTGGTCGCTCCCCTGAAATCCATGATGGGAGAGAAGATCACAGACCGTGGGCAACAGATGGCCAGATGGGTGGAGCACTACTCAGAACTATACTCCCGTGAAACGGTAGTCACTGAAGCAACCCTCAGCAGCATAAAGAATCTTCCCATCATGGAGGAGCTTGACGAAGTGCCAACTTTAGAAGAGCTCAGCAAAGCAATTGACTCCCTCCCAAATGACAAAGCACAGGTAGTGACAGCATCCCGCCCGAAGCTATCAAGTGTGGGAAACCAACACTGCTCCAACCATTGCACGAACTACTTTGCCTCTGCTGGGAGGAAAGAGCAGCCCCCCCCCAAGACATGCGTGATGCCACGATTGTGACCCTTTATAAAAACAAGGGCGACCGCAGTGACTGAAATAATTACAGAGGGATCTCGCTTTTGAGCATCGTTGGTAAAGTGTATGCCCGCATCATACTAAACAGGCTGCAGTTGCTGGCAGACCGTGTGTACCCAGAATCCCAGTGCGGCTTCAGAGCAGGCAGGTCGACAACAGACATGATCTTCTCTTTACAACAACTCCAAGAGAAGAGCAGAGAGCAAGGTCAACCACTCTACATGATGTTCATCGACCTCACCAAGGCCTTTGACTTAGTCAGCAGAAAGAGCCTTTTTGAAGTTCTCAATAAGATCGGTTGCCCTTCAAAACTCCGCAGCATGATAATTTCTTTCCATGCAGATATAAAGGGAACAGTCCTGTATGATGGATCTTCCTCCATCTCCTTCCCAGTTAACAGCGGTGTGAAGCAGGGCTGCCTTCTGGCACCAACCCTATTCGGGATCTTCTTCTCCTTGCTTCTGTCCTACGCCTTTGACTCGTCCACTGATGGCATATATATACACACCAGGTCCGATGGGAGGCTGTTCAACCTGGCACGACTGCGCTCAAAGACGAAAGTGAGGACTGTGCTCATCACGGAGATGCTTTTTGCAGATGACGCGGCTCTTGTGGCACACACTGGGGAAGCTCTTCAGAGACTGGGAGACCGTTTTGCTGATGCCTGCATGCAGTTTGGACTCACCATCAGCCTGGAAAAAACAAAGGTCAGCTTGAAAGATACCACCATTGCCCCTACAATCAAAATCAATGGTGTCACCTTGGAAGCAGTCAACAACTTTACCTACCTGGGGTCAACCATCAGCAAAACTCTCTCGCTCGATAAGGAGCTGGACAGAAGGCTATAAAGGCAAACACCAACATGTCACGACTGACCAAGAGGGTGTGGGAAAACAGCGCGCTGACAGTGCAAACCAAAGTCAAAGTTTACCAAGCCTGTATTCTCAGCACCCTTCTCTATGGAAGTGAGACCTGGAATAACTACATGAGGCAAGAGCGTCGGCTCAACTCCTTCCATATACGGTGCCTTAAACGCATCTTGGAAATCAGCTGGCAAGACCGTGTCCTAAACAGCGAAATCCTGCAGCGTGCAAACACCCACAGCATGTTCTCCCTTCTGAGCAAACGTCGCCTTCGATGGCTGGGACACGTCCGACGCATGGAGGATGGGAGGGTTCCAAAGGAAATCCTGTATGGACAGCTGGCCACTGGCACAAGAAGAGTCGGCCGTCCCTCACTCTGTTTTAAGGATGCATGCAAGAGGGACCTGAAGGTATGTGACATCGCATCTGATGGCTGGGAAGTGCTGGCCGAAGACCGAGGCACATGGAGACTGACAGTAAGTAAAGATATCTCAGTTGCTGATACGAGGAGAGGTCAGTTGGCAGCAGAGAAACGTGTCAGAAAGGGCCACGTGACAGCAGCCACAGCAACTCGGGCTTCGCAGCATGTCTGCACAAACTGCAAAAGGAACTGTCACTCGCGCATCGGTCTCCACAGCCACAACAGACGATGCCAATAACCCAGAGACAGACGACACCCCAAGGGAACTATCAGCATGGTCTCCCGAGATTAAGGCGCCAATGATGATGATGTATGTATGTATGTATGTATGTATGTATGTATGTATGTATGTATGTATGTATGTATGTATGTATGTATGTATGTATGTATGTATGTATGTATGTATGTATGTATATGTGTGTGTGTGTGTGTGTGTGTGCGTGCGTGTTTGTGTGTGTGTGCGTGTGCGTGTGTGCGTGCATGCATATATGTATGTACGTTTGTATGTAAGTATGATGGTGACAATGAAAAACAAAATTAAACCACCTTTGTTTGGTCTGCTAAACCATTCATTTTTGTGTTCGGCTATCTTCGCTGTTTCTGTTGTAATCCATAAACATTGACTTCTGTAGAAGACAGCAAAGTTCAATAAACGTTTCAAGATATCCTTTGTACATGTGCAGTGTGACAATAAAAGAGGCAATTAAAATTGGTTTAACGAACACCGTACTTATCTTGAACACTTTTAAAGTTCCTTCGCACAGCCAGTTAGATTAAAAGTAGAAGAACACATCTAGAATAAGTAGAGATAAAAATGCATGCAAACATTTCCAGACACTTAAGTTCCGATATTTACAATTTATTCACTAAACAAGAATAGTTTCGACTTTATGGAACAAACATAATGTCACTCTAAGTTTCAGAGTATACTACAATCTATCGATTGGTAACATGATGTGAGCCAAGTAATGTGGTTGCTTGATTCGAGAGATTTCAGAGAGGGCATATAAATCTTACATGAGTTTAACATAAAAGACACATTATTGGTATCAAGAGAAAACGTCCATTTGTTCTCAAGTTTATGCAGTATAAAAGTTGAGACAAAAAATAGCTGTTTGGAAAATATTTCCCAAGAGAAGACCAATGCAGATTTGTCGATGAGTAACGTTTTATAACAGGAAGTTTTGCAGATAAGGTACAGTGAAAGTAATATCCGAGAGAACATCGTCAACCCATACAGCAAAGATTTTAAAAACATTAAAACGAAGAAGTACGTTGCGTAATTGTAAGTACAGAATGATTCCGCAGAACACACATGATATTCATGGAAAAACGTTTGATTCAATACAGCATCTGTGGATTCAGAACACAAATCATCTGAAAACATTTGACATACATAAATATAACATAATGTACATGCCCTAATACACTCGTAATACATGTCAGTTGAGGAACATCCAGATGAATAGCGCAAGGACGAAATAGATGAAAATATTCTGGATCAGTCTGTTTAACTACTTGACAATTGATACATCGACTGAAATTCATAAATGCATAATAGGTGAAACGGTATTAATTACCAAATATAAATCATTTTATGAACACAGATAACTTTAACTAGGACACATTCAAATTTAACAAAGGACTATTGCGTGATTAGGCTTACAAAGTATTATTGCGTGATTAGGCTTACAAAGTATTATTGCGTGATTAGGCTTACAAAGTATTATTGCGTGATTAGGCTTACAAAGTATTATTGCGTGATTAGGCTTACAAAGTACTATTGCGTGATTAGGCTTACAAAGTATTATTGCATGATTAGGCTTACAAAGTATTATTGTGTGATTTAGGCTTACAAACTGTATATTTAGGCGATGTTTGCATGAAGATGATATATAAAATTGAAAAGATTTTGAATACAAAACACAAATAATGTAAAAGGTATGTACTTGTGCAATACAGAGGATATGGCGAATCGTTTAACTGAAAGCATTGCAAGCAAGACTCATATGCAAAATAAAAAGAAACAAAAACTTTGAGTTCATAAAAAATGTGATAAAATCAGCATATATGAAATTGCAGGGTTACATCAACGATAGACTCAACAAGTTACCTTAATGCAGTACAATGTGAATTATATTTCATAGTGCCTTTTTTTACAGTAAGATTGTGTTTGTAATAGGATTGCACTATTCTAGTCCATTGGTTCTAGCTTGGAAATAAACTTCAGAGACAAAACTGAAACTATCCCAGCGGAGAATGCAATACGTGTGACAGCGAACTACCTTTGATGTGAACGTATATAACTCACCAAGATGCACTATCTTATCAACATCCTATATTCTGTATTTAATAATGTATATGCAGGGGAAGATAACCTGTTTGAATATGAGCTAAATGCGCACTAGAAGAGAAACCACGTTCTCGTCTACAATATTCTCGTTTACAATGTGCAATTTAAAAAAAAAATCACACGTGTTTTAAGCACTAGCATTTCATTACCTTTGAAATTCTTTTGCATAATAGGGTTGGACACCTTTTTTATCTTTACGGTTGTGCGTGTATGAGTGCAATTTGTAACTGTTAAAAAGTTATAAGTGTAGGTTTGGTGGAAACGGGTCATAGCAAACATTTCTAGTTTAAATCAAATGACCAAAAATAAGAACAGAAAGCCACAATAAAATAAAGTAGCTGGGTTTTGTTACGTATGTCAAAACAAAGAACAAATGGGCCACACTTTATGATTCTATATATTTCGTTTATTCACTCAGTTAAATCTACAATAAAGCTTCTTTAATCTGTTAAATTAGATTTGTATTTAATATAATACTTTGTACAATTGTTTACGATTTAGTACTAAGAGTTGTAGTACATCGGCTGATTGCCACTCTCTAACTGGATTAATAATGGCTTACAGTCATGTGACAAACAAACATTCAGATTGACATGGCTAAACATGCAATCCTTTTGCATCTCCCTAATTGAATTATTGTTTTTATATCTTTATTTAATTAAAATACTATACAGGGATGCAATTGTACAATATTAACAAAATTCCAGATAATAGAAAGATTATTAACAGAAGATAATCCCCAAATTTAAGGACAAGGGAACCTTTTTTTCTAGGTGTAAATTATAACCGATATGTTCCGTGTTTGAGCAATAAAGAAGATTCGTATTTTGAGTAACAACTGGGTTGATTATATAGACACTATATCTGTTCTTAAACATACGCATGTCACTTCTTTTGATCACATTTTGGGCTGAAAATCTGTAAAATGAACTTTCATTACTGCAAATTGCTTTACCTTTTATCAATACTACAGCTGAAAATTATCTCGTTTTATCATAGCAGTTGATAATGTTCACTGTTTTTGGTTTATACTATTTATTTAAACTAACACTACACAATGTAATATTATTATTAATTTAACAGTCATCATAAACATCTCGTCTGATGCTGATACTCTTACTGGAGAATGAATAACATGTCTCGACATTTCTATGGACATTGCTGCTAACATACCACTTCAATATTCCTTCCGTTGTTCGCTTAATACGACTGAACTGTTTTTCCTGTCTCGGAAGTTTCATCGATTAGCACATTTTTGTTTGTCTATACCATACATTTTAGCGACGATTGCCGTTTCAGATCCTTACTAACTTTTTATAAGAGAGCCGACGCATCAGGTAGTGGTCTTATCAACTTGAGAGCAAAATGAAATGATAAAGATTGAGCGATAGGAGTAAAATCATACGTTGGATGTAAAGAATTTTAAGAATGTAATATTGATGTGAAGATGTTCCTATTCACCCAGCTATAATGAACACGGTTTCTCTACATATTGATAATTAGGTGGGAAAAGGTGAGTTTGATTTTTTCCTATATTTCGAGTACAAGTGATATAAGTATTGTAGGCATTCGTTAGAGACTGTCTGATGTAATTTCTGAGAAATCTGATTCAACATACATTTACTTGGTAATCATTTACTTTATTTCGCTTCTCGTCGGTAACTAGTCTTTGAAAAATCAGTAAAACAAAAGTTACGAGAAACAATACGACGAAATCAGAGTTTTGGTAAGTCTACATTTTCAGAAAAGACCTAACGAAAGATGAAATTCAATTTAAAAATTATTAATTGATTTGCTGTGATTTCACAATTAAAAAACCACACTACAAAATTTATATTACAATACTGCACTGTAAATCATTAGACCTCGAGGTCATCATTTCTTAGCCATATTTTGGTGCAGATCAGTCATTGTAATGTGCATTACAATCGATGTGTTTTCCAACAAAAATCCATTGATGAAACGTCTCAAGCTTTACATTTTAAGAACAACAATTCCTTTTTTATTTAAAATTAGTAAATGTTAGTACATGGCGCATAGGTGAATCACATTCGGCCATTCAGAAAGAGTGGAACGCTGGAATTACTAAACGATAATATTTCCAATGATTCGTTAAATATTACTGTGCTACACACACACACACACACAAACCCCCCACCCCCCACCCCCACATACATACATACATACATACATACATACATACATACATACATACATACCTACATACATATATACATACATACATACATACATACATACATACCTACATACATACATACATACATACATATATATATATATATATATATATATATATATATATATATATATATATATATATATATATATATATATATATATATATATATATATATATCAAGACTCACCTGTTTCGACTTCAGGGACAAACTTAGAGACCTAATCATGTTTTGTATCTTATGTGTTTTCGGCATGTTTTTATGTTTTCCAATTCATTGTTTTTGTCATTTGTTGTTTTGTAGTGTAGTCATATCATTATTGATGGTATAAAGCGCTTAGAGCTTTTAAAGATTAGGCGCTATACAAGTACTCATTATTATTATTATTATTATTATTATTATTATTATTATTATTATTATTATTATATATTCTTCAACGTGAAATATAATTTGTCGAGAAGCAATATATCATTATGATGCTTTTCTTTATGAACATTTAAAACCATCAACAGCAACATATTTATGTTAATATTGAACACGACTAATTCAGATATCAAAAATAACATTCCAATCAAATATTCACCTGTACGAAGGGGAAATGGATTACTCAATCAATGATCTTAATACTCTAAAAAGTTTTTGAAGATTAAACGTAATGAATGTTTTTAAAAATAAATAAATTGAGCTATTGATGATTTGCATGTACACACGTTAACGTACGGGGGCATACAGCAGATGCAGTATGTCCTTTAGTATCACGTGTAACATGGGATGTATATACTTGACACATACTGACAATATATAGTACAAAGACGGTGTTATATATCCTCAGCGTGAGCGGTAAATGTGGGTGGTGTATAGACATCCCATTATTTAGCACTTATAGATAACATGGACCTCTCTGGGGGGACGATGGTAAAAGAACAATAGAAAAATTACATTAGGATTAATGTTGAACATAGACTACCCTAGACAATTTTCTGCCTAGGAATAAAGGGATATATGATGTTAACATGTTTGTCTACGATCCAATTGATGATCTGTCCAAACATTGAATTGTTTGATTAATAGGAGCACTAATCACGTAACATTGCTTAAGTGCTATGCTTTACTACGGAATCTCCACTACAGCGTGGTTTGGGGATTTAGACCAATCTGTGTATATTAGAATCCCTCATATATACTTTCTATTTTTGAGGGACTATATATGTTTTTTTCTATGGGTTTTTCATGTCCATGCCAACATTTAAGTGCTTATAAATTTATTTTGGGTAACTTGTATTTCCGGGGGGGGGGGAGAGAGGTGATGGAATATTGTATGTCTTGTATGAATGTTTTCGATGTTTAGGTCTCATTTAAATACTGAATATGTTTCTCTTGCTAAACTCAGGATAGTACCAGGACGATATTTGCATTAAGGATGTCATTACTGTCGTTACAAATCAGAGCTCTGTCCGTCCCTCCAAAAAGTGAGCAAAACATCTCCCTGTGTGATTTGACAATTCCCTATGTTTTGTTTTATCTGTGTAATTTCTTTCAAATTTAAATCAAGTAATGTGAAAAGATTACATCGGGTAGTTCAGTGACAACTTCTCAACCGGAAATATCTGCAGTCATGTGCAATAATTAGATAAAAGGATGTCATGATCCGTTTTCGTGATTTTCCAATATATAGGCCAATATTAAATTGTATAAGGCTTTGATAGTGTTATACATCTTTCAATATGACCACTTATTCAGTATATGAGTATCAAAATCTACACAATGTTAATATTGTATTCCACTTCACCAAAGTGTAGTTTGATAAGTGTCGAATATAATGAACAATATCCTGTGTTACGTGCTTAGGCTCGAATAAACAATAATATAGAAAGAGTGAAAATAACAAGCTTGTAAAAAAACTTAATAAACAATTTATTGAGCACAAATATTTTCCAGAAAAGAAAAAATAAACTTACGGTTTTAAGAATCAGTTCCAAAATTAATACAAAAATAATTCAAAATATAATCCACTAGAGAAATTGTAAAAGTCCTGGTAATAAAATGTTCAAACAATTCCAAGTTCGAATCCCAGCGAAGTATCCAAGATGGAAGACGATGTCACGTGATGAAGTCAGTTCTTGGTAATAAAATTCTATGAGCACAATTATTTCCCAGATAAATAACAAAATATTTCCTCTTGATCCAAACGAATTGAAATAATTTCCAATACAAGGTAATTTAAAATAGCTCAAAACGACACAACTTAATATTCTAACAGCCCAAGTTCTACTAAATAGTTCACTCCAAAACATAATTTATCTACCTGTTTTTACGTAAACAAGGAAGGGGTCACATGATCTGCTAGAATCTTTAGAAGAAATTTACGTTCAAAAATTTTCGTGCACACCGTATGACCCAACTAAAAATAGAGAGATATTTACAAACAAAGCTCCATAATGTCCTTTGAATCAACCAATCATTTTAAAGTTTGTTTACAACTCTGAAGCCAGGTCAGAAATGAGATCAACATCTGGTGTTTATTCGTAAAGTAAGGTCATCCCACTTTTAAAAAAAAATATCTCCCAGTGAATGAATCTTAAACTTAAAATGTCAAATTTGAATCTGACACACAAACAATTAAAATTAAATAAATGACTTAAATCAAATATACGTAACACCTGCCTGTGTCATATGTTTACATTGAACAGACGTTTATTATCTGTGATTAGTTTAGTTGCTTAACATTCTAAAAGTGGTTCAATATTCTGTACTTGTATGCTTTCAAATGACTCACTTGAAAGAGTAGCACTGACAAATGTTACCAGGCCGCCTACCTTCTTCCCATGCTGTTTGTGTTGCAACAACAGGACGGACACGTACGGCGCTCTTGTATTATTGAAGGGTTTTGTCTTTGATGTATCAACTGAGTCTCCTGTAGCCACACACTGTCCTGTTTCTTGTGTTCATTCTGTATCCGATAACTAACTCCAGGATTTTGGGCCGCATTGCCCTGCAAGTCCATTGCTAGAGGAAAGTAGTTTTTTCGATTCCATTCTGGAGCCATGGTAATATTTTTAGCCTGGTTTAAATCCGCAAACTTATTCGGGGTACTTATTTGGCTTAATGTGGGATTTACGTATTTAGTTAGATTATCTAGTCGATAATATCCAGATAAGTTGAAACACGTGCGTTATTGATGTGCATAAGCTATTTCTTTTACTCATCCATGGTTTGTATATGTTATGTCATGTTTCGTTTTATTTATTTCGGGACTTGCAGTTTTCTTTACATGTGTTTTGTTTTGTTTGGTAACATTTTGGCTTAAAAATGCTTTCTTCAGATTATGGACACGGGTTTTTCGGTGTCTTTAGACGGTTGTACGTTCTCAGATTTTCCATGTCGTGGTCTGGGAAAAAGATTCGTTAATCATATTTTGCTTGATTTTGGCATGAGTTATTGCTACTAGATACTATACATCATTAGGTAAAATAGAGTGGGTGGTGTCCTCTCGTCTCATTGCAAAAAGGCAATCGCGTGACTCATGGAAGTGGTACTTTCTACAGTTGGCGCATCACTGAACTTTAAATGCACATTCCCCTTAATATTGGACTCAAGATTTATTGTGCATTGTTCTAAACTTGCATTTCATTTAGTTGTGACCACCCCTTTGCATTTGTTGCAGAATGGCGGGTTGTTCAGGTACTTGTGTACCTTATCAGCACTGCTGTCCTACGTGAACTTCTGGTGGTGGAGTTTGTTTGAATTGGAATGTAACTGTGTTATCGCCTCATGGATTCAAGGCAATGACTTCTTATATTTTGGATTGTAGACTGAGCATCCTGCATCATGCTGATTCGGTTGATGTTTGCTTAGTTGCATTCATTAAATGGTAAATATTTGAATTTCTTTGGAATTTGCTACTGGTTTGAGGTAGAGTACCTAATCGTGAGTCCTGGTGTATATGAACAACCTTTGAACCCCTCAATGGTACTTTCGAAGCTCAGATATGCGTATGTGTCTATTATTGGGAATATTGATAACTATTTTCAGATCTTCTGGATGTTATGAATATTGTTCTTTGTTAGGATCAACATTATCTGGCTTTATAATAGAGCTTTTAGCCACATTTGCTGTTTAAATAATATTTTTGGGGATTCCATCTCACTTGGTTTGTTGCCCAAAGGCTGCTAGTGACGACCTGTACAGTTAACGAAATGTAAGGTCCCATTATCTCGAACTGAGTTTTGGTGCCACCAATTGTGCTAATGAAATGTTTTAATTTGTGTTCAACTTTACAGGCTGTTTCTCTGTGAGTTACGCGTTTCAATAATTATTAGCGCTTCAGTCGATTTCACAGGTGTGTCCTACTATTTTTAAGTTGGATGATACCTGAATATTGTACGCCTTTTTGCGGTTAGCATTCGTAACAGGTAGTCTAGATGTTGTTAAGTTGGATTTTAGTTTGTTTGGACTTCATTTTGTTTCAGACCTGTTTTGCATTTGTCTTAACGTTCAAAGATGAGCAGAATTCAGACCAAGGTTTAGATAACGTACTTAGTATGTTTTTCATATCTATATACGTGCGAAATCCGATGCTACTTTTGAATGAGTTGTTTAAATCCATTTCGTTTCGTTAATGGCTATTTTGCAATCTTCGTTTCACCAGGAGCAGATAGTTTCGCACGCCCGTCACTGTTTTGGGGATACTATATATAAGACTGCACAATGTTCAATCCAGGACTGATGTGAAATCCATCTTTCGATACTTCGTCCTTGTCTCTCCTGGTGGATTTCTCTTGTTACGGCTATTGGATTTAATTTTATTTATAATTATTAAATCCAAATTTGTCATTTAGGGTTTATTATTATTTAAATGGGAAATTTTTCTAGAAAATTCACTTGACCTGGACTTTTTTGGTAAACAGGCTGACCTTGGCTTGGTTACCTCAATATCTGACCTAGCTTTAGACATTGTCAACAAGTCTTCAATTCTATTGGTTGGTTTCGGGGACAGCATTTTATTAGTGGCTGAATTTTCCTTCTGGTTCATTCTATCTCTACGTGACTCGAAGAAGGTACTTTTTCCATGACCTTCCAGACTCACATGATTCCTCTTGTTTACGAGGGAATTACAATATATATAGCTGTGTTTTTTAGAAGCTAAATTTAGTAGAATATAATTTGGGCTTATTTTAAAGAAGTTGTGTATTTTCTGTTAGAGTTTAATATCTTGTTCTGGACTGTGTCAATTCGTTGGAAAAGAAGAATTATTCTATTTATCTGGAAAAGGACATATGTTTCATAATTTCATCTGGATGATTTAAAAACAAGAACTGCATCACGTGACATTGTCAGCCATTTTGGATTATTACATCGTCAAGATTCGAACCTGGAACTATTAGAACATTTATTTATCAGGACTTGAAATTCCATTAGTGGATTATTTTGTGAATTCTATATTTGTTGGATTTGATTCTCTAAAACCGTAAGTTTAATTATTTTATGAAATTAATTGTACTTAATAAATTCATTGTTAAAGTTATACAAGCTTGTTAGTTTTCACTCTTTCTGTGTTGCTGTTTATTCGAGCCTAAGCACGTAACATAGAAATTGGTGGCTATCGTCTCGGGATTGAGATTTGAGATAAATTTGAATTTAAATTTGAATTTCCCCATGTTTTTGAGAATTTTAAATCTTTAGTGAGACTGACACGCTTGTATCAAAATGACATCTAAGGTAGAAATATTTCTTTCTAATCCTACCCAGGAGCAATTAGATCTTTTCAAAAAAGATGAGTTGGTTCAACTTGCCAGGAAATACGATCTTTCCGAAGTGAAGGCTTCTTTAACGAAACAAGATATCAAAAAGATTTTGGTCCAGTATTTGGTAGAACAGGATGTTTTGGAACAAAGTGCTTTGATTCCGGTCAGTAAGTCTGCATCAGACTCTGACATAAAATTAAAGGAATTAGAATTAAAATTCAAGATGGAATTAGAGTTGAAGAAGCTAGAATTTCAGGAAAGGGAGAGAGAAAAGCAATTACAATATGAGAGAGAGGAGAAAGAGAAACAAATAGAATTACAAAAAGAGCAAATGCGAATTGAGAGAGAGGAGAAAGAGAAACAAATTGAATTACAAAAGAGCAAATGCGGATTGATAAAGAGGAAAAGGAGAAAGAGAGACAGGAAAGGGAGAAAGAAAAGCAAATTGAATTACAAAAAGAGCAAATGCGAATTGAGAGAGAGGAGAAAGAAAGACAATTACAATCTGAATTAGAGTTTAAGAAACTGGAATTTCAGGAAAGGGATAAAGAAAGACAATTACAATTTGAAAAAGAGGAGAGAGAGAGACAGGAAAGGGAGAAGGAAAAACAATTACAATATGAAATTAGAATGAAAGAAATGGATCTGGCAAGTGGGAATCATCATCATACTTCAAATCAAAATTTTGATTTAGCAAGGAATATTAGATTAGTGCCACCTTTCAAAGGAAAAGAAGTAGACAAATATTTTATTCTTTTTGAAAAAGTTGCAGAAAATTTAAAGTGGCCAAGAGAGAATTGGACTCAGTTACTACAATGTGTAATTACTGGTAAGGCTAGTGAGATTTACACTTCACTGTCTGTTCAGCAAAGTGGTGATTATGACGTAGTTAAAGAATGCATTTTAAGAGGTTATGAGTTAGTTCCTGAAGCTTATAGGCAAAAATTTAGAAATTACAGAAAAGAAGCTGGACAAACTCATGTCGAATTTGCTAGACAAAAAGAGCAGTTGTTTGATAGATAGTGTTTAGCCAAGAAAGTCGAGCAAGATTATCAAACTCTCAAGCAAATTATATTAATTGAAGAGTTCAAAAACTGTGTCCATAATGATGTTAAAACCTATTGTGATGAGCATCAGATTGAAACCTTAGAAAATGCTGCTCGAGCTGCTGACGAATATTCTTTGACACATAAAGTTCCTTTTGTTAACAAGACTTCTACTCAACTTTTTTCTGGCAGAAAAGAATTTCCGCCTAATTCAAGCCCTTCTAAAACTCAGACTAACACAACTTTCAAAAATCAGACTTCAGAGAAGTTTGATTCTAGATCCTTGTCTCTTCCGACGTGTAACTTTTGCAAGAAAAAAGGACACGTTATTTCTGATTGCTACAAATTGAAAAATAGGCAACAGAATCAAGATAGACCAGTTCCAAATGCTCTTATTTACAAGAGGTCAAGGTCACAGTCATGTATTGAAAGCAATACATTTGTTGGGTCTAGTAAACCCCAGTCTGATTTTGATATGGAGAATTATGAACCATTCATATCGAAGGGTTCTGTATCACTTTTGGGTGATTCAGCCAATCCCACCCCTATTAAAATTTTAAGGGACACAGGAGCCTCTCAGAGTCTTTTATTATCAGGTACTTTGCCTTTATCTGAGAAGTCTTCTTCTAATGAAAGTGTTCTTATTCAAGGGTTGGAGTGCTGCTTTGTTAATGTTCCTCTCCATTGTGTAAATTTGTCATCAGACTTAGTGTCAGGACCTGTGACAATCGGAACAGTCTCGGTTTTACCTGTTGAGGGAATAGATTTTTTGCTAGGCAACGACTTAGCTGGGGACAAGGTTGTGGTTAATCCACTTGTAACTGACAAGCCTAATTTGAATCAGAAAGTTGATCCAATTGAAAAAGAAATTCCTGATATATTTAAAGCTTGTACAGTTGCTAGAGCTATGGTAAAGAACGCTCTTGAGAATGAAGTTGAAAAGGGCAGTATTCCCTTCGTTGACACATGCATGGGTCAGGATTATGTTATTGAGGGCAGCATTCCCGTATCTGACTCCTGCATGGGTCAGGCTTATGTTGAAAAAGCCAGTATTCCTTCAACTGACGCTTGTATAGGTCAGGTTTTTGATGAGGTCACTTTTACTCTTGGTTTAGATCAATCAGAAAGTATTGATCATAGTGATCCTCTTTTGACAACTCATTCTCTTTATTCTAATCAGGGTGATGATTTTGAGAGTGATGTTACAGAAGGCAGCATTCCTTCAACTGGCGCTTGTATAGGTCAGGTTTTTGATGAGATCACTTTTACTCTTGGTTTAGATCAATCAGAAGGTATTGATCATAGTGATCATCTTTTAATAACTCATTCTCTTAATCAGGGTGATAAACGACAGTCACTTGTCGTTGAACAGGAAAAAGATCCTGAGATCTCCTGTTTGTTTCAAAGGGTCATAAATGAGACTGAAGTTACTGAAGTTCCTGTCTGTTATTTCATTAAAAATGGAATTCTTATGAGAAAATGGAGACCTCCCGAGGTACCTGCTGGTGATGAATGGTCAGTGAACTATCAAATAGTAGTTCCAAAACCTTACAGACAGGAAATACTTAATCTGGCCCATGAAACTCCTTTGGCTGGTCATTTAGGGATTAATAAAATGTATCACAAGATCTTGACTCACTTCTATTGGCCAGAAATCAAAAGTGATGTTGCCAAATACTGTAGGTCTTGTCATGCTTGTCAAATGGTAGGAAAACCCAATCAGAAGATACGTAAGGCTCATCTGCAACCTATTCCTACGTTTGATGAAACATTCAGTGGAATTATGGTAGATTGTGTGGATTCCTTACCCAAGACCAAGTCAAATAATCAATTAAAGTTAAAAATGAAAGTAAGGTTTGATAGAAATGAAAGGGAGAGAACTTTTGAGTCTGATAATGGAGTTGTGTTACTCTTATTCATTCTTCTTACTTTACTTCAAATTAGATATTACAGCCCTTACAAAGTTAAGAAGAAAATGAATTAAATTATAGTATTAGTGCTCCTGGGATCTAAATTAATTATAGGAGTACCAGTATATTGAAAGAGATAGCCATGTTAAATATGTAATTAATTTAGTTGTACCAGTCCTAATTAGTGAAGAAATATCGTCGGATTCTGCTGACATTGGAGCGACGAATTGTTGGAATTCAGAAATTATAAACAAATCTAGACCCGAAACTTTTACAGTTGCAAGTGCAAGAAAGAAATGAACTGAAAGTTATTATTATATGAGCACTTATGTCCAGATATTCTTACAAGAACAAACAAAATTTTCATGACGTTGAAATTGAAAATTCCAAACAGCATCCATGCTGGACGAGTCCACTCAAACAGGAATACTTGAAAAAGGAAATTCAATATTTGCTGGATAATGATTTTATCAAGCCCAGTAAAAGTGATTGGAGTTCACCATGCATACTTGTTTCAATACCAGATAAAACTTTCCGTAGGTGCACTGATTAAAGGAAGGTGAACAGAGTGACAAAAACAGATTCATTCCCATTAACAAGAAGTGACTATTCTATTGATAAAATCGGGCATGCCAAGTACGTCACCAAATTCTGACCTTCTGAAAGGATTTTGGCAGATTTCACTACGGAAAGAGCAAAGGAAAACTCAATATTGCGACTCCAAAAGGACTCTACCAATATAAAGAAAATCCATTTCAACGTCTCATAAAAAAATGTTCATCTCTGGTCTAGAGATTTGTGACGTCATCATTTACAACGACAGCTGGAAAGAACATCTAGCAACAATTCGATAATTTTTTAACAGACTCAATAATGTATGTTTGACAATTAATTTGTCTAAAAGTGAGTTCTGCTGTGCTATTGTGCCTTTCCTAGGACATTTTGTGGGACATGGACAAGTTAAAAATTTGAGGCTATTTCTTGATAAAATAATTGTAAACACTCTTTCCCGTGTATAATTCATTATATTGTGTAATTTTTAATCTCAGATGTAAATTGGTTTGTGATAAAAAGAAAGTTTTATCATATAAACCTTTCTTTTTTTTATGGGGGAAGGTGTTACGGCTATTGGATTTAATTTTATTTATAATTATTAAATCCAAATTTGTCATTTAGGATTATTTAAATGGGAAATGTTTCTAGAAAATTCACTTGACCTGGACTTTTCTGGTAAACAGGCTGACCTTGGCTTGGTTACCTCAATATCTGACCTTGCTTTAGACATTGTCAACAAGTCTTCAATTCTATTGGTTGGTTTCGGGGACAGCATTTTATTAGTGGCTGATTTTTCCTTCTGGTTCATTCTATCTCTACGTGACTCGAAGAAGGTACTTTTTCCATGACCTTCCAGACTCACATGATTCCTCTTGTTTACGAGGGAATTACAATATATATAGCTGTGTTTTTTAGAAGCTAACTTTAGTAGAATATAATTTGGGCTTATTTTAAAGAAGTTGTGTATTTTCTGTTAGAGTTTAATATCTTGTTCTAGACTGTGTCAATTCGTTGGAAAAGAAGAATTATTCTATTTATCTGGAAAAGGACATATGTTTCATAATTTCATCTGGATGATTTAAAAACAAGAACTGCATCACGTGACATTGTCAGCCATTTTGGATTATTATATCGTCAAGATTCGAACCTGGAACTATTAGAACATTTATTTATCAGGACTTGAAATTCCATTAGTGGATTATTTTGTGAATTCTATATTTGTTGGATTTGATTCTCTAAAACCGTAAGTTTAATTATTTTATGAAAATAATTGTACTTCATAAATTCATTGTTAAAGTTATACAAGCTTGTTAGTTTTCACTCTTTCTGTGTTGCTGCTTATTCGAGTCTAAGCACGTAACACTCTCCACTGTTGGCTGTGTCCATTAAAATCTCCACACATGATGTCATTATTACTTATGGGTCCTATAATATCAAAGTAAGTCTTTAAATTAGTTGGACTATTTCCTCTTAGGTCATATGCAGTGTAGATTATTCTTTATGTTCTTTCTGTGTGACTTATAATCGATCGATATTTGGGATAAAGTAATATTCTGTAGATTGCAGCATGAGGCAGAGAGTCGCTAGAAAAGGTTGCTTGCCTCCTTTTTTTCTCCATTACATTTGTTGTGAATAAATCTGATCGAGTAGCTTGGAATATTGGCTATATATTCAGCGTCTGAATTCAGGCGAATTTTCTGGGGGCATACAATAACCGGTTTGTAAATGTCGTGAACTTTATTTTTAATTTGAAATTGGATTTATTCATACATTTGCAGTTCTACTGAACAATTATTATCTGTTTCTTGGTTGCTGCGCAAGACATCGAGTCTAGGAGTTACTGATATTAAAAGCGTAACGCAATTTTATATATGTAATCAATAAGAGAGATTGGTCAAATAATTTGCTTAAGGCGTGGCATAGGTGTTGGACATATATTTTGTTGTTATTAGATAATTTAATGACTGCACCTGAAAGGTCCTTCATTTAATTAATTGTCCTTATGCCGGTTACATAATTGCTAGTAGTTATATTATCTCCCGTTCTTACCATTGTCTTATTTTTGTTCCTGAATCTATTGTATTGCGAATATTTTAAATTCAGGTTTTCTGTGATAGGTTGTTCTGGAGCGAGCGATCATTCTTTGTCCTTTTTTAATGCTCTAGTAGTTTAAGGTTTGATTCCATATCATTTGTTATATTGTCATTGCTAGATATGTGAATGGTTTTTGGGATTTTGTTCCGTTTAGTATGGTCTTTCTTGTACTATTGAAAGGTCGAATGCTGAGTTGTTCACTGAATTGTTTGAGTTATCTGTGTTGGTTACCTTGGTACTAATATTCTTCTCTCACGCATATTAATGATCGTGTCTTCGTAAATACTATTCATATGATGTGCTCAAAATAAATGTGTGTAAACGTTCGTTAAACATGTTTGATGGACCCTTACAGGTGTACAGTTTTCTACATGTTATTAAGTTTACTTTTAATTCTTTTTTCAACCAGATTTAATATGTTAAAATTCTTGTAATTGTGCTAAATGGAAAAGGGTCGAAAACATCCCTTGAAACAAAGGAAGATTTACCATCCAAGACTAAGACTTATAGTCTTACTATATTCAATGTGTAGTGTGGAGTCTCAGTTGTTAAGTGGTTAGAATAGAGTGCTTACAATCGAAAGGGTGCGGGTTGGAATCTTATTATTGTACCATCATATGATCAGCTACCACGACGTATCCTTGGGCAAGGTCGTTTACTGCAAAATCCTCGGCACTTAATAACCAGCTTGTGTTGCTGTTCCGTGAAGCAGTCAAACCAAGCCAATGTATAGTCTGAGACGACAACAGTAGGTTGACCTCTAGCTGTTTTGATGTTAATTTCTAATGGAAAAGAATACGATACATACCTGTCACCGATGTAATTATGTCGTCATAATATTCTGTACTCCGTACTTTCCAATGTGTAAAGCATTTTTGGTCTTTCATTGTCAAAATAATACGTACATTCAGTCATTTATTTTGTAATGATATTGATTGAATTATTGAATAAGCTATGCCATGTTTTTGAATTCCATACTATTCAGACAAAGCAGACCTGATATCATTAAACATGATAAGTTCATTCAAAGCAGAGACATTCAATGCCGATTCTCATTATAAACGTCAAAGAAGAGAACAAATGTTCGTTTGGTTTCAGTTTATTTCATGCAATATTTCGGAACTTTTTAAAGTATCAATTATACTCGAGTTTTATTACAAAAATCGTTAGAGAGTCTGTGAGAGGTTGCGGATTCGAACCCCGACCGAGTCATGCCAAAGACGTATCACATTGGTACCACAGATGGCACTCAGAATTAATATATTTGTGTTAGGACTAGTTGGCCTGGTGTCATTGACTGTGTGGGACACGATGGAAAATATCTGTTGGAAAAGTATGTTTATATGAATTGATTTATGTATCACCAAAAAATATTAAAGTCAGTTCTTGAAAAACGGATGGTAATTCTTCTTTAATTTGTCTAATTGAATGTCTGTGCCACAACCTGAAAATGAGGTTTCAAAGGCGAGTTAATCATATAGATGGAATAAAGAGAATTATTCCTACTTCGATGTGTGTGAAATATCTAGCGGTTAGATAACTTTATTACTGATTGTCTAAGTTAAATGACGGGTGTGTGCTTCCCAAGTGAATTGTTATGTTTTACGTATTATACCTCGCAAAAGTTTTCTAAGTTTTCCTGTAGAAGGGGAATCCTGATTCAAAGAAAACAATTGCAAGTATTGTTTCTCACAAACACTTGTCCAAGAGATGTGTGTCTCCAAGATGCAGGGCACAGAAAAGAGAGAATTGGTTTCATAGAATAAAAGCGAGTCTCCGAAAACATAAGGCTTTTACAATCACTTACAATGTGTTCATTGACATAAGTTGTAATTATATGTTAAATTTATTCGGTTCAATTCATACATCAAAAATGTTATGTGAGTTGCGCAGTTAATGGTTTGCATGCTTTTTGAATTGATTGTTACAGGAATCATGTATTATATGATTATATACATCAATTCAGTTACAAATAGTGTAGATAATGTTCATTTATCTACTTTAAATGCTTTATGTGCACTAAGGATTGCTTTGACTATGTATTTAAATGCTTTGCAAATGAATTGAATGAGAAAAAAGGAAAAATGAAAAAGGAATACGGCTGCTTTGACCTGTCACCAACGTTAGCTTTAAGAGGACCGGAAGCAATGAGGTTATTCAGGTATACTGATCAAAATGGGTTCGGTCGTTCTATGATGAAATGCATATCATCTATAACAGAACAGCGAATTTCATTTTACAAAGATTTTCTAATTATATTTTCAAAGAGACGTTGTATGATTCAAATGTTATGTTCAACTTTATGATTTATATGTAATTGATTGAAGTTTTGTAGATTACATATGGGGGCTCGTATTGTTCTGTTCTATAACTCTGGCAGAATGTTGATATTCCATTCATCAATTTCATATTTTATTTTGTTATTTACTCGATCTGGGCAAAAATACCGTGGTGGATCATCTCCTTTATAACGTTAACCAAAGTAAGGCGCCACAGACAAAATGAACCACCCTAACACAGAATTTGGTGGTAGTATTTATGGATATATAGGTGACCTGAAATCGATTCATTGACATAGAAAAAGATGCATATAATGAAATCTAACCGCTAGATATTTAGATATATGGTTTCCTCATCGCTAAATGTACGTGTAACATTATTTAGTATGATTTGATATGTTAATGAACACAAACAATGCTTAGAAAGAAATATAACATACAAATAAGGTGTTTGTTCGAAGGAGACCATTACATCACACAATTGTTTTGCTGTCTTGTTTTGATCAGCGTTGGAGGACCAGCAAGTGATATGTCGATTTCCACTTGTTTCAATCCATACATTGCACACTGACTGATAAACGAATTTCCATTGAGGATATTGTTGAAGACATTATATCATATAAGAACTAGCATACATCTCAATGCTTATTGTAATGAATACTATACTTTAGTATACTGCTTTCAAAATTCAAATTTAGTTACATTGTTTATGATTTTTGCTTGTGACAGATCCAGCACAGCATTAGCCTTAAATTCTATTTTATGGAAATCCAATAAATACCAATTATTTACAAACATAAAAGTTAGAATCGAAATATCATCCAATATTACTGATAGATGACATTATTCCTTTAATGTGTAGGAAGGAATCCTTGCCATCATACACTTTATTCTTTCAAGATGTATTAAGATGTCAAAAGTTTTTTTGCAAATAGTTTGAATAAAACTCGAAGCGGGAAAAGCATAATAACTTTCATTAAACTGACACGACAATGACGCTTATGAGACACAACATTTACTCGCAAACTATTTCCGATTTTTAAATATATGTTCACTAGCTACAAGAAGTGAGAAGAAAGATCTGAATGATAACTTATACAGCTAAGGTTAGTGAGTTAACCACAAATGACGGTGTTTGAACTCACACAGCTATACAAATTGATATTTACAACAGTGGCGAACGTGTTATGTAATAGAATTGTTCTACAAGTTTTCAATAAATTCTTGACTAAATGTGCTGTTTTGCATTCTAAACAAAGATAAGGCAATATCTATACCTTTACGTCACTTTTGTACCAAAGATTTTTGCGATTGCGTGTAGCTCAACTTGGAACCTTATCTGTAATCGAACATACAACTTCTTTCAATCTAAAGTAACATATATTCACAAAGCAGCATTGAACCGTCAGGATCTTTCATATCCAAATTTCCTTATTTTATTTGAACGTAGTTACTAATGCGTTTAAAATGTGAGATGATCTGTGCTACAGTGAAACCTTTGCTATGTTTTGTTTCATTCAGTGACACTTACTTGTTGGAAATAACTTCTTTGTCTGTACTTAAAGATAACAAAGGACCAGTGTTGCATTTAAATTATTATGCTGACATCCAGAGAACTAACGAAATTAACATATAAAGTTGAGAACGTTTCCAAACTAATTATGATAAATATTTGTTTTTCACTTATGTAAGCGGCAATGAAAAACGTACCTTCTGTTGTATTCAAAGATAAAATGGTTGCACAGTGTTAGAACTGAACATACACTTAGAACTTATATAACACAGAGCTAGTTTAATTATCTACATCGATGTGCAAATTTACTCCTCCGTCCTCATGCCATTCGAATTATATCTTGGAGCAAATGCAATTTTAATTGTCTTCTACTGTCAGTAATTTCATGCGATTGTAACGTACATTATATTGGTTTCCACTGATTTTTATTGATTGTCTTCAATAGAATAATCTGAAACACATTATAATCAATATCAAACATAATTATTTTTGGACGACCTTTGGTTTCATGTAACGGACGATATCGAGACTATAATGCTTGAGTTTAATTTTTTCATTTTTTAATTTAATTAATAATTTCAGATATGGCACCATCTAAATATTTATATAACTACGAATTTTCGAAATTAATCTAAGGTAGCATCATTTTTGGAAAAAAGATAGGAAAATAAAAAAGACATACGAATAAACAAGCAAAGAAGACGACATAAACGTGTAAACCGAATAAACAATTTTATAATTACACACAATGAATTGTATTCGATACAAATGAAAATAATATATTTTACTTTTTAATGCTTTTGAACATTGAATAATATAAATAAGACCTGATGTATCACAACAAGAATTCAATATTGATTATGAAATTGTTATAAAGTTTTATAATCTGCCACGTACTTAACTTCAAATGAGCCTTCAGTAAAATCAACCTCTAATTAGATATGTATATTTTGAAAAAGAAACAGAAAAAACAGAAGGAAAAAAAATCAAATAATTTACTTCTTAGGGAATGCGATGCATCTTTATCCTGGCCACATTACCATTTACAACTAGCCATTTAATTTTGGATCACTTGAACGTACTTGTGCACTGAGTAGGAGGAAACACTTCACGAATGATTAGTCCAAAGTGACATGTATTTGTCATCGTATATTATTTTGCAGGCTAAAAGGATGAGAAATTCCCCCAAATGTTTCCATTTTGTTACGTCAAGGACGCATAACAAACCAGACAACATATTATCATGGGATAACTGGTATGTTTCTATGGATATACAGTGGTCGCAAACGATATTAATAGCTGTTGGGAAATCCTTCGTTTCGTTGTAGTGTAGGAAAAATAATATCCTCTATCAAAAAGCTTACCTATATTTATTGCCAAATTAAAATGTAACATCATCCAAGCAGGTTCAAAGATAGTATTACATCAAAATAATAATTCCATCACACGTTACATTTACACTACACTTTGGAAGTCAGGTCGTTGTTTATTCTGAGACTACAAGGTAAACAATCAAGGTAAATGAAGCCTAAATTGTAATATAATTGTTTTCCGTTCGAAAAGTAATGTTTTTGTAATATAATTTTCATCAAGACTAATCAGTACTTTACATTTAGCCAGATACAACATCCTAATGATTCCCTGACCCAAAGGAGCTAAACTTATAATCCTCTTGTTATCTAACATTATCAATATAGAACAAATAAATGCAGGTGAATCCTTATTCCAAAGTGACCTTACCTTTAACTAATTGACAAATCCAAATGATCTCAATGTGTTACTACTCAATTATTTCAAAAACGTCATTTCTCAGCCAATGTAAATGGCACATGATATCTTTCATTCTTGTATTTCTCTTAGTTACACTAAATCAATACTGTACTCATCCCATTGCTAAACCAAAATAGCATACACATTTATTAATATCTATAAAACATGTATCGAGCAAGTACCAGGTACATGGTATGGCTAAAATTATTTCTCTTGACCGTCTTTTACTTCTCCAAATAAAATCTAAATATCATAACGTGTTTTACATTGTCCATTATCTACAATGCATGTTACCTATCTGTACAGTTACGGGAGGAGCTTTAAGATTCACAAGGATTCCAAAGATGGACACCGAAAACTTCGCAAAACCTTGCACCTTTATATTGTTCTTTGCCATATCATTTTCTTTTTTGTGCAAAGAATACGCTATTTAACCAGTTCAACAAAATTGGCACATACAAATTGTTACGTGCTTAGACTCGAATAAACAGTAACATAGAAAGAGTGAAAATAACAAGCTTGTAAAAACTTAATAAACAATTTATTGAGCACAAATATTTTCCAGAAAAGAAAACAAAAACCTACGGTTTTAATAATCAAGTCCAAAATTAATCCAAAACTAATTCAAAATATAATCCACTAGTAAAATTGCAATAAGTCCTGGTAATAAAATGTCCAAATAATTCCCAGTTCGAATCTTAGTGAAGCATCCAAGGTGGAAGACGATGTCACGTGATGAAGTCAGTTCTGGTCTTATGAAATTCAATGAGTACAATTATTTTCCAGATAAATAACAAAATAAATCCTCTTGATCCAAACGAATTGAAATAATTTCCAGATAATTTAAAATAACTCAAAACAATACAACTTAATATTCTAACAGCCCAACTTCTACTAAATAGTTTGCTCCAAAACATAATTTATATACCTGTTTTTACGTAAGGAAGGAAGGTGTCACATAATCTTCTAAAATCTTTAGAACAAATTTACGTTAAAAAAATCTCGTACACACCGTATGACCAAACTAAAAGTAGAAAGATGTTTACAACAAAGCTCCATAATGTCCTTCGAATCAACAAATCATTTTAAAAGCTTATTTACAACTCTGAAGCTAGGTCAGAAATGAGGTCAACATCTGGTGTTTATTTGTAAAGTACAGATCATCTCCCAAGGAATGAATCTTAAACTTAAAATATCAAATTTGAATCTGACAAACAAACGATTAAAACAAGAATAAATGACTTAAATCAAATATACGTAACAAAATATACTGATAATATATTGATCTGCCCTTATAAGTCTCCATTTCTGTGATAATGGGGTATCATTGAGTATAAGAGCTTACTATTAGCAAAACTCCACTTAGACATTGTTACAACATGAAAGACGAGATTCTATGGACTATTTCTAGTAGGCCTATAATTTCAGTTTGAATTAAAGCGTGATCATCCAGAATCTAAATAAAATGTTCTGAACTGTCTGGCTATTATCAAGTCCAAGTGTATTATCCTATAAGTGTTCAGATTCTTTATCTAATGCCAAATAATTTTAACAGCTGTTTATTGCATCCCTATAATGTTTTCAATCTGTATTGAAACGTTGTTTCGAATCTGGCCGGTGAAGAACAGGAAGACGAATTCCAGTTATCTCCCTTTCGCTCTTTCCGGCTAAATAATTTAAAGATTCGGCCGTTAATTTAGATAACCTGGTGCGAATCTCTAATAAATTGCCAACCTTAGTGTCAACTATCCCAGAGATACCACCTCGTATTGCATTATTCAACGCCAAATCCGTAGGACCACCGGAAGAGCGCACATAAGTAGTTAATTTTATCAACGATCAGAATGTCAATGTATTCTTTCTGACAGAAATATAGCGAAAAACATAAGGCGATGTGTCCATGTACGAGGATCGAACACCCAGCGGTTACCCAATCAAGTCATTTCGCTGCCACTCTCGCGGAGGTGGAATTGTATTCATCATATACACGTTTCTGAAATACAACAACAATGTCTTAAACACAATACACCCTTCAGTTTATACCACACATCGTTTGAACAAGTTCAAACAACACTCACACTGAAACAAAGGACAGTTCATTTTTTCTGTCTCTACCGCCCTCTTCCTAGTAAAAAAAAAACAAGCTCACTGAATCTCTCTTTTTTGAGCAGTTTCCGAATCTCCTGGATTATGGAAATTCGATAGGTAGCAGCCTGATTATTCTTGAAGACTTTCACTTTGATGTCCTGGAAACCCATACACATAAACACTCCTAGATTCCATTCAGGTTTTTAGCTTTAAACAGTTAGCCAACCCACCCTTAACATGGTCACATTCTAGACTGGATTCTTCATATACCTGATGATAATATTCTGCGATCCACTGTTGTATCACACAAACTTGTATCAGATCACCTCTGCATTCTATGCCATCTGGACGTATCAGTCCCTAACGCTCCATCTATATTTGCCGTTACGAAAAACATTTGTATGATGCAAAGACCCAAACTAATGCATGACATCCAAACGAACCAACAACTTGCTTACCTCCTGCAGCGGAAGAAGTCGATAACTGGCTGCGTTCATTGCTTGAAAAATATAACCCAGCCACGAAGTGCACAGTATCAGTTCAAAAGTGTTCACCGTGGTATAGCAGTGTCAGGGACCATGTAACCAAATTATCCCACTAGAATACTAAGATCACGAAATGGTCCAGCTGCAAATGGTTCTTCGAGATTGCTAACCAGCTAATGTCAAGGAACAAATGTAAACCACTTCCAACTACCTTTTGCTCAAGTAGACCTTCCTGACCCGTTTGCGATTTGCTTCCGTGTAGAGGTACAAACCATTATAGATAAGCTTGACAACACAATTTTAATTGACTCCTTGTCACCATACAGTTGCGATACAGAATTTCATCGACAACCGTTAGCAGCATTTGAACCGTTTTCAGTTGATTTAGTACGGACAATCGTGATGAAGAGTGCACCAAAGTCATGTGAATTTGATTCGATTCCAGCGTCACTGTTGCTTGTGTGATTTGATCCAATATTGCCTTGACTAACTGATATTATTAACCTTTCTTTCTCTCTCATTCGGGGAATTACCATCATTTTTCAAAACTGCCATCATAAAACCTCAGCTTAAGAAACCAACACTCGACCATAACGATTTAAAGAACTACCGCTCAGTTTTTAATCCCCCGTACATATAAAAAAATCTTAGAAAATTTTGTTCTAACCCAACTTGTAGCTCATCTGAATCCAAAGAGTACTTTTAATAATGTACAGTCTGCATATGGAACTTGGCACAATACTGTTTTGAAAGTAGTTAATGCTATTATCTTTGCTTTGGATAGCTGAAGGATACAGTCTTTACCCTCCTTCATTTGTCTGCAATCTTTAACACAATATAACATGATATATTACTTCACCATCTCCAGCATGTATTTGGCATTTCTAATACAGCGTTACTGTGGTTCAAGTCATACTTAGTCAACAGGACACAAATTGTATCTGCAAATGAAATAAACGCCAGCCATTTTGATCTATGTTGTGGTGCTCCACATTGGTCATTTTGTGGACCTCTTTACTTCATTCTGTACGCTCAACCACTTTCAAGTGTCATCGATCATCATCCAGTGTCTCATCAATTGTATGCAGTTGACACCCGACTATACAAAGCTAGCCATCCTGCTGAAGTTCATGCTACCATCCAAGGATTGGAGAGGTGCATTTCTGATGTGAAATTACGGATGACATGTAACAAGCTGCAGATGAATGATGATGAAACTGAGGCCATTCTGATCACAACACAATGACTTTCTCATTCACATCCTTTACTTAAACTAATTAAAAGCAGCAACACCAACATGTTATTCACCAAGTCAGTACGAAACCAAGGTGTTACTCTAGACAGTACTTTGACTCTGCACCATCATGTAATGAATATATGCAAGGCTGCATATCTTGAAATGAGACGCATCAGCTTTATTCGCACATATCTTTCAGGTGATGCCACAATCAACACATGTGAGTTCCTCATTACTTTCAAGACTGGACTGCTGTAATTCAATTATTTCTGGTTCGTCTCAATATCTACATCGGTAACCTCACAAAGTTCAAAACACAGCTGTTCGGATCATCCTTAGAGTACCACGATCAAACAACACCTCCCCTTCGTCTCTGTACCTTACACTGATATCCATTCCATCCAGAATCAAACACAGCATTTTTTGTCTGTGCTACGTTTTACTGACAGACTCCGGTCCAACGTACTTTTCCGGCCTCACCCGTGTATACACCAGCAAGATACTTACACTCTTCTTCTGACAAGCTTATACTCATTATTCCCACTATAAAAACGAAGTAATATGGACAACGCTCTTTTTTTATAACAGGGCCCAGCAACGTGGAATAATTTGGCCATTTACATTAGATACAAAAGCACAGTGATCCCTTTCAAGAGTGCTTTTAAAACTCACCGATTTCCACTGCAAAAGCAAACTTAAAAGACCTAATCAAGTTTCCTACCTTAAACAGTTTTAGCATGTTTTATGTGTTCTAATTTCATAGTATTTTGTTTTTGTTTTTTGTAGTCATATCATTATACAGTCGACTCCGGCTAACTGCACACCCTTGGGCCCGTCACGAGACCGTGCAGTTAACCGGAGTGTGAAGTCAACCGGAGTACGGTACAGTACATTTTTAAGCATTGGGAAAAATTGGGACCGGCGTGATTACGTGCAGTTATCCGGATAGTGCAGTTAACCGATGTGCAGTTAAGTGGAGTCGACTCTATATATATATTGTAAAGTGCTTAGAGCTTCTAAATATTAGGCGCTATACAAAATCCTCATTATATTATTATTATTATTATTATTATTATTATTATTATTATTATTATTATTATTATTATTGTATCTTGAAAACTCACTATTTACGCACTTGTTTCAATGTTCAAGTAATGTCCACATTATCAGCGTATGACCAATAGTACCCGTTCTATCTGCCTAGCTTCTAATTATTTGCTTTTGGTTGTCCGATAATTATATGGCACAATCAATATACTAGCTGTATGAATTTAACAGTTTAAGAGATATACGGCTGAAATGCATGCACACTTAAATAAAGCGTATATCAGCTGATTATTTACGGAGATATACGAACATATTACTTTGAGTCTGTTCATTTAGATTTGGTAGCGTTGGGCCTTAGTATCAAGAATGTGAACAAGGTTTATCAGGCTCCCCTTTTATGATACAGTTTTGAATTATATATGCTGCCATATTTCCTACTTAGAATCACTCGCTAGTATCTGATAGTGGAATAGATGGCTTACTCTGTGTACTCAAGTATTCATAATGTTATCCAGGATAGAATTGCGGCGCGGCACCAATGTCTGTAAATTGAATAATTAGAGAACCATTTCACTAATGGGTTTTGTTATAGCACAATTTGAAAGTCACATTTAACAGTTCGGAAGTCCATAAAATGGCCATTTGCGAACGTTAAATGAGCAAATATCATAATGGGATGTAAAAACGCATGATCGATGATACATAAAGGCAAAAGATTAGAATTTGTTTAACATGCAATACACTCTGAAACAAATCGACGAATATATGATCTATTGTGGAAACTTTACTCGTATATGACATGTATAATTTACGTACCGACTAGTTTGACAATCTAGGTAATTCAGTTGAGACATATATTTCTGTTGGTCAAAGCAATTATGAGATACTCTGATCTCTGCATCATTTCTGGGATTATATCTCACCTTTGATAACAAGCCGACTGAGTTTCGATCATACGTACCATCTGATATTTATGAGCGTATGCAATTAAAATGGATAGGTAAATACTATGTAGTGTTGTAACTAGTCATAAGTCTCATGAATCCAGACTTACTGTATTTACTACTGCCTTATACAGCTGTAACAGTCTCACAAAGAAAATGTACAGCCATTTACAGTAATACTCTACATGAAGCTGCAATATTTCGGCTGGTGGTATAATACATTTCGTTACTTATAGCTTGAATAGCGTATCCAAACCAGGCTCTTAACTATTTGTATAAGTCTTTTCAAACTCACCTTAATTAAAGGTAGATTTACTATTAACTTTGATTTCTTGTATCATTGCAGCTGAACGGTATTTCATTTCCTTACAAGATGTTCCTACAATGTTGTATGAATACGTATGGGATCCTCACAAGCGAATGTGAATCATCGCTATGCAAGAAAAAACAATGAAGACAGAACTTACAGTAAGACAACAGCAAGGAGGAAGTCTGTAATTTCAAAATAACTACAAAGAACATTCTTATTCATATCCTGCGTACACCGTTCAACGTGTTTTCTTATATTTTCGGATATCGAAATCGAAGCAAAGGTAAATGATGTAATTATTTGCAAATATACCGTAATATGTGTTACTGTATGAATATGTTTTTGAAGTTGTATGCTAGTATATGAGCCGCATGATCTATATTTACTTCACAATTGACTTTACTGTTGATATACAAATAATTGGAAAGTGATACCAAAGCAATGTCAAACCCCAAAGTGTTCAGATTTGTGGATGGACAATATAGAGTTAAAACATTTCCTCGACCAGTAATTATTGTATATTTCAACTTTAAGATGCTTTATGTTTCTTTCAGACGTGATCCTGTAATTAACATCCATTTTCATATAAGTCAGTAAACAAAACTACCCAAAAGTGTACACATAACCCGTCAAGCTATTAATGGTACTAACCACACTACAAATTATCAGCTGTTAAATTATATCGGACTTGCACAATACTGCCATACCTACAGCGGTGCCAACGGTATTCCACTTTAAGGGCTGATGTGAAAATGGTTCATTTTCTTAAACTGTTGGACACTTTTCTTAGATATTCAAACCAAACGAGTAGGAAATATAGTTCAACCATTTTAGAAGGAAATAGTATTTAAAAAACGTAGGAAAATAGTCAAACCAGACAAGTTGGAAAATAGTCAAACCAGACAAGTTGGAAAATTGTGATACTCCTCGAAGTCATTCAAATTTTTATTGAACTTAATAAACATTAATAAACCCACTAAAAAGAAAATGCCGTTTTTTTCCAGATAAATGCAGTTTTTATTAAAACCGGTTTCAATATCTTTTTTGAAACATATAAATTGGACCCACTTATTGTATATACTCGCTTATAATAGTACTCCTGCTTCAGACTGCGCAGACCCAGAACTTAAATCGAGTGATGTGCTGTCAGATCAGGATATATGCATTTTCCTATGAATAATAAGTATAACAAACAACATAGACTATGATTTGCAGGCTCGTTATACTACTGTAATGCAGATCAGGATATATGACTCGACTTACACGCGTGTATATACGGTAATGGTATTCTACTACAAGATGTTATATTTTAGTTATGGCAATGTTAACAAGTAAAAGAAGGTTTTTCAAAACGGCTCTTATGCTGAAGAGTTTAAGCAATCATTGACTTGAGGTCTGTGTTGCCACTATATAAAATGTAAACAGACTCAGCAAGATTAACTCTACAAAAATTATCGCAATGACTACATTGCATACGCCTACGTATGCATATTATAGAATTGTTTAACTGTTTGCTGTTATTGTAGTTGAACTATTTCTCAAATAAACTATTTACCTCGATATGTATGTTACCAGTTAGTCATTACTGACTAAAACTAATATGACGATTGCAAAGAAAAGTGATAAACTTACGAGATTATGAAAGTTCTACCCAAGACATATTATATTTCTTTCCTCAGAGGAGTTCATATTAATTCCTATATTCTATCTGTTTTAATGTATTACATGCTTAGACACATCCACAGAGATGTTGATATTAATTCGTATATGATATCTCTTTCATTTAATTACATGTAGAGATACCTCTATAGAGGGTTTCATATTCATCTCTATATTATATCTCTTTCGCTGAATTACATGCGTAGATACGTTCACAGAGTTCATTCCGCTATTCTATCTCTTTAAAGTGAATTACATATATTAAGGTGATGATATTCATTCCTGCCATTCACGCGTACCCTTTACAGTTTTATTTAAATGTGTTAAGAAACATGTTTGATTCATGTTTCTGTGAAAGAAACGCAATCTTTGGAAACATTTCTATCAGATCATTCCTGGTTTAATTATCAAAGTATCCTGATGAATAATGAACGTTGGCTATGTTTCCAAAGTTTAACACCTTTCCACTTAGCAACAAAGGAGACTGTGTATTTAACACTACGAAAACTGCATTAAAAAGTCTTCCATCTTCCTGGGTTTTCCGAATTCCATTTTGCTGTTCCATATGTAGAGGTTTGTCGATATGCATATGGCGAATTCCCTTGATAATTATTGACGTTATCACTGAGAGTTACATAATAAGAACAATAAAACTACTAACATGCAATCGGATCTAAATGGACAAGTGGCTAAATTAGTTTGCAAAGTACATTTTTACTTCAAGTGTGATTTAATAAAATAAAAACGTAGTCACCATACCTTCTTCAATACACGCATAGTATTATCAAGAATCACACAGAAACATCGAAGTGTTTAATGTTATTAGATATACAGGAATTATTTACTCTTAATTCTTGTCAATTGTACTCGTTTTATATCCTGTTTTTATATGTTCCAGAGAAAACATTTTTGATCACTCCTACCACAGTTTACCGTTCGGATTCAAAGAAAATACATTGTCTAAAACTGAGTCAAATAAAAATCAAAATTATTTTGGCTAAGTGATTATTTTGAGAGCAGATATTTGTAGACAGTTTTAAGGCCCTGCCTGCACTGAAATATTTACAAAAAAAAATCTAGGAACGCAATAATGAAGAGAAAAAAATTTCAAATATTCAAAACAATGATTACACACAAACCACCGCCACATGACCTCAAGACAAAAACATCACCTCATAAAATAATTGTCTTCAGGCCCATAAGCATACGTATTTATGAATGTTTCAACGAAATATACTAATAACAGATCATTATATTTTATTATAATTAGTATTTTGTAATCATTTTTTTTTCAAGTCATATGCGTCAAAACATGTGCATAAGGTATTTACAGGAATTTTGCGAATTACTGCTAAAGGCTTTTACTTTATATTAAAAAAGGTTGCATAGAGGCATGGTTTTAATCAATCAGCGGGGAAATGAAATCAAGTTTATTTTACAGAGAAAGTATAATGAATAAAATCATTCTTTTTTATAAATCTTAAGCCGGTGTTGTTTGGAAAGGCTGTGATAATTGGTAAACATCTAGCGTCGAATATTAATTCAGGCTTTTAAATGTAAAGAATGCAAGCATTCTAACAAAATGAACCTCTTGACTCATATGCCACTGGAGTTAAGATATCATCCACTTCTCTATGACATATCCAGTCATTTCCGATTGATCAGCAATATTCCTGTCAACGATGTAGGGCTCAAATTTGAAATCAAAAGTGACGAAGCAATCAAAAAACATATTTGATTAAAAATATTTTAAAAATACTCTTTCTCATGCCATTTTATAATGCAAAATTTAGGTTTCTATACCAAGTCTATATAGGTTCCACTTTCGTGAATGGAATCATGGTTTTCGTATTTTTATAGTGAAGTGTCTGTCCAGTATGCATCAACTCTCTACTCAACGGATTATATACAATTCAGAGATCAACTGCATGTTAAATATGATGGAAATGTTTATCCCGTGTACAAGTATTGACAACGTGAGTTCATGTCTTCCTTCCTGATTAGTCTAAGACTATACAATCGTAACAGTCGTAATTAAACTAAATAAAGATTAATATCTTGAGGTGTAAGATTTAATTTTACAAAAGATAGCCTTGGATATATACAAAATGTTTACGTTTTATACAATTATAAGTAGCTATTTGAAACATTTATTACTGAATAAAAATCGGACCAAAAATGATCGGTAAGTAGGCACGATCAAGCGGGTTCTGAAAATAAAAGAAAACTAACCATAAAATATTAATGTAAAAAAACCAGGATATATAAAAAGGTTTATTTGGAAACGATAAACCAGTAGAACATGGAAAAGATAAAGCAAGAACTAGACACAACTAAACAAGATATCAAAAGACTGATATCAAGTAGGTAAGGGACACTCGAAGTTTCGTTCGTATCGTTTAGGCTTGCTTTTGTATTCGCTACTATTATCATAGATAGAAAGGTTTAACTAAAGGGATCTGTATTTATTTTAAATTGTAGTCCAACATAGAGATTGGAAGCTAAAGGTTGCAGAACGCCTCATATGGATCAATATTTGTGTTATAGTACCAATAGTCCATAGAATAATGAAATATAGCGAAAAAGAGTATATTGAAAATTGACACAATTTTCTGGAATCTATTACTTTACCAAGAATATTCGAATTACTTGTCATTAATCTTAATAGTCATCGTACAGTTGTATCCATCAATATATTTTGATCAATGCTAGATCATATTGAATAAACAGTTTGTTCTTCAGGAATCTATTTGATTAACAAATCTCTGTAGAAATTTACCCTTTTTGCATTTCACCAATTTGTCAATCTTGCATGGATAGGTCATTCACCTAATGTTACAAATAATGCTATAGTACAAGCATGGATACAATCTCTAAACGCAAAGCAGATAAATATAATTGGAGTTATTCTTTCTTTACTTTTAATCCAGGTTGGTATGTTTTTGAAATAAAACAATCGAATACATTAATCTTGTAATATTTAATACGCTGTTTTCTCTTGTAATTACTATAATACTTTTGATCCGTCATAGAAAGACAGAACAATTGCAGGATGTCTTATACAATATCATTGATTCATATTGTGATGGACGACCCTTCCATTAATAGCATACATGAAGAATAGCTATGATGGAAAATGATGATTCGTTGTGGTTGCAATGTTTATAATCCATAATTTACAGTCCACCACAAATTTGTTTGGCATATCAGTGTTGAGTAAATCGTTTGGACAAAGCTGAATCTAATAGAAGAAAGATATATTATGAGATATTATTAACGTGAACAATGACATTATTTACTTAAAAGATTGGCATCGGATAGACAAGTAAATATGTCTTAACTGATCTTACCAAATGAAACTTTTCTTTATCGCCACAAAATACCTGATGGCAACAAATCAATCTTAGTTGCATCAAATGTAGGTCTGATCATTTTAAGTCGTAATAATTAGAAGCGCGGTATAATGTATATAGTATAATGTATATAGTATAATGTATATAGTATAATGTATATATAATTTACACATAGCAACCTAATTTTGTGATCGTAATCATCCTGTCATAATATGCTTCCTTCTTGTGTATTCGCCTTAGAAATTGTAGAGTAATGTTTTAAGAACTGCATTACAATAATTATCTTTCTGCTCCTATCAAACACGTCTAGGTTCTTTGTTGAAATCCTTGAAAGCAAAGACCAGGTTTTACGATTGGATGAAGGCGAAACCTGTTGGATACTTAGAAGTAATCATTTCGATTATTTTTTATAAGAAATATTTTGGCTGAGTGTCTTATTTGTTCCATGTTGACTAGGTCTAGTGACGTCTTCCTAATCTCTGGACATTTCTTTTGGGTTATTACAGCCGGTAAAATTAAGTTAAAGGCGTAAATGTAAATCATTCTCCCATCGAGTTGACGGATAAGACGTCATCAAAATTTTCAATGTGCAAATTACAACTGACTGGTATTTCAAAATTAAATTTTGGAGAATGTTGTCGGTGTTTCTATTACGTTATATTGTCGCTGCTTGGCAGTGTTTTGATTCGTAAACCTTAACACATTCTAATTTCTACAGCATCTTGGATGTTGAAAACGAGTCACACAGAGCTATGGTTGTTCGACATGGTAATAAAAATTGTAGAATGTTGCTGATGTTTTGTATTTTTGCAAAAAAATGTTTTGTATTTTTGTATTTTTGCAATAAGCAAATGCGGATCATGGCTTTTTTCAAATTGAAAATATATATTGAATAGATATGTACGGTAAATTGTTTTCACGTTAATATAAATTGTATTTTTTCTTAGTTATTGACCCCAATTCTTGATCATTAAAACACAAGCTAGCATTCCAATTTGCCCAATTTTTGATCAGTAAAGGTCAACTTAGGACTTCCTGGTGCTGCAATTTATCATTGAGGAAGGAATGATGACTTAGATTCAGCACCATACATATGCATATACTCTTTCTCCAATTTGTGAAGATTATTATTATAGTATCCTTTAAAATTCTCGTTAGTAGTATTAAAAAAAATTAAAATTTTTAGTTATAAAAATATGACATCCATGATGTGCCTTCCCAATACCTTTAGTTCAACTTATGCCCTCCTCTTAACAAGGATATTGGTAATATATTCCACTATTAATCACCAAATATATTTCTTAGGAGGAATTGGGGTCTCCCCATTCGCAAATGTAAATAGAATCATGCAATATTTAACTGACATATCCACACACAAAAAACCTACTTTGAGAACAGAGTGATAATAGATCGGGACACAATGTATGCATGGAGTAAAATTAATAAATTTTGTAGTAAAAATCACTTATTATTAAATTTAAGTAGTTAGTAAAATGCCAAATGATGTTAATATATTTGTGTAGCAAATATATGCGTATATATATATATATATATATATATATATATATATATATATATATATATATATATATATATATATATATATATATATATAGTGTTCGGGGTGCTCTGGGAGGGGTAGTAGTACCTCTGGTGGGTGGCATGTCGTGCTCCATCCGGAGTAGCTTGCCCATCTTTGGTCCTCACCAGGCGCTCAGCAATCACCTGTGGCTCCAAGCAGCTGTAGCATGCACAGCGGCCACACCACGAGCAACGGCTTCGACTGGCCGGCTAAACCAGGTGGAGGGTAGCCGACGGGCCTCAAACCCTCGGTGACTTAGGAGCTTGCCTATCCTTGCATGTAAAGCCAGATTCAGCAGAATGGGCGGAAGAGATCAACTGAGTGATCCAACGGCCACAAAGGCGAATCTGCAAACGCTTTGTGGAGAGCGTAGGGTATGACAAGGCACGGAAGACGTCATAGCCATCCAATGCAACCGAAGTAGTCCCCAGCCGTGACGAATCTTCGTATCACTGAATTCTAACTACCAAGGCCGAGAGAGTGAGGCTGTCTCTGTGCAAAGGCTGTTTCACTTTAATCTCCTTCACGCACATGTTGTGTTGTGCACCTATCATTCATCCTTATCATCACACTCATCGTTCTTTACCTACACCTACCAAAGTCCTACGGCGATGGGCGACTGGCGATGCAACAGGTGGAGATGACCACAGGGAGTTGTAGTCAGAGACCTGCACGTAGGCGACCCTTGGACAAGTGGTCATTTTGCTCTGTACCCAAGGCAGCAGAACAGTTCGGCAGTATCCAGGGGTGACTGAGCAGACCTTTTTAGGACGGCGCTGCTCACCCTGAATAGGGAGAGACCTAGAAAAGGTGGCCTAAAAAGCTTGCCTTGTAAAAATCTGGTCAGCATACCGCGGCTGGCAAGATCATCCATATCTGCGGTCGAAATAATCGAAGAAAAAAACTTATTATTGGAGCATGGAACATCCGTACTCTCATGGACAAAGAAAACGTAGCAAGACCCCACAGGAGAACAGCTCTAGTTTCTAAGGAGCTATCACGCTACAATATTGACATTGCAGCCTTGAGTGAAAAGCCTGTTCCACCTTTGAGGTTGACCGCCGCCAGCGTCTTCCTGCAACCCGTGAGAGACGCCACACAAATGTATCCCAGATACCAACAACCACCGGTGTCCCATGCCCCACCTGCAACCGCATATGTGTATCGGAATTCGGACTCCGGAGTCACATGCGGGTCCACCGTTGAATGAAAGTGCATAACTTGTCTTCCTCGACTCGAGAGACTGCCAAGAAGAAGAAGAGCAATATATATATCCTCGTTACAACTGTTCCTAACCAGACCATGCAGAACCTTAAACGAATGCAGTAAGGTCAATGTTACATTTTAACTGGCATTGTCCTTCTATTTCTCATGTGTCACGATAGACACTTTCCTAAAGCATTCATTTGACATATTGCTCTTTTAACGTTAACTCAAATGAGAAAATCTGGTTATTTCATGGTTCTTAAAATGTTTGAAACCCTGTTATGTTAAATCCGTCAACCAGCATTAGCAGGCAGGCATTAAAACGGAACGCGGAAGGCAAGCCAAGTAGTTGCGAACCAAGAAACACCTGGATACGGAACCTTGAGGCGGACATCACAAAGATGTGTCACACCTGGAGTCAGCTCGAGGTATTGGCACACGACAAAAGTCTCTAGCGATCTTTTTTGGCAGTCTATACCCCGGCAGGGGAGACAGGCAAAACTGATGTTAAAGCACAAACATTTTGCAAGAAAAACTTCAGGAATTAAACAACCTTATAACGTATCATTTAATGAACAAACATTAGGTCGAACAATAGATATGTATGAAGAATGGAACATGACTACCACGTTTTTCTGATTTAGTTTATTATTCCAAAATAGCGATTGTAATAATCAAGAGTTGTCTTCAAGAAATTTTAAAATGTCCAAATATTAATGTTTACTTTACGCCGTTTGTGTTGGAAGGTTAAGACGTGTGATATTTAGTCTGTGTAGCTAAATATTTTTCGGTTTAAGATATTGTCTTCAAGCTACCTGAGATTCGTTTGGATACTAATTTATCACATTTTTATCAACTGCTTTTTACTACAAAATAAATACCATAAAGCTTCTGTTGGCCATATGTTGATGGAGCCTCTCTAGCGTGAATCCAACATTTAATTTGGAAATAACTAACATATCACTTTATATCGATACTGTCATTATCATTGACACAGTCTTGACCAAGAAATGTTACAAAATCAAATTTCACTACAGGACAAAACAAGACAATTAATAAATACCGTTTTCTTTAAAGTCTCAGTTTAGAACGTTTATAAATCTATAAAAGCATACTAGATTGCGTGATTTTGAAAATGACATTTTATGGAAGTGATTCCAATGTTACTTAATGTATTATTTTAAGAATGAACACTTATTTATTTTGCTTTCTTTCCAGATGTACAATTAATAAATAATAGAAAGATGACATAACGTAAAACATTTAGTCATCTAAATTTTGTGTCCGAGCTAAACGAAATGCACGCTAGAGTAAGACAACCGACTGAGTTAGGATTAGTAATTCCCAACGGACTGTCTAAATCCCGATAACCGCTTTCAGATCAGGAATTTCGCACACTTTGAATTCGTATATATCATGTAACATGCGATCACATATGGAGCAGAACCAGGAAATCTAACAAGGATTAGGAAACAAAAGTATTGTTCAAGTTTTCAGGTTTCTGAGGTCGTAGGCAACATATTGGTTTTTCCGTATGGACTTGGTGAATTGGTGTTGAAATGTCTTTGTAAATGCATGCAAGAGTTGGCGTCTGTTGAGTATCTGAAAGAAAAGATACGATCATATATAAGTGCATTTGATAGTTTAGCCAATATTGATTAAACATTCTTCAAGAGTTACTAGCTTTGTATTCAAGCAAAAAGAATGTTCTACTTCGATTTAGAGAATATATTAGCTATATGCTGAAGTGTTGCAGTAGAAGCAATAAATCGGTACTTGCTATTTATAATTATCAGCCTGTTTACTTTGTTGGAAATACAAATATCCATATCCTTACATTACGCTCGAGTTCAGGTACAGGTTTAATATCAGATATGTAGATAGAAACAGGTCGACGCAGATTTGTTGACTATGCTTTCAAATCCGTTTTACGGCATGTCATTTTGAGTTCAGATCCATATCAGTGAGTGTTCTTTATCTCATCCATTTCGGAATTGCGTTGGTAGGCCTAAACATAATTGTTACAATCCCATAAGAATATACTCATTTTTCTTCAAACGTCCGTAACCATTCAAGTATGAGTGTACCTAAAATAAGATATTCTAAACAGAAATATGTCCCCAAGTTTTCTTTTGGTTTTGAAATCTACATTAGTAACACTATCGATCTGAAAACAATTGAATGTCGTTAACGTAATTGTCGGTGACTAATACACTACCTAAGGCATCACCGATTGACCAACTAAGATAAGAAGTCACATGCAGTTGAAGTTTAAGTATGAAGAAAATGTACTGCTTCACCTTATCAATAACGAAGTGCACATAATGATTTCGTTGCAGGAATTCTTTAATTTATCAATATTTTGCTACATTTGTCGACGACATTCAGAACAACTATGTTTACTTGTCTCGTATACACGAGTGTATTCTTAATGTCGCACATTTTTGTCTTTACTTTATGAATTAAACCTAGATACAAGAGGAACGATTAAAACATAATTTGATATCTGCAAATGGTGTTCAAAGTTGCATATCATTCGTTACGCAATGAAAACCGATGTATTAGCGAGAAATGTACAAGGAAACCAATTCTGTTTGACGTAATGCAGGTAGGTTGCGGCATTAATATACCATCATTAAATTACTGTGTACAATTTAGATAATATAAGACGGCTAAACACACGTATAGCGAGACGTAAAGAATGTCAATAATTTGTGAATCTCACTCATTAGAAATTGTGATGTTTCGGCTGATTGATGACTTGCTTCTCATATGTTAAACTATTTGTAATAGGTTCGAGTAATCATAAATGTTCCAAGATTTCAGAAAACAAAAACAAAATGCTTAAACATGGGTTTTATAACGAAAAGAAACAGTCTTTATAGCTATTATAAGCATCTTGAAAAAAATATTAATGTAGAAATCATCAACTATGTTAGCTGCACAGCCTAACATAGAAAAGGTGCTGAAAGTAAGAATAAGACGTAGTTACATAACTGCAACTTTTAAGTTTGTATTATTAAATGTCCAGTTAAGATTAATATAGTTTTGGTAGAGACAGCCGTGAAGGAGAAAGAGCTGGAGACAAATATAATCAAAATAGAGTCCTTTTGTTTGACTGTATTAATCAACTATCGAAAACACTCATGATTCTATTTCAATGGTGGATAGATGCAAACTGTTTTGTAGATGATTGGAAAAGATTCATCCAACTGACAAAGAGTTATTATCAATATTGATTTTATGTCGCGCCGAAATGATCCCGAGATTGTATTTTACTGATAATATCTAGGATGAAATGTGACGTATGATAAAAGTGGATCGTTTTGCAATGAATATGAAGCCATGTGGGTGCGGTGGTACTATTTACAAAGGGGAAAATATTTATGTCCAATTTTAACAAGTTATTTTTATACCAAACCATGGACAGATTGGAGGTGGAGGCAGATATATATGGACAGAGTATAGGAGTTTAAAGCGTAAAGTTAAACCAGTGTAGAAGTAAGAAAACAAGGATGACACTATAGATAGTCTATGATGCTGGCAAAGTAGCTCATATTGAGGAAGATAAATATTTCAAAAATATAAGACCAAGTTTAAACGTTATAAGGAGATATTGAAATGGAAACGATAAGGCATAAACAAAAGAATGTGTAAAAAACTAAATTTTTCTGCATTTGTAAATATATATTGTTTTATAAGTACGTCACATAACCTTATCTTCCTGTGGATGATATACATTTTGTTAATTCATATTTTTACCCAAAAGGATTTTATATGGCATCGTCATTGGCGGCCGAGTCTCAAGAGACCATACGAATATCGCACTTGCAGTGTCGTCTGTCTCTGAGTTTTGGCATCGTCTGCTTTGGCTGTGCAGACCTATGCGTGAGTGCCAGTCCTTATTACAGTTGGTGCAGACATGGGAATTCTAAGTTGATGGGGTTGATCTTCTTTATCTCACGTGTCTCTGCCACCAGCTGGCCTCTCCTGGCATCAGCGACTGTTATGCCCTTGGTTACCGTCTGTCTCAAGGTGCCTCGGTTCTCAGCAAGCACTTCCCAGCCGTCGGGGGAAATGTCGCCTGCCTTCATGAATGCCAGATCTTTCAAATGATTTATAACTTTAAAACTATGCAGGGCATAAGTCGATTTGAGTTTAACTAATATAATCATCCATACAATGTCAATGTTAATACAAGAAAATATGTTTCTGACCTGCGATTGATTATTCATGTATTTGTTAAAATACTTTTATCAAAACCTAGGAAGTAACCAGTAGGACAAAATTTGATTGTATTTCTTAATTCATTTCCTGTTGAAATGAATGCTGAAAACAGCACAGTATTACACACGAATATATACAATATGGAACTATCATAGATAATCTATGCTGCCTGCAGATTAAATCATCATTCTTCTTCAAAATGAATAAAATAGTGCACGATAGTCTGCTTCTTAATTACAAAAGCTATCTAAATTTGGGTCATAAGTGATTGTTGTTCGTGCTTCGAGTACAAAGATGACCATTAAATTTGTAACTGTTTTGGTTTTCATGAGAACGCGACTGGCTTATGAAGCCAGTTTGCTCTCTGAAATGTTTGGGATAGGATACAACGCTAGATTTACTTGATCAATAAAACATGTGCTGAAGTTCTGGTATTGACTATGCTCGCACGGCTCCACTGCCTCTGCAATTCAGGTCATATCAGTAGTTTCAGTATGTCTGATGATGAAATGTTTTAAAGATTACATGAAGGATCTCTTGTGATCGCCACGATATCGGATTCCATCATTTTTTAATGCCAGGTAGATCCTCTTTGTCAGTCGCTCTAATGATATCCAGGCGACGTATCCTGCCAACCTGATTGGTGATTTTATCAGCAGAGTGGGGATGCTATGAATGACTATCGGTGTGAAAAGTTCAGAATATGGGACATTTCCTTGCATCGTATCCACATCATATATATATATATATATATATATATATATATATATATATATATATATACGTAAGCCTTTTTTTACAAGAATATGATTATCCAATAAAGAACCAATACAGATATGTAATATTATTTTGTCATACAGCAGCAGAGAGGGTAAACCCTACAACGTTTTTAGACAAAATTTTGATTGAAATCTTAAAACGAGCCTTCCTATGATCTCATTTTAACCAAAAAAAATGTCTCAGGGGCAAACCCTACAACGTTTTCAGACAAAAAATTGATTGAAATCTTAACGAGCCTTCCCTACGAAATCTCATTTTAACTAAAAAAATGAAAACGGAGACTTTTACGATTTTTTAATTAATTTTGGTCGCAACTTGTTGTCATCCACCCTCTCTGCTGCTATGGGTTAACAAAAAATAATAAATGATTTTAACCGAATATTTGATCCAGTCTTTAGGACTTTACAAACAAACTAATCGCTAACACCTCTTCTTGTAAATCAATCAGATTATTTGACTGGTCGGTGAGTCGGAAATTAATTCTCGTTAACGAATTATTATGGCATCGCATGTAGACAGGATTAATTGGGTTTTCAATAATTAGGAATCCTGGTGGAGCTGTTGGTGCAAATGAATAAAGAATATATCCCTGCTGAGCTTGATTTGATTGCTCTAGATTAATCTGATAGCTTCCTTCAATTACATCACATACTAAATTAAGCGCAATCACCGTTGAAATATTCACGTTGAACGGAGCGATATGCCTACCACCACCATCTGGATCATTATTATGTTTGAGGAGGACAGTTGAATCTGATTTTTGTAGCGCTTTGATATCGGTTTTAACAATTCTTGCTAATTCATCAGCGTTGTATTTCGGAAACTTGAAATTACGCAGATTGTCTTCTGTGATATTGTAATCGGTTAGGAATCGTTGTTTATTGTCGCTGTTGTCATTAATTATTGTTTGAATAATTAGTTCATAGATATATTCCATGTCCGATATAAGTTGATTTATTATTTCAACGTGTTTTTGCGATCTTGTTTTCCGTAGTTGTTCTAGTTGTGTGTCATATAATTATTTGATCTCATTAAAATAACCACGGACGTCAGTTAGCGTAAATGAAATAGTAACAGATGAGTCGGTTGTTCTTTTAATGATAAAATCCCATTGCAATGTGTCTTTGTTGGTGAATATAAATCTATAGCTGATTCTTCCTTTTCTTATATCAGATAAATTATCTCGATAACTGGGATTGATTTCATGATATGATTCTACGTCCGTGGTTAAGTCGGTGGTGGATTTTTCCGGTGGTTTTTCAGGCCATCCTAGTACGGTTCTAATAGAACTCTGATAGATATCTACGACGTATCCTTCTGTGCTTATCTCAATTGCGGATGATAGCGTCGGCTCATGAACTGTTATAGCGATTTTCGATTCTGTTTCAGTAATCGATTTTATTCTACGCGCGAATTCATTATTGATTTGTTCGATTTGGTTTGATCCGGTTGGTATGGAAACAACGTTCCAGTCTGGGGTTCCGTCGGGTTTATTCTTATTTGCAAACACTAAAGAATTATTGGGTTGTTGACCACCAAATGATTTTGATCTGATATTAGGCCAACTGTGATACACTCGTAGTTTTGCTAGCGCTATCTCCTTCACGGGGACTGGGCTAGGGAAATTCACACTAAACTCGGGTTCCGTTGATGTTATTGATATCATGCTTGTTTGTACTGGGTTCGTGTTCTCCACTATTTGTTGAAGTAATTCCATCGGTGTCGTCATTGTTATTATACTCATGTTGTATTTCTAATTTTGACACCGCGGAATCATAAATACTGACCATCACTGAGAACTCACAATCTGGTATGGTTGAGATTATTGAGATCATTTTGGTTTTTGGGTTCGTGTTTTCCAATTCCATCGGTGTTGTCATTGTTATTATATTCATGTTGTCGCTCTAATTTCGATATCGCGGAATCAAAAATACTGACCATCGCTGAGAATTCACTATCTGATATAATTGTATTATCGAGTGACGACGATATCATCAGGAATAACTGCGAATATGCGGTTGATGCAATATGAAATTGAATTAAGTAATTCTGCAGTTTACTCTGGCTGCATGATGATATCTTTTTTGCTATCCCGGTTGATATACCCCCGATTGTAGCCACCGCAGAAATGCAAATTGGAACTATGACCGGGGCAATCATTGTAACCGATGCAAGTATTATTCCGGCGCCAGCGAGAACGCTTGACACCGAGTACATAGTAATATCAATTGCGGTGATTCTTCGTCGGTATTTTTTTATTTTTATTTGATACTCCTCAGTGAGGGTTTTGAGTCTAGTCTGAAATTCTCTGACCTGATCATAGCGACATTGCGTTGATGAAATCATTTTTATTTTAAAAATACTAGTGTTTTCAATTGTGTTTTCAAGTTCGCGGAAAGTAATTTCAAATTCGCGGAAAACTCTTTCACGGTGTCGAATCGATATTACGACGATGATGGAATCATTGTTGTTATTTTAAACCAACTAGTGTTTTCAATTATCCCACCAACGAAGTGGTTTTAGGATCGGATGAGGGGACACCGGATACAAATTCTATTATCCAGGGTAGTGGCTCCCTAATCACAGACTCGTCGGAATTGCTTATAACAATCGTAAGCGGGATTGGTATATAGGGTGGAGGTTTTGGTACTTTATCTAATATATATGTCAGCGTGTTAACACCGCGGATACTTGTGTTGCTGAATTCCAAATCAAATTTACGGTGATGTATTATTGTAAGTCGGTAGCAACCTGGTGCACCAGTATGTCTGTTGCCAACACGAAGATAATTATCATTTCCCCGGATCCAATCAAAAGTCCCACTATCAACCGTGTACACGATGTTATTGACGCTTACACTATGTGGAATTTTTATTTTATTGATGGCCGCGCTAATTTCAGCGAGAGTCATGCCTGCCACAAGTGGGAATCCAAAGAACTTATCAACAATGTCATTGACTGGTTTTTGATTTTCTTTTAGTCTAAAAACATCATTGTAAATCTCGATATAATTTCCCCTGATTCTGCTAGAATCTATCATCCTCCTCCTGTCAGAAAAGAATGAAATCAGAAGGTCTCTTATTCCAAGCTCTGCTTGGTCTTTAATATACCAGTCGATTTTAGAAAATTTTGTCGTGATATCTTGGGGTTTACTGCCCTCAAAGAACTTATTAACAATTTCGCTGGTTCGTCAATAGCGCTTTTAACTTCAGCGAGGGTCGGGCCTGTCAACGATGTGGTTTCAGACACAGGTGTTCTCCCTAGAAATCTATCAACGATGGTATTAAGTGTTGTTTGTCTCACCATAAACATATTAATATCTTTGAGAGTCATCGTAGATGTAGCCGGGACACCAAAGAAACTATTAGCGATGTAGGCATTGTGAGTGTCCTTGCCCATAAACTCACTGATTTCAGCGAGAGTCATTCCTGCCACAAGCGGGTTTCCAAAGAACCTACCAACAATGTCATTAGTGGGTTTTTGATCTTCTATTAGTTTAGAAATCTCGAGATAATTTGCCTTGATTTCTGAAGCAGTCATCATCCTTCCAGCTTCCTTGTTAGCGAAGAATGAATTCAACAAGTCTTTAATTTCAGCGAGAGTCATGCCAACCACAAGCGGGGTTCCAAAGAATTTATGTACGACATTTTTGCGAAAAGTACTATAACCTCGTATATAATCCTCCAGATCACGTTTGTGGGTGTCAATCGCGTCGGTGATCGTAGACACAAGTGCGCCTGGTTTAAGCTGTCCACCGTTGGAATATAGCGCAATAGAGTTTTCAGCGGCGTCGCGCTGCCGTATCAAAATGTCATTCAATGACACATCACTGGATTTCAATTTACCCCGCTTGTCTTGAAATACAACTATTTCTTTCGGGTCAACATTTACTAAATTTAACGTCTCAGCGATTTCATCTTTAATTTTTTTTTTTATATCACCTGTCGCAGTGTCATCGGGTTTGGGTTTCAAAGATCTCCCCCAAATATCAATCATGTTATTGTAAAACTCTTTCTCTCTCTAAAATAGCTTTTGACGACTTCGTTGAAAAATCTTCGATTTTCTCCAGCGATTACTAGTGTATTCATTCACGACAACATGTGGTGGTTTTCCGCTTGGGTTACTCAAGGAGTTAGAAATAGCGTTAAGGACATTTAATACTTCGCTGCCACATATCGGTGGGTCATTCATTTGTTGTGTTGGTAGCGTAGAATACCAAGTCTTCATTGGAAGGGTTTTTATATAACGCATAAACTCTTTTGGTGGGGCTAATCCATATGAATCGAAATAAACAATCCCACGTGGATCAATAGCGTATGCAACCCAGTGAGTTCCAGGTCCGGTGCTGTTATCTAAATTAATGATTCCTGTTTCAGTGTTGTTTGGTTGATGTGGTAATTGATCTTTCATAAAGACACCTCTGAAGTTTTTAATCGCGAGTTTTTTAGCAGCATCGAGTAAATCAAAATTGGACATGGGAACCATAGGTTCCTGAGTCAAAGACTCTCCAATTAATAAACCGGTCCTAGTCTTAGACCCTTTCCGCTGTACCACGAATACGGGGTTCCTGGTGGTCTTAGACCCTTTCCCTTTTTTTTATATCCTTTCCCAGTTGCCTTCTTTAGTGCCATTCCTGCTGCAGTACCAACGGCTCCTAACGCTGCCGTTTTAGCCACCGCTGGGGCTGCTGCTGCAATCAATGCTGGTATAGCAGCTAACAACGGGAATATACCGCCTGTTTTAATCATATTTTTGATAGCAGCCGCAGAAAGAGTAATCTGAACACCCTTTTTTGCTACTAGTGCATCATTGAAATGTTTCACCTGACGAGTTGTCAGCGATAGTTTATTTGCACCACCAGTCATTTGGTTGGGTTTCAACGTGATTGTGGTTCCACATTTTTTAGCTGATTCCGATTGCAATTTTTTTAATTGACCGGGAGTTAACGCAACACTAATATTACTATATGACTTTATACATAATTGATTGATTCTAAATCGTTTACAATTTCAATTACATGTTTTCCACTGGTGCATCTACCACTCTCATTCTTCCACCAACACCTTCAAGTAGCATTGATTTGTCGCTGAGAATGACAGCAACCGCTCTATAATCAGCAATAGCACCACGAGTCACATTAGCTCTAAAATGTATATCAACAACAGATTGTCTCATCAAATCGAGATGTTCCAGTGAGAAGTAATAGATTGGATACAGATTTTTAAAATCATATTGTGATATTTGCAAACCAGTATCCACATTTTGATCACGTGCCATAAATGACAACAGACGATGATAAACTCGTGCAATATGATTTTCTGTGTAATTAAGTTGTATATCCTCGGATGGTTCCTGTTGGCCGTTTATTCTCAGTGAGACGTCTTTCACACCTAATTGATCAAATATCATACGACTGAAACGTTGATCGCCAACTCGTGTGTTATCCTGTAACGCAATAAATATATGACGTGGCGCAGAAACGCCTTGTTTTGATGCTAGATTCCACGTGAATAACCCGTTCAGATTTGATTGCTTCACATCTGTACTCACGGTTAGCCAACTCAACAACGACTTTCCTCCTTGGTCCATAAATGATAGTAATCGTTCTTCTGCGGTGATTGCTGGAGTCAACACTGGCATCCACAATGATATTTTTGTTAAATTGACTTTACCGGCATCAGCATTTGGATTTGCATTGTCTGCTGGAATCCTCCAGATTGCGTCACTATCATCACTCTTTCGTACAAGCGATACTGTATGCTTCGCTCCATAAATAACTTTTCGGACGTTTCTACAGAATCCAAATATATGATGCAGTGGAATCGCGCATGAAAATGATTTACGCGCTCCTTGCAACATCGAAATACGTGTTGCAGCTCCTAGATTGAAATTAACATCGTTGTTTATAATCATATCTTCGGCATCAATATTAGCGGTGCCAGCATTATTCTTTGGTCGTCTTACAACAAATTGTTTTCCTCTAGCGGTATTTGTAGCATCTTTTGCAAACATCATAGAAGGTCCTGCTGATCTTGTATAATCATCGGAATATCTCGCTAACCCGATTATTGTTGTAGCCACATCAACATCGCGATCTATCGCCTCAATTTCTTTTCCATCAATGAGATATTTTGCACTCTCAAATAACGCCATGATACCATTATTGACAAAACCGACTTGAGTACCAGCTGGATACGGTGCTGGTACAGCAGGAGTATCAGCAGCTGTTACAATTTCTCCTTCTACTTCAATAAACGCTTCAGCGGGTAGAAAGTATTTACTGGTATCATGGACTTGAAGATCGATTCTTGCTCGACTATTTGGGTCTATTGCATGATAGGCGTAATATTGATAATCGCGTACATAATCATCCTTGCCAACTGGGGCGTCTATATCAAACGCTGGATCATGTGACTTTTTGAACATTTTATTCTATTTATCAGAGTCTAAATCGCGATTTTCCATTTTCATCGTCGTAGTTTTTTAAAGCCACTTCCTGCTATCATATTTGCAATATTGCTTTGGTCGGGGGTTAAAACCATCGACGCTAATTTTTCATCTACTGCGTTATTTATAATTCTACTAACACTTGCAGGCATTTCCGCTGTAGACGGTAACGGTTTTGAAAATCCTTTGGATTTCATCCGTGATTTCACTAATGATGTTAATTTATTCTTCGCAGTTGAAAACGCTTTTCCAGCAAGATCTCCAACAGCACCAATACCCTTATCACGAATAACATCAATTGCTTTCATTCCTAATTGTTTAGCCAACGGCATCACTTTTGGAGCCATTCTCGCAAATAACCCTGCAATGGTATTACCTAAACCATCTCCGTAGTATGCTCTATAAACCGGAAACCGTGAATTAACTACGTAGACGGGGGTTGGTTTATCATGATTGTAGTGTATGATCATTATTTGAAATCAGAAACAATTTTTCAATTGTTATTTATCTAATCAATTGACTTTTCAATTCAGTCACTATGATACCCACTTTCCACTAACTCGCCAATGAAATCTCGATATGTGCTGATATCCATGATACCACCCTGAAATAATCGTCTACAGATATCAGCTGCTTCATTAATTATTTCCGGTGAGTTTTTTCCGGCTCGAAACCCTCCTACAAGAACCTCTAATCGTGATATATCACTGAGAACACTACCAGGACATGAAACGCTAGCGTTTCCAACTAGACCACTCCCCAGAAATTTCTTCTCATCGTATGGCTGTCTTATTTGGAGTTGAAATTTTCTCTTGAAGTCTCTGTATTCCTTCATCCTTCTATCTAAACTCCCAGTATTTATTTCATACACTATATCAGCCCATTCATTATGTGACATTCTATAATCCGAATAATTGTCCGTGAAAAACTTCTCTTGTGAATCATAGCTGTTAGCAGCGAATTCACCTAAATTGTCTATATCCTCGTTGAGAATTTGTTGTTTAGCGCTCTCGGTAAATATAATTGATTTAGGTAGTCCACTAACTAGTTCTTCCTGAAATCCTTTAAATTTTCGTTCCGAAGCGGTTGATATATCCTGAGGAAGTGATTGCAAGGATTTTTTTTGTTTGTTTAGTTCTTTTTGCTATTTTTTCTAACACAGGAATAAGACCCTCTTCTTTTCTTTTACCGTCAGGTTCATCTCCCAGTATAGCACGCTCTATCTCCTTCGTTGCTGTGGTTACTGGTTTAAACAATTCTTCAGATCCCGCAGCAAAATCAGTCTGAAGACTCTGTCGTTGTTGCAGTTTATTCCGTACAGAGTCACGAATTGGTACAAATCTCTTAATTGCATCCAGTTGTTCACGAGCCAATCGGGTTGTTAATGCTTCATTGACCATTATTTGAAATCAGAAACAATGTTTCAATTGCAAAACAATTTTTCAATCCGACCTAACACCATCGTGGAAGTGTTAAGGGCGTTATCATTGATGTTGAAAGTGTCATAATTGCTATAAAAATAATTAATATCACACTTTCAACATTTTATGACATGTCGGATGAGTTTTAATACCACCGTGGAAGTGTTATGTCATCGTGAGACACCTTCTATCAGGTATGTGGAAAGTGTGGAAATCCTTATAAAAATAATTAATACCACACTTTCCACATTGTTGTTTTTATTGATCAATCTGAACCGTCCATCAATTTTTATTCAGTGTGAAATATTTTCACTGTTTTTGACATTATCAATCAAAAAATGCTAAAAAAAATTAAAATCTCTATGAGGGACGGTCACAATCAAATAATGATAAATGGTCAATCAAAATTGTTCATTTTCTTGAATTAACGCCCGTAGGTTTCTAATTTTAGAATTAACCTCCTTTTTCAATTCGTATTCGTACCCAAATTCTTTTCGTATTCGTTCTACGATGGTATACAACGGAGCGAACACACTTACGTCACTGGAAAATGCGAGAGAGTCCCGAATAGAATTCTGAATTCTCTTGATGAGCGCATACTTCTTTGGTAGCATATATTTATTGTTGTTAACTCCGTATTCAATATCCTGAAAATCAGACATGATTTGATCAGGATTTAACCCATCTGATAGTTCAATATCCCAACTTTTCAATTTTGAAATCTCGGATAAAATGCTATTCATGTTTTCAGAATTCATTATTCTATAATAATGATATATTTCTAAATGAAAAATATGACGCATTAGACATAACTAAATTGAACTTTTTGTCCCGTCCTTTTTGAAATAGCCGATCGATAAATCCCTTCTGCAACTTTTCGTACTGAGGGTGAACAAATATCGAAATGCCTACCGGCGCTGGATATTGATTGAAATATTTTTTCTTCGTTAGTTATCGTATTCAAAGATTTCACAGGTCTCTTCCCAACCGTTTTGCATTTTCCAGTCTTTCCTCGTTTGGTATTCTCACTTTGAGTAACAGCCTGCAGATTTGATAAAGAATTGTTTTTCGGATTAGAATCCTTGTGATCAATGACAGAATCATCCTCGATCAATCCATAAAAACATTCAAATGCGAAACGATGATTGAGATAAGTTTTCTTCCCAACAGTAAACATCAAGTACCCTTGATTATTCACAGCACCAACTGATTTCTTCAGTTTACAGTGTCTTACAACACCATCACTGGATGCTTTATAATTTGTAATCAAGGGATGGTGTCTGAATTCTTGGTTCATTCGTATACATAATACTATTGTTTGTCTAATTCATTGTTTGGTTTAATGATGAATCTTTCGATGTAGTCTTGAGGAGTTCTTATGATTTTGTCAGGGACGTTGTCAGTGTCAGGGACTTTTTCAGGGTCATAATTTCTGATTGATTGTCCATTTTTTATTCTTTTATCATAATAAGGCTTCAACTCCCTGTATCGCTTTCCACCGCAATTCAAACACAACTGAGATTTCCCCCTAACCCCAACCCCACATCGTATGCAGGGTAACGGGCCAAGGCTTCCACGTCGAAAGCTTTGCATATGATACCCACAAAACTCATTTCTGCATGATTTGTTACACGGGGTTACTGATCCAATCATAAGCCACTTGCAGTGATTCATTATATATAAATTCTTCATTTAAATGCTTGTTTTAATTATAGCATGAGGGAATTAAGGAGAACGCCTTCGAAAAATGCTGAATTCAATGCTGATAAGGAGTTTAAAAGATTATTGAACATTAATCCTAAATTTAATCTCGATAAACCAAAAAAACGTCCAAGAGACGGAAACATGAAAGAGTTTAAGAGATTATTGAAGATTAATCCTAAATTTAATCTCGATAAACCCAAAAAACGTAACAAAATTAATCCTAAATTTAATCTCGATAAACCCAAAAAACGTCCAAGAGACGGAAACATGAAAGAGTTTAAGAGATTATTAAAAATTAATCCTAAATTTAATCTCGATAAACCAAAAAAAACGTCCAAGAGATTACCCTGGAAAGATGCTCAATTCAATCTCGATATAGTTTCGAATACACCAAAGAATACAATTCTTGATAAAGCCATGATTAGTAAAATCAGAGACTGTTTTAATGAATTCAAGCGTGATGGAGCATCTTATTGTTGGTCAACATTTCGAATTGATGGTGTTGTTGACGCTACCATGAATGATGAAAAAGCAGCAGTGATAATTTCACGTGTTGGGGAAAAAAAGTATTTTTTCCGAATAAAATTCATTATCGAAGTCGATGGCAAATGGATTATTAAGGATAAAATTGAACCAATCCTCAAGAATAAAAAAGCTGTCATTGTGAGTAGAGATTCCAAACCAGGAATTCTAACCGGCATTGACAAACCATACTACGAAAGATCTTACCCCGTAACAGCAATGGTTTATGGGATATATCCGTTAAATGATAAACCCGATATCGCAAAACTAGCTCCTATGAAATATTCTAGTTCACTGAATTGCGTGGCAACACGGGTAATGGAACACTTCACAAATGCATCCCGAGGAAATAAACTAACTGATCTGCGACGTAGGAAAATAACCGAATGGGAACTGACAGTGAAACAGCATGGTGCAAAGATTTCTGATATAGCTAAATTAGAAACATCATTACGATTCCCAATAACCGTTATGACGATAACCGGAGAGGTTTTATACGAACCGAAATATAACAAAAATGGAGTGCCAATACAGATTATTGATCATAACAAACACGCGTGGACACCTGCGGTAACAGTATTTCCACGAGAACGAACCGTGAAATATATCCCTAAGGAGTTCGTCGGGGATGTTTTCTATGAAGAGAAATTATTCGATGCTATTCATGCGTTGTGTAAAGATGATCCTGTGTCAGTGTGGTTACTTAGAAGTGATGAAGATCCCGAAATAGGATTTGATCAATTTGTAAGACCAAATGGCGAATTATATCGCGTTGAAGAATTAGATAACAGAATGAGAAAAATCGCTAGTGATTTTTCACCGGAGAATTCCCATGAAAAACTACTCACGGATAGTTTTACTATTCCATCAGTGGTAGCTCACTTCGCAAGAGAAAAAAACTCATGGCGTCCAACACGAAGTGATTTTCTCGAGGATGTTAAATTGAGTTGCGTCGAATTTGGTCATGGAGGACTGTGGAATACGAAATACTCACGTGATGGTATGATTTCAATTGATATATCCGCGTGTTATCCCGGAAGTTTTCTCGGATATGGGGAATGTGCTGAGTACTTCAAACGATTTGGACACCCCACGCATGAAATGACTCGTGTTGCGATTAATGGACCATTGCCTGATTTTGATTTAACCGGATTCGCTCGTGTGATATCATTCGAATTAGCTACAGGGTTACATCCGTGTAGTTATGTTTGGCTCGGTAGACACCTATCTGAAAAACACTGGATGCCAATAGTGCTATTGAGATATATGATTGATTGTGGTATGCTAATATCGTTGATTGTTTCCGAGGCTATTATATGCTATCGAGCTCAGAAAGAAGTTTGGCTACCACAACCCGATCTAGATAGAATAATCAGCGAACAGCGAAAACAATTCCCTGATTTCAATGAAGAACAAATCATGAATCGGTCTAAGAAGTTATTTGAAATTAAAAAAGAACAAGCAAAAGATTTTGGACGAAGAATAATCGGTAAATTTACCCAGGGTGGACGATACGACAATGCAAAATATTCTTCGCGGTTGATCATAGATATCGCTGAATACGATTTTATTGTAACGGATTTAATGAAACAGGGAAAACTTGTATCCCGTAAGGATGCTATTCTATCCAATGGTGAGAAAATGGGTACGGTTGTTACCTACTGTGATGGATATTATTCCCAGTATACACATTTGAGAAGTTCAATGCTAGCCTATGCTTCTATTAATCTATTTTCGATGATAAATAGATTTCCTAATACCGCGGTTAGAGTGGCCACTGATTCGATGTATATACACAATAAGTACAAATCAGCTGTAGCTAAATTCACAGATCCCGAAGAAAATTGGGGGCGTTGGCGATTTAAAAAGGAGATGCTACATGAGTATTGTGAATCTGCAGACGTTGCCATGGATGATAAATATCTTTGTTGTAACCGTATTGAAATTCAATCAGAATTTTCTAATGCACCACCGGTATCTGATCCAGTATGTAGATACAAGACAGTTTATTTAAACGGTTGTGGTGGGTCAGGAAAGACAACTCGTGCAATTGAATTATTTCGTCGGTCAACCATGATTGTGCTAACACCGACTCACAGACTCGCCAGAGAGATGATACAGCGAGGGGTAAATGCCTGTACTTACCATAGTTTCTTTCGATGGAAGGTTGACAAATGGACTCCTGAGCGTATGGGTGATAAATTCATTCCTGAAATCATAATTTGGGATGAAATATGCACAGTGTCATTAGATGTATTACAAACATTTCTCGAGTGGTTGTTAAACAAAAACACAAAAGTCGTCATGTGCGGTGATCACGGCCAACCACCACCATTTGTCGGTGCATCTCCACATGAATGGCTAAGGGGTTTTGTAGACTATTATGAAGAAATTACCAATGATTATAGATCACTTGATGAACGATTACGAGAATTCAAAGCGCTAATTAGATTACAACCGGATAGAATCCAATGCGAAATAGCGCGTGAAGTGATTTCAGAAACTCCAATGAATGATTTCTGGGAAACATGGAGACCAAATGATTTGATAATTGCAAGTAGAAAAATAGTCAGGGACACACTTCAGATGAAGTTATTTGAATTGCATAAAGAAAAATTTGCAACGCTTCCAGTACCCCTTTGTTATAGGCCATCGGATACACGAAAACAGAACATTGAAGTTGATATTCCAGGACAGAGTGAAAAACAAATTCTCGTATTAAATGATATTGTGCTGGTTGATATCAGCGTCGTCGAAAATGCATTGCGTGCTAATAAATCCCCATGGACGCTAGGATACGCAGCAACAATACACTCTTCACAGGGATTGACTATATCGGATACAATTGTTTGGATGGTGGATAATCACATCGAATGGTCGAATTTAATCTATCTCGCAGTATCCAGAGTACAAAAAATAAATCAACTTCGAAGAGTTGTTTTCGATGATGAAATCATTGGTGACGATGATGACACCACAATAAATGATATTGATGTTAGCATCATTAATAAAAAAATCTCCGGTTACAAACAACAGGACAAAAAAAAAAACAACGAGAATTTGATATTGATGCTGAATTAATAATCACTTTGAAGAAACAGCAGAATAATCACTGCGCGAGTTGCAATTGTATAATGCGTTGGCAGTATTCGGATAAAGATCCTCGCCAATTTACCGTAGACAGAAAAAATAACAGTCTCGGTCATGTCAGAAACAATGTGATGTTGACTTGTCTTGAGTGCAATAGACGCAACGGTGCTAGTTAAGACCATGCGGTGGCAATTGAGTATCCTCGGGAATTACCTGTAGTTGTTGTCTAGTAAAACCCCGCTGAGGGACAGTTGAATCCAATTTATAGACTGGAGGTCTACCCGTAGATCGTGTTATACTAGATATCTTGTGTGCAGTAACACTCCAAATAGGATCAGTAGCCCTTTTTCTACCCCCTTCAAGCTCTCCTGGTTCGTATAAGTACCTCACAATGACATTACTACCAAGAATTGGTTCTTTGAAATCTTTTTGTGGTTTTTCAGGTATTGACTTCTTTTTAATCGCGTTGATAGGTTTCATGTTGATTGTTCTAGTAATCTCGTTATTCAGTGCAGTAATCACAGATGGTAATCTTTTAACCCATTCACGGGATCTTTTTTCTTGGATGAATTCTTTTGCGTATTGATATCCAAATAACCGCTCAGCAATCGTCCGATTAAATCGTTCTACAATGGCCTGATCGCGATGTAGCGCAGTATGCCCTCGTCGTATGGTGACATTATGATGTTTCATTGTAGATAACACTGCACCCTGAAATTCCTTGCCAGGATCAACCTGCAATAGATTTGGCCAGTGCAGAGGACCTCGTCGATAAATCCTTTCAAATGCAGAAGCGACTTCAGTGGCTGATTTTGTTTTTAACGGTTCTGCTTCTTTGTACCGACTTGCAATATCAACTACGGTTAAAGCGTATTTGTAACCCTGATCATGTGGCAGAAATAATATATCAGCCTGATGAACTTCATTAGGAGCGGTCACATCAAAATGCGAGAAATTAATCTGTTTAGGCGGTGGTAGATAAATTTGCCATAGTGCCTGTTTGGATAACCAATTAGCCGCAGTGGTTTTTTTTCACTTTTGCAGCGCTAGCGAGTTTATGGACTGCTGATTTACCCCTCCAGTATCCTCTTGGGGAATAATAAATTGATTCCATATTATTAATTACCGGCACTTAACATCAATTTACTTTTCATAGCCGATTTTATTAAAAAGGAAGCCAATTTTTCTTTGAAGGATTTATCAGGAATAGCATTTAACGCATGAATTAATTTCACATCCGCGAGATGCCTGTTTTGCAGATTGCTGCTTTTATAAGCAACATCATGAAGGTGACAGGCCTTATCAATGGCGTTTATTGGTTCTTCACCGGGTCGGGACTGATTTTGATCATTGAGTCTGATATCAAGTCTGGTTCCCGGTCCACAGTAGCTATATCCTGGAAGGTGCTTTTCTCCGGGGTACTTTGCCCATGGGGTTCCAGGGAGCTTTGCCAATTTGACTGCGATATCACCTCCTCGTTTTTTTTTAAAACATCTCCGAATTGTAAAATCTTTGATTTTGTAGAAACAAATCTAAACTTTTTAATACCACATGTTGCACATCTACCAGTAAGTGCTGATCTGTTATTTTTAGTTGTAACCGTCGTCACATCATTTGTGCTAGTACGCGTTTTACACTTCATACAATATAGATCCATAATTTATGTATAGAGATATGGATATAATTGATTTTTCAGCGACTAAAACAAGAGAACCAGTTAAGCATCATGCAGCGCTACCAAACTCTATCCGGATGATTATTATCGGGCCATCTGGATCCGGTAAAACGCAATTGTTGCTCAATTTAATAATGAGATGGATGACGTGGGATAAGTTGTATTTAGTTGCCCCGAGCGTAGATGATCAACGATGTTATGAAGTGTTAAAGGATTTTAACGAGAATGCATCAGAAATTAAGGGTGAGAACGCCATTGAATTTATAACCGATATCGATGAAGCACCGAGTATTGATGATATTGATGGAGATATTAACAATTTAGTCGTATACGACGATATAATGTTAGATAAACAAAAAAATCCTGCTAGGATCTTTTCCAGAGGCAGGCATAAAAACACTGACGTGATATATGTCACTCAACGCTACACTCAGGTTCCAAAAGTCATCAGAGATAACTGCAATATTCTTGCTGTATTCAACGGAGTTGATACTCATACTCTTAGAAATATATGGCAGACATGGTGCTCTGATATGGACTTCAATCAATTTAAAAATTTCTTTAGTCATGCTCAGTCGACTCCGCACGGATTCGCAACAATAAATTTGCATGATCCTCGGACACGATATCGTATCGGACTTGATCAAATATTCGGTTAAAATCATTTATTATTTTTTGTTAACCCATAGCAGCAGAGAGGGTGGATGACAACATGTTGCGACCAAAATTAATTAAAAAATCGTAAAAGTCTCCGTTTTCATTTTTTTAGTTAAAATGAGATTTCGTAGGGATGGCTCGTTAAGATTTCAATCAATTTTTTGTCTGAAAACGTTGTAGGGTTTGCCCCTGAGACATTTTTTTTGGTTAAAATGAGATCGTAGGAAGGCTCGTTTTAAGATTTCAATCAAAATTTTGTCTAAAAACGTTGTAGGGTTCACCCTCTCTGCTGCTCATACAGTTGATTAAAATTTAACTAAAATTACGTTCAAATACTTTTCATTGCTTGAAGAGAGTACTTTCAGTATTATAGTTTTCTTGCGCATTTAGATAAAACTGAGCACGAACTTAACACATAGACTTTGTAGATTCAACTGATAATCCAAGGGACAGTATGTTATGCTATGATTATCCCTAATTTGTTTTCAAATATACTTACTTCTACCATGTGATACTAAATTCAGTCCTTTTAATATTACGGTATCTGAAGAACTGATTTTGATGTAACATTACATTTTTGTTTTTTACTTGTTCACTTTTATCTTTTACATCTTAAAATGCCTAATGAATTTTCATTTCGGTATTGTTTTTATCATATCTAATATGAAAACACGTTTCGCTTGCAAAGGCTAATCATCAGAAAGATTTCAGCAACAATGTAACCTTTGTGGTATTGAACGTTCAACTATGTCATCAGTATTATAGTATCACCCCTATCAGTCTCTCTCTCTCTCTCTCTCTCTCTCTCTCTCTCTCTCTCTCTCTCTCTCTCTGTGTGCCTGTCTCTCTCTCACACTCACTCCCTCTCTCTCTCTCTGTGTCTCTGTTCATGCCTCTGTCTCTCTGTCTCTGACTCTGTCTATATATATATATATATATATATATATATATATATATATATATATATATATATATATATATATATATATATATATATAGTTACGATTATCTGCTGCTCTTAAAATAAGTAACAGGAAAAAGTGACGACTACAAGAATTGTAAAATTCAACAAATAATTTATTACCCAGAATACAAAATTAAAAGTGAGAAAAATAAACTTGCGATAATGCTAAATAACTCGAAAACTAATTCAATCAAAGACGCAAGTCCTGGGAATAAAAAGTTCTGAATATAAATCAGCTCAAGAGATCAAAACGTGAAGGTAATGGCGTGTATGTTATTGCACGCGAAGTGCTGATGTGTCAGCAGTCTCTTGTTAAAGCACAACAATTTTACTCCAGGTTTGAATTCAGTATAATGTCTAGTGAATGTCTTAATAAAAAAATATTACCAGTTCACTTTTCGTATTTCAAGATATAAAAAAATCACTTGAATTAAATAATTGGAAAGAAAATAAATACATTGAGCCCAAACTGGTCACAACAGAATACAATTCTTAAAGTGCTAGATGTTAAAGGACGACTGGTACAATCCTCACAATCACAAGACAATACAGGTCTCTGCTTGACGTCCGGTCACATTTAGTATTTTCTCAAAATAACCATTACCTAATGGGAAATAACCTGCATTGTTTATTTACAACACACTAGACTAAAACAAAAACTTAGAAATCTACGACATCCAGACATTGATCAAACAACGATATAATACGCATCGAATTTAATGTCCGACATCTAAACACACAGATAAAAGTTCATCTTTGTCTGTCATTTGGAATTCTCTATCCACTTAAATTAGTAACCGAACATTTTCAATGTCATTTTAAATTTAGGAAGTTGTTGTTAGGACGGATATGCCCTTTTCATTGCAAACTGTAATCTTATATTAAACATTCAAAAGAATATGACCTAATACTGGATATTTTCATATCTAATTTTGCAAAAGAAGAGTTTGTTTTTTTTATTCAGAATGATCGTTTAGACGCTACCAATTTCGCAAGTGGACATGTGGACATACATACATACATACATACATACATACATACATACATACATACATACATACATACATACATACATACATACATACATACATACGTGTGTGTATGTGTGTGTGTGTGTGTGTGTGTGTGTGAGTGTGCGTGTGTGTGTCTTTCTTAGTGAATTATTATTACACGTGTAAGATTCGATAAGTGTTTTCAAATATCGCCGTTTTGAATGGCGCAAGTGAATCGGTAGTGTTCACTAACTCGCATTTTAAGGTAGAATAAAGTTTCGGTTACATATGAATGTGAGGGTTATTGAAAATCAGCTCCATATAATTGGCTGTGTTATTTAGCTTTGCTTGATTATTTTCTTCTGCAATCGAAAAATGACACCATAGATCTGTGGCACAATATAAATCGAACATTCTTCTTGATTGAAGTTAGCGGAAGTCTTCTAAGCTATGAATATGGTGTGCGGCAATTTTTAGAGATTACCTTCGTAAAACAAGGCAGCCGTTAAAGCTGACTTAATCAACATTCTCGCACTAAGTAGGCTGATGGTAATCTTGGCCTGCCTGGGGGGAAAAAAATCGAAATTGTAGTAGCCGACAGAACTGATATAACCTCTTCGACCAATATGAAAGATTCCATGCAGATATGATAGCTGATAGTCCTAAGTCGTAATACTAATGTTTACTTTCACGACTTGGACACTGACGTCATTTTCAAATAAATACGAATGGCAAGAGACTTGTAAACCTACTAACAAATGATGTTAAATGAAGGTTAAAATTCTACGTCAATTGTTATTCGCGAACATTTAAAAAAACAACTGAGGAGTAACAAATATATTAGGCAAAACTAAAATTATTGCTAATTTGGAGCATATTTATACAGGAACAGGCCATAAGGCTAGGTTCTAAGAAGATAAAACTTGGTTTCCTAAATGAAGAATTGATCGAATTGTATGATTCTTCGAACAATGTAACATTTATGGGGACCATTGTTCATAAAATGCCATAGTCAACGGTCTGCACTTTATCTTTATCCGCTCTTAATTGACATATATAGATGTCCATATATAAGATAGAATTCATTAAAACATCACCAATAATAAAAGAATTAAATCCATGAAACTATTCGCTTACTCGACCTATTTCTACTTCAGTGAGACATTGTTAAATAAGAGCAAAAGTTTAATTTAATCAACGGAGTCTAGAATGTATGTAACTACGATCTACTTTCCTTTCAAGATTATAATTTCAAGCATAAATGATTAAAACTAAAATTCGATCGTGCAAAATTGAAGTTAAATGAAAGAACCGTTTCTGACGCAAGACGAATACATGTCCTTGAGAAATAGTAACGTCTAATGTACAAATCTACTGTAAATTAATATGCACTCACGAAATCGTTTGGAATGCAACATGATTGAAATGTATGTATTTATGATAGTGAGACCAAACTCTCCGAGCGTTATATAAATTGTTTCCTCTTTTCATCTTAATGAACACATTTGTATCATTATGACACACATTATGTGTGTGTGTGTGCTTATAATGTGTAATATCATTCAATTATCTGAGGCTATGACACACATTATGTGTGTGTGCTTATAATGTGTAATATCATTCAATTATCTGAGGCCTTTGTATCCTTTTTTCAGTTCAGAATTCATTTTAATCATTCTAGCATTCCGTTGTCCTTTATTTGTTAATAATGTTAGCGATTGTGTAGCTGTGCACCAGTCTAAATATGGCTCAAAATTGAACTTTGACCGCAATTGTACATCTGTTTAGATGTAGTCACCAAAATGAGATGCATTTTAGCAACGATAAACTTCTTGACAATATTTAAAGCTAAAGTGCATGTTTTGCAATATTTTTGAGTAACTGTACGCTAAACTGGTGCAATGGCTGTATACCTTAGTATTAACGGAGCGACCCGTATTCATGCAATAGGTACTCATTCGATTAGAGGGACTGGAACATTTCTACACGGAAATAGTTCCAACCATAAGCAACTGAGTGCTGACATTTTTTCGGATTAAATTATAACCGAATATTAGCACAAACCACCCGAACACTAAACGTTACTAGTGGTTTGTGTAGTTTGTGAACCAAAGAAAGAGGGACGTTGTGTAGGTCTATGCTAATATAAGGCAGTAACATATCATACTTATTAATTTGGATCTTTGTCAGTAATTGATTGAGGATAGCTATCACCCAATTGATCTCCGCAGACAGAAAATGCTTTGAACATTGGATTACTCTAGTATTTGTATTAGTAAATTAAAATTTTACTAATAAAAGCATCCTCTGCCCAGATTTTTGTATCAAATTAATTTCTAACACGGATACACTTTCTGAGGCTGTGTACACTTGTTAGTGCCTAAACGTTCATCTAACTGGCCCATAAGCAGATACACATTTTCTAAAGGAAATATAATCTTAAATAGCGTTCTACCCCATGCCATTATTAACATACAAACTGAAAAAGATTTGTTCTGACTGGGAACCAGCTAACTTCCTGAGGGTATTAAATGAAATATTCGGTATGCAGTTATTTCCTAATTCTGCAAGAAAGAGTGAGTTTGTTTGACTTTTATAGAAGCTGGAGATGGTGACATAATATCATGGCTGATTGTGTCCAATGCTACAGAAAATCAAAGAGTGCCAGGACTATAATATATTTCTATCATCCAAAGTGTAGACAAGGTCGTTAAGTACTCGCAGTAATGAAGCTTTGATGTAATGAAGAGGACGATATGCTGACTGTACATTGCAAAATGACTGTTTGAATACCTATGAGATACCAGTTGGGATGGAAAAGCTTTTTATAAGATCTTTTACATCTATTGGATGATAGAAACAGAACGGTACTTCTGTAAATCTTAATGTCCAAACGTCCTTGTCGTCAACACGACCCTTACATTGGCAATTTAAAAACTGATGCTAATTCCTTGGATGAGAGAGAAGTACTGAGAGCATCGGTTAATGAAGGCAATATTGGTAATAAGTATGTATACTAACTATAGTGTGAATAATGAGTCATTTATAATAATGTTGTCAAGCTTATCTCTAATGGTTTGTAGTTTATCACGAAGAAATTGGCAGAAACGCCCTGAAGGTCGGAGAGAAAACGTCGCCGGAAAGTGTGTACATTTATTCCTCCAAACATAATATGGGCGGAAATGATTTAAAGATTACAGTCCTAGAATAATCTGTAATATCCATCAGATGATTTGCTTACACATATCGATTACAAGAAAGAAACCTAAACGCTGATGTATAAAAAAAATCATTTTAAATAGGTCAACTGTTTGTAGTGGTCAAACTCAATAACTAAATGAAGCTGCACGTATGCAAAACCAACGTATAGGCCTATGGGTCACGGGCCTAGAGTACCTTAGAACACAGGTGCTGGTTACCGAGAAAAATAAGACATATATACTATTGTCATATTTTTGCATACACGACTTTTATATACGTATGATCGTTTTCTTCATGTAAGTAGACAGTGAATAAAAAAAAATCATTTTAAATAGGTCAACCGTTTGTAGTGGTCAAACTCAATAACTAAATGAAGCTGCATGTATGCAAAACCAACGATGCGAGATAACACATTACAATATAGCGTAAAATGATTCATAATAGTTGAGATATTTTTGAAAGAAATTTGTGGCAGTGGGGTCACTCATATTATATTGTGATCATTTTAAATTATTATGTTTATGGTTAAAATAGAAGAATATATTCTTCAACAAAAGGTACAATATAGCTACGTTAATGGCTTTATGTTGACATCTTTTACTAATCTAGAGTTAGGGGAAAATCGGCTACATCAATAGTGATTTTTGTTCGAAAATTTAAAACTGTAAACAATTGAGACTTTATGGTACACTGATTTGTTTAACAGATTGACAGTTTTAATCAGACAAATTCATTGGCCATATATTTTATCACCCCAAAACGTTGAACGTACACTTTATAATAATATCAAGGACTGGATTCTACATAGAAATGTTCACACTTTGATCTAGAGACGGAGTTTAGAATATAAATAAAGAGCATGTTTTACATATAAATTTTCCGGTATTGTTAGATGGCTTGAAATAATACCTAACATCACTGGAAGAATAATTGATAAATCTCACGAGGAACATAGATAAAATATCAGAGTTTTTCTGAAGACAAGCGATTTTAGTCACTAACTAATGCATTTTTAAATATCACTCGTTGGTATTCTTATAATAATCTGTTTTCGTTATCTCCAATTGAGTTTGGTTAGCATGTAGTTTTGTTCTCAATATTTTTGTTACGCATATTTTTCTTTAAATTATAGAGATCAAATGAAAATGTCTGAATGTGTTACACATGAAATAGCAGTTTTCCATTCCGAGTAAGAACATATGCAATCAACGCTAAAGAGACTAGCTTTGATGATAACGTAAGAAAGCTATATTCTGACGATACTTATATTTAATACATCATAAACAGCCTTCATAAGACTAAATACAGTGTTATATTCAGCAAAGCATTTGTTGCTGACATCCACTATTGGAAATCTGGTTATATGTTACATGAAAAAATATTATTTGTCATGTAGCATCTACATGTCATGATCGATTTTCTCATATATTTTGATTGATTAATCAGATAATGACACCGAATATTAAGCAGATTTTATTCATTTTGTTAATGGTAAAATCTACGAATTACGTATCGTTTTCATAGAACGAATATAATTAGTTTACCATATGCACAACATTCTTTTGGGGAAATATTCCTGGTTTGGTTTCTTAAACATTTATTTTCAGTAAAGTGAGATCAGCATACAAAATTTACTGTCAAATAGTTTCCACGCGTTTCCACTCGTGGACTTGAAAAGACGTACGTACGGATGAAACACTGGATACTGCATTATCAATTCAAACGTTTTGTCCTAAAGAGCATATGAGGTTGGCTAATGTTTTGAATAGGTGCTGAAAAAGATGCCATTTTTAATTACAGCGTGATATGATAAGATTTAATGTAAAACTATTATATCTTATGATAATTATAAACAACGCATGAACACAAGGCTCACAACATTCGTCGATTCATATATTCATTAGAGACATAAATATGTATGTTCCGCATTTGACAAGAATAGTTTATAGTTCAATTAGATGGGTGAGAATTGTATCCTTTCCCTATAAGTCCACTTCCAGTGCGAAAACCCTTTGTGAATTCTTGTTTGTAGCTTACAAACGACTAACTCAGATTTTTGTTGTGCGCTATTCATTTTGGTTTCTAAGAGACATTCCGTTATGGAGTACATTGGAATAAAACAATTGTTAAGCATGCATTTTGATTGAGATCCACTCGTAAGTCTTTGCAGTTGAACAGGTGAATTTACCGAGTGCAATCAATTCATTCTAATCTTTCCATGGGTTAACTGTCTCCACCTCCTGCCTATTTGCAATGTATAGTCAGCATCCAGGTGTAATACTTAAACCGTAATCATGACATACTTTTGCATAAACACATACTGATCTCTGATTAACATGACTGGCACTCTTTGACTGAAGTTTTCGATGAATACTACGTATTTAAGACTATATATCTTATATATATCCTATTATGTCTCGAAAAAACTTTCAATTACACGTCAATATCAATATCAATGATAGCCAGCAATATACGGGTTGACGTAGAATTCATTCCTTACCTTCTTGATTATTGCTACACGAAAAATGTGCACCACATAAAGTCGTACGGGACAATAAAAATCAATTGAAAACTTTGTCTGAAAATTTGATTTATAGAGACCAGGTTTTGTTCGGCCCAAGCGATGTATTTGAGCTAAGTATAGAAATCCTCAGTTAATTTACCATTTTAGATGTTATTACATTGATTTGTATTCCCTTGCTACCATAAACGGAAATATTTGGAATCCTCAGACGAACTCTCGTTATCACCGATTTTGAATGTAGACGGAAAGTGTCCAATGTAATTTATGTTATCGGAAGTTCAAACAGGCAAGGCTTACGTGCGTTCCATAAGATAAAGTGATTGGAAAGACTGATGGAAATAAGCACGGTAAATCTAAGCGTCAGTTATCAATCAACGGTCTAGAGGTAATAGCTTCTGGACATCATTTAGCGTAGCGATTGATGAAAGGAAAACCATATATATTGTCAGAGAAAAATGTATTTGTATCTTTTAAATCCAATCGTACACGGGAACATAGCCATTAAGAGCGGAACAAGCTGATGACCGTGTCTCCTGTGGATTAATATAGATAATATAAATCAAAACAAAGCTGATAACTGGCTGTGCAAAACTTGCTTTCAACTAGTCTTAGAGTGTTTGACTCATGATGAGCCTTTCTCGAAAGCAAGTACATGTTAGAAACTAATAAAATGAGCATTAAACAAAACGAAAGAGTTGAATTGGTACGAAAATGAGAATTAAAAGCACTTATACTAGTTTAAAATACAGTTGTGCACTTTTACTCACAAACACGCACACATACACGGATATACACACACGCAGATACACACACGCATATATATATATATATATATATATATATATATATATATATATATATATATATATATATATATATACTTGCTAAATGTGTTCCCTATTCTTAGTTTTTTTTAATTGTAATTTGAATTTGAATGCATGTTTTCAACACAGCGATTACAATTATGCCCCAACAAAATCAGATTTGTTAGAGGACAGATTTTAGACTTAAGTGTAAGAAAATAAAGGTTACGTGATTATATTGCTTTCTGGCTCTAATTTCAACAAATATATGTTCATAATTACTAATACTCAACCATGTCAAAATGAATACTAATATCAGTCGTCTCAGTCAAGCAAGGTCTCCACGCGCTCAAAACTACTTTTAAAAAGGAACACCTTGTTGTCTTCTGTGGTTCGTGACGCCGTTGTTCTAAAAACAACAACACATGTATCACAAAAAACTTTGTAACTTAAGGTCACACACGATGCAAAACATTCTGAGAGAGACACATGCATACGATATCGAGCCTGGTAATTTTTAGTTAGTTTCACACAGCATGGCCAATATTCTCCGATATGCAGGGCTAACTCGGTGCATTTTCAGGTCAGCGTCATTAAATGTAACTAAATATAAAGATTACTAAATTGAAATTTCGTGTGAAACTTTATATACTGTTAGCTACATTTAATGATGACGCTGACAAGAAAAGGGACTCTGCTCCGGATAGGATACACTTCTCAATGCTGTGTGGAGTGACCTATGACAGAAAACAATGATTCATCCACATACACCAGGCTTACACACTTTATAGCCTCATGGAGAGAAAAATAATATAACGCCTTTACTGAAATATTAATCAAGAGACACTCATGCTATACACATATTCGACAACAAACCTCCAAATTTCTCAACATGTACTCAAACCATAGCAACATCCACAAATGTGTTATATCAAACATGCTTTATTTTAATGGTGTTAAGAATCTGAAGTTGTGCTCCAGTTGTATCAAACATATACCTACAATCTTTAATGACACATAATGCACTTACCAGCCAAAAGGAATAATTTATCTTTTCATTATTTACAATATAACTTTTTAAAATTGGAACTGATGAAAACATAACATTTTCTTGTAGTAAATGATGCATATTTATTGTTATATGACATCTATATATTAAATGTAATAATACCTCGTTACCATATGACGATATATCTTGTTATTTGTTACTTTGCTCAAGTGTATAAACTTAAATATCACACCTAATCAGAGTATCGTCAGTGCTGTCGTGTGCTTTTGGACAAGGTACTAAATCACAAATACGTCGGCACTAAAGAACCTAATTTTGTTGTTGTGCCATATAGTACCAATCCTAACCAAACTGGTAATGCTTTAACACTCAGGTTACAAGGAAATGTTGTTGATGCTTTAAGTTTAATGCCAATTCTCAGCGCGTTATTGGCTAGTATAACTAGTATAAGAAGAATCTGGAAAACCAGGTAATAGCCATCTTCCCACGGGAAACTACTTGCAAGCTTTCTCAAATGCCTAAACTGGCCGAACGCAGGATTCGAACCTACAAAGAAATTGGTCAGATGGCAGTGCTCAGTAAAGATGAGAGCCACTCGGCCACCCAGGACCCATATGAAAGAGAGTATAATGTGGGAACAAAACCCCATTGATTCTCCACTAAGGCTGAAGGTCGACACATGACATATTCTGTGTGAGTTTTGGTAGACATCGTCCTATGTACTGAACTTTATGTGTTGTTAATGTTTTCATTTTTGGTGGGAAGGGTCCCTGCAAAACGTCATAAAGATGCATACTCTCCTGACAGTAAGTTATATGAGCTAATAGATATCAATTCATTCCAATGCCTTAAAAGCTTAAACGCATTTGTAAGTAATTTATTTGTGACTGATCATAATTCGTAATGTATCGAATATGATTACCCCTAAATCCCACATCATTATGTAAACATATAGATTAGTTATGTGCAGCATTAAAATGCAATTTGTATTGATAATGTGAATCTGTTAATAAAGATGCACTGCCTAACCGCTAGGAAAATACAATTATATGAGTTTAAATTGTATGAATCTATTTACATGCGACATATTTGTGTTAGAAAAGCAGATGCAGTATAGATTTTCACAAGCTTGGATTGTTTCAAGCTATCTACACAGCAATGCCATTAGCAGGACGCATAATGTAGAAGATCATCACATAAACTAATTTTACAAATGCTAGATGAGTAGTCACGCAGCATACAAGAATCTGTTAATAATACCACATTCTAGTTTCTGATGATCCAGATTTTTACAGACTGAATATATTTTACCAATCTGTATTACAAGGATGTACGCTGTTACATTAAAATAAAGCACATCGTTTTGCTGTCCTGGCCATAGAATGACTCGACTCATACTTTCAAGGTTTCTAAACAATACTTTAAGCAACTAACAGCACTATCCGCATACATTCGTTTGTAAGACGAGTCCAAAACACCGATCCAGATCTGCGGCCGCATAATGTACCAGTCAAGTTTGGTTTGCGCTGTTTCAAAGTAGTCATAAGTAGAACAAATAACAGACTCTGCTCTGCATGCTCATTATGTTACGTCAGTTCCCTGTCTTTGTTATTAGTAATTTGACTAGATTTATAAGCGAGTGCATACGTGACATGAGAAAATGACAAGAAATATAGAAAACTACTATAAATTATAAATATCAGGTAAAGTTACGATGACTAAAAAGAGAATTCAAATTTTCGTTACTGTTTTAGGTTGTATTGTGTTTTTCAAAGCCAGATTTGCACAAGTGATTGTTTTAAATGAACTGTTACTTATCATTATGTATTAGTTCTTGATACTGGGCAGATTCGTGGACTCAGTATGTCAGGGTACAAGATATAAACGTATCCAATATTATATCCAAGTTGCAGCTGAATACTGCAAACTATCTGATTAGTATGATAGTATTACTGTACCTTCGGATAGGGAGTCATCTTTGACTTCTTGAGCATCGCCATTAACAGGAGACATTGCCGGATTGAAGCTTGTGTATGACAAATGTATTACCAATTAGGGTTACAAAACGGTTCTTAGCAACAATAATACTTATTGTTTTCAACAATATGCATGGATTATCGAAAAAGGTCCAGAAGTTGGTAATTGCAGTCGAATCATCTCTATCGCCGATACATTGTTCCATCAATTATTTATTGCAGTAAACGTTACTTTGCAATCACACACATAACAACAATATGAAACTATCTAATATTTAATGAAGATGAATTCATGCATAGGAAATACATAAGGATACGCTTTTCAAAAGTGTCCAACCTACTAAGAGAAATTGTAATTATTTTTCACTATGACGTTAACTATAAATCATAGTGATACCAGGATACTACAATATTTTAAAATTTGTATTATTAATGCCAAATCAAATTACACGCAAAAAATCTGCAATTTTACATATTCCTAACATATTTGAAGTAATTTTCAATTATCCGGCAGCATTTCATATGTATTAGAGCGAATTAGCGACTTTGCGATCAAAAAGGACAGTGCTTTTACATGGTTGGGCACGCGCATTTCTCTTCTTTTCAGCAAGTACCGATCGCGCTGAGTGAAAAGATCTATAATATTTCAGCTGCCTAATTGTTTGTATTATAATTTCGTATGTGATATACTGTTAACACTGCTACATTTGCTAAATGCCTAGTTTATCTCTAACAACCGCATGGCTTATTTGTTTAAATTAACACACAAAATATATTACTATCATGAAGCCGCATTTCAGCCCAAACACCATGTATGTTGCTGATACTGTTTCCTCTACAACTACTAATAGTACCTCTGATTTTGTTTCTTTTGAAATGACCTGGACGATAACCATCACTGGTTATGCCGTTGTTATCTAATTACACTAGTAACTACTAGATATTGTTTCATCAAAACAGCTGCATCAATCGCCAGATGATATTTCCGTTGTAAAGGACAGCTCAGTAGTAGCAGCCTTTACGAGTCGTGCACATCAAAGATAAATGTCATCAATGTCAAAACAATAAAGACTTTATAAACAGTAAGTGAACGAGGAGAATACCATTAGACGTTGGAAGCAAGAGATTCTGCGAGTGGAATATAGATGCAAAGATTTCCTTCAGAAGTCAAATTCAGACAACTAAGCTGAACGTGCTTTTTCTACTTGCCGATAATGAATAACGTTGAGATCCAATTACTTACTATCATTGTATATTACCCTTTTATATTCCATGATTTCACATCCGATCACATATTCACTAATAAATTGACTACTGTTGTGCAATATTATAAACTAGCTATTATTACTAATATAAACAGGTCCAATTTTAAAAAAAATAAAACGTTAAAAATAACTAAATTCCGTTGATGTAAGAATGAAAGTTTTAAGAACTGGTAATTTGATACACGTGCAATGCTACATAATAGACACATATAAATCAACATGATTATATTTCACTATTAGTGTAGCCAAGGATTCACTGCTATAAATACTAAGAAGCAAGTATCTGAAATATCCCATAGTATTAAGGTACTGTCATTTACAAAGGAAATATCCGAATCAGCTTTCCTGAGCACGTCCAGACGTCATAGAGCTAAAAGTCCGATTGGCCCAATACTTCTAGAGCCCCACACAGACATGATAATAATAATCCCTTGACTCCAATTTCATGTCAGATCTATTGCTTAAGTTCAATTTGTTTCCATATAGTAAGACTGAGATCATTGATCCACCTGAAAGATCGTATCCGTCTGGTTTTGCAAATTTAATTTCGTTGCAATACATACTGAAGGTTATTAGTATGCTGAATAAGAACATGCTACTCTTAAGACTCAAGACTGAAGGATCTTAATTATACTAATTCTTTCGATTTGAAGTTTTTGTCGATCAGCAATAGAATATTACATGTGTTTTTTTTTAATTTGACCATAAAATGCGACAATATGCACATTTTGAAGATACAATCAAGTCTAATTGCTTCAGAAAATAAAACAATCCAATACAATAGTACACCGTCACGTGAGGGCAAATTCCTACGTAATTAAGAATCTTAAACCTGAAACAAAAGTATTGGAACAAAAAGGTTTATCTCATATATTAAATGCAACATTGAGTAAATCGAATGCGGTTTCTCTTGCACACAAATGAACTGAAATTCTTGCAACCTATAAAGGTCAATGTTATGCTACTAGCAATTTCACTATTTTCATTTTAATGGGTTGAAGTATCAAACTGTTTTGACTAATAACTATGCTGACTGTACAAATACATACAAAGTGCTTGTTAAGGTGCTTAGAGAATGTTCGGTTGTTCCAGGCTAGTATACAAGTTTGGCAAACACCTTTATATGTTACAAAAATATCTGTTTGACAACGATCACCTGAGCAGCATGTTCCATATATTATTGTACAGTATTTGCATATGACGAAAGATAAATGTGAATTGTGCAGATTGATGCCTGTAATGTGTAGTTTTCAGCGTGATAATCATTTTAAGTTGATGTATTTTATGGGCACGGAATTAAAGAAATAGCTTTTGTACATGATGAGATGTGTATTATAAATTGAAAATGTGCTGAGATCGTTTTATTAAAGTACGTTGAAAGGATGTGAAACCCTGCAAGCTCAGGTGTTATGTATTTCCTAAGTTAGTAACTTACAGATGTGTTTATATGTGAAGTTTTGTGTTTTGTGACCATCTTACGTATTACAATTAGCACCTCTGGTTAGATCGTGACTCCCAGAAAAGTCTTGAGCATTGTTCTTGTAAAGAGTCCAAGGGAAGTTAATTGGAATTCGTGTTATGCAAGGTGCAGATGTTAGTTTCATGCTATGTTTCTTCTATATGATCCTGATGATAATTGTGTGACTATGAATTGATAGTCTTATATCTGTAGGATGTTTATCTTACTAAAATATTACATAGCAGCCATCGCAGTTAAGACAAGTTAATTTTGTTTAATTTATTGTAATGTATTGACCTTCGTATCGGTGTATTAGCATTTGAGAAACAGTAGTAACTATTCGGCTTTTATTGTTGACTATATGCGTTCATGTATCATGTATCATTAGTCTTGATAGTGATTAATATCTCACGAAGCAGTCATTTAATTGTTTGTGACAAGAGCAGATTATACTTTTGATCAATTAGTACGGTAACTAGATTTGTAGAGATATACACGTTGTTACCTATACTATATTAATTTCCACGGAAAGGTTGTGTGCATATGTGTGTGTGTGTGTGTGTGTGTGTGTGTGTGTGTGTGTGTTTGTGTGTGTGCATATGTGTGTGTGTGTGTGTGTGGGGGGTAAATACGATAGTAATGGCATGCAGTATCGCTTCCTGGAACCATATGACCAGTTGGTGTCTGTTTGAGTTACGATACAACTATATCCGACATAACGCCATAGGAGATGATCTTCTATTCAAGAAGTAAAAACAATTATGTAAGTTGCAAATTTATCTGTTTTAAAGGGAAATATATCCAGGAGGACATAGAAGAAATACGATCCATTGTGCAGGTAATAATCGTTGGATACGAGAGACAGGTATGTAGGCAGTAGAACAGGGAGACAGTGGGATAAATCAACCAACAATTTTCTACCGGTGCTGAATCTGGTGAGACCTAAAGCGAGTCATCAGATCATGTATGCAATCTGGACAATTCAGTTCGAAACGCTTACTTGATCTGTTAGGATGAAATTTGTCATTTCGGTGTAAATGGAACTGATAAGTCCATTTTAAAATAAATTTTATTATTTTTTTTAGAAGGAGTGTATCGTTTGCCCTTTTTGTGCAATTTGTATTGTTGATCTTTAATTTGAATTGTTATATTCTGTATACGGGTGATTGTGTTGTTCTATTCTATATATCTGCTCCAATCATCATGTATTCCATGAATTAATTAAATATTAATCAGCATTCACTACATCTGGTCTGTTCTGTCGATGTATATATTATTCTAGACAAATATAACTACCACAACCACCACACCATAAAGGAAGGCGTTTTGACCAGGGTATACACTTTTGAAATATAAAACTTATTATGTAAATAGTTGTCAGTAAAACATGAAAAAGACCGAACTTTGTAACAAATTTACTCTAGATGTTCGCAAAGCTGTTGTTTTGCTTACCTTAGAAGAGATATTTAATAACTCATCGACACGTGGATGCAGCAAAGAAATGATAACGTGAATGAATGAAATTTGAATTTAAGTGATACCGGCCACAAAGGGTCATTTGATCACTATTTTAACCATCAATTTGTTATGATGGTAGGTTTCCTGTGGGGAAGGAATGGTGCCACATTCCCACGGGCTTTTAACGCACAGAGTGCGCTATTTAGTTTGGCCGTCATGTCATACTACTAAAAACTAGCTAATGAAATGGATGGAAGGCCCTGGGTGAGTGGGAATAGACCCAACACACACTCAACCCTATCAACCAATCGAAAGTAATGTGCTAGGGGTGCAATGGCACCAAATGGTGACGGAGAAAAATAGTTTTCTCATATCGTCAGTTTTTGTTGGAGTCCGGTCGCTGAAAAGGAGGAAAAGGTCCCGGAATGCCAGCCGTTGTCGTATATGGATGTCGTTTACGCCCCGGAACGCCCTAGCTGTACTTATTTCAAATTCAGTCCAGTTATATTAATGGACAGCCTAATACCAATATTGTGTAAGCCACCTGTGCAATTGTATCAAATAAATAAGTCGTAGAATGTTTCTTTATCATCCTAGCTATACCAATATTCTAGTACATAGTGTACATATCGGAAGTCCCTAACAAATTTATTTAACTAATATGTCTATGCGACATATAAAAGTGTAGTCACTGTTAGGTTATTAGTTTGTTAATTTTGAGCGGTGTTCAAAATTGATCAAGTCTGATTCGTGATAGAGATTGTTCAAAGAGGGTTTCTCGTAACCAATTGAGAACCCTATTATTCAGCCAATGAAAGGCAAATGTGAAAATTACCACATCACATCTTGCACGCAGGCATTGTTCTTCGGTGTGCAGCACGTCAGCAGCGCCAGAGTCTCTCATGGCTCCGCAATTTTCCGTCTGCTGTTTAGTTCTTTCAAGGCCCAGAAATTATTCAGCGATAGCAATTCCATGGTTCCCCCTCCACTTCAACCACCACCGCTAGAGAAGTCACAATAGGGAGTGACATCGTGTGTTGGCGTCCATCTTGGTTTGCCACGGGTCAGCCTTCAATGTTTCCTATGTCCTGGGCGTTGTAAAGAATATCCTTCCAAATGGCCTTTTAGCGAGGTAGCCTTGCAGTGGTACTCCTGTACTTTTATTCCAGGTACCTTGGTGCTCTATGGTTGCGTAATTATTTGCTTCATAATCCTAAATGGCGCCATTTATCTGCTATAAGCTCTTCACTCGCCGTAGCCAGGTGAAGTCCGGTCCTGCCTGCTCCGTGTTCACTGCCTGATGCCAATGAATGAAATGATAACATATTCTATAAATGGTAAGATATTCCTAGACACGAGGAAGCAGACGATAGATGCAAGTGGTAAAAAATCACATACAGAAGGAGGCAGACGCTTGCAGTGAATAGTACCAAATTCTCAGACTGAAGAGGAAGACAAATGACGTTAAAAATACCCAATTCACCGACATGAAGAGGCAGACTTTAGAACCAAAAGGTAACACATTTGCGGAGACGATGATATACTCCAGACACAAAAGCTTACTCCCGAGGATGTAAATGCGAAATGTTAATGGTAACTAATTTCCAGAAGGGAATTTATGAAACATGATGAAAGTTATGACCATCAACAACAATAACAAAAGGTATTACAAGAGCGATGTAACTATAACGTAATGCAATAATAACAACAACATTGTTTGGACTTTATGGACTGCTCTTGCTAGTAGTTTTGCCTCTAAAGACAAGGGAAGTACCTTTAGGCAATTTTGTTTGTTGGAAAGACGTTCATCATCTTTCTTAAGCAACGAATAGCTGAGCGTTGTCTGTGTTCATAAACGATGTTATTTTAACATAAAATAATATTCACCATAACAATAAAGGGTCAGAAAATATATAAGCCAAATCTGTCATATTGTAAAGGTCAATAGTTCACAGCAGTATGTAAAATGTAACAAAGTTATCCCATGATGTTAAAAGCTTTCTGCCATAAAATTTGGAAATGTTATTTACACCAGCAAGCATTCTTTAATCTAACTTAAAATGAAAGGTAACTTTATTAATTTAATTTGCATAAGAGTTTATAAAGGGATACAACAAATGACAGAACGTGTGCATAATCCAAGTGGTGATTGCATGTTGTGTAATAATTGAAAAATGTGGGATGAGAAAGATACAGTTAATATATATATATATATATATATATATATATATATATATATATATATATATATATATATATATATATATATATATGTGTGTGTGTGTGTGTGTGTGTGTGTGTGTGTGTGTACGAATACATGCCGACGAAAATCATAGATAAAGAACACACAGTAAGGAAAATCCTCTTTGATGAATATCTGATGAGGAAAAGTCCTATTAGACGAGTATATGGTTATGAAATCCATACTAAATAATGGGCGATGAAACTCCTACTTAAAGAATATCTGGTAATGAACTCATATTAGAATAAATACAGATGAGGAAAGTCCTACTGAAGAATACCTGATGATGAAAGTCATGTATAAAGAATTCCTGATAAAGAAAGCCCACTTAGAATTATATAAAATGTGGAAAGTTGCACGGAAGAATACAGAATGATAAAATTTAAATTCTAAGAATATCAAGTAATCAAACTTATGTTGAAGTATACCTGACGAGAAAAGCTCTGCTGAAGTATACCAGAAGATGAAATTCCTGTAAAAAGAATACCTTTAAACTAACGTCATATTAAATGAATACACAAGGATTAAAGTTCTATTTGAAGATAACGTGATTAGCCAGGTCTCACGGAAGACTATACGATTATGATAGTCATATTTTAAGAATGTCTGGTAATGAAACTCTGGTGAGAAAGGCCCCATTAAAGAATATGAAATGGCCTAATGAAGGGTACAGTAAGGAACTTCTATTGAAAAATACCTGATGAAGGAGTAATTTTCTTTGAAGAATATCTGATGAGGCCACCCCTGCTGTAGAAATAATTGATTAGTCCCATGTTGTAAAATACTGACAAGGAAACTCCTTTTAAGAATATATGGTGAGGTAATCTATATTAAAGAAAACCAGTTTAGAAACGTCACATTAAATAGTATGGAAAACCTTATCTTAATAATTAATTATGAGTACATTCCGTTTGATACACCTTATGAGGAAATTAGTATCTGAAGACTAACTTATGGGGTAGACTGTATTCGTAATATACCAGACAAATGTATGTTTGTATGTTTGAAGAATGCGAGACGAGGAAAGTCCTTTTGAAAAATGACTGATGAGGAACGTCCTGTTAAAGAATACATAAGGAAAGTCCATTCCATACATTTTCCACACAGCAACTAAATATATTAATATAAAACGACTGTTTCTGCAATATTCCCTGATGATTCACCTTGACAGTCGAAATACATTTCGCCAAATATAACTTTATTCAGGAAAAATCTTAATACACTTTTAAAATGAAAAAGAAACAGCAATACACTTTACAATTAATGCGAGGATGGATTTGTGTTCGACAAACCTATCCGAATACAATGGAATTACATCTTTCAAACTGGTCTGTTAATGTTTGATGTGCATTATATCGATGTAAAAATGAATATCCATTCTCTAGGATATTTTTTTTTTTTATTATATCCTTGGTATCATGTATGGTGCACAAATCTATCCCCAAAGTTAGTATCAAGTCAGCAATTTGCATAATTGGATCCGCTCCGGTATTATGGTGACATGGATGCAATCCGCAGTTAAATAATGTATTCAGCATCCGTTCTACGAGTGAATATGTAAATATCTAATGGCTTTCCGTAAATGTGATAATTCTTTAAGTTATTGCAACAGTTAATATCTAGACAACTGTACGTGACGTCACAGCACATTACTTAAATTATTAGAACGGCCTATTATTAAACAGACGTTTTGTTTTTCTAGTGCCAGTAATTTCATGTAAATTGAAATAATGTACCCTGATTCAGATCATGTCACCGTTTTATTCATCGCCTTCGTTACTATCGTCTTATTACCCATCCTAGTTAAAACCAATAATAAATTATTTCTTGCAAGACATTGGCCTACATTGTTCGGATGATTTCAGGATTGTTCCTTGTGTTCATAAGTCATTTGTTTGATTTAAATTGGACACTAATGTTACTAAGCTAATATTTCCTAATCGAGTGTTCATAAAATCATTGCCGAAAATGCAGAAAAAGAGGGATAATGTGTAAAATAAAGCTAGCAAACGCAACAAACAGGAAACAATTAAATAATGATCACAATAGGCACGAACATAGTTTAGGATATGACGCGTTTCTTCAAGGAATGAGAAACTAATTAAGGTTTGGAATATATTATATTCTATAATACACAAAAGCATTATAGTTTATAACCATGATAATATAAATCATACAGATTTTGTTTCATGTCGTTCACTTAATATATGTTTAAAATTACTGACAGTTCTAGAAGACAGCAAACAGAGGAAATATAACAAAACCGTAAGGTAAAAAAGAAAACAACTTCTTACCCACTATGAGGTACCACTATCCTGATCTAAGTACACCTCACATACAGGACTGGAAAAACAAACACACAGACGAACACAAAGACGAACACACAAACACACACAAACACACACGAACACACATACGTCTCATTCTCTATCTCACACACACACACACACACACACACACACACACACACATATATATAATAACATTACATGAACATCATTACATAGTTTAGATAATTTGTATTGTTTCAACTGACACATGGGGAATAAAACCTCCAAAAAAAAAACTGCAATTACCCATTGTTCCATATTGATTTGTCCTAATGTTAGAGAGAATAAATTAACAAAGGACAGATTTCAGCACTGAATGGTGATTGGAAGACTTCATATCCTGAGGTGCACACCGCTGCATCATATAACACGTTTTCAACTTTGTTAATGTTTGTTTAGATTTGCATTGCTGTCAGTGAATGATTGGGATGGGGACAGATTGACGCATATTGTACAAAAGACTCTGAAAATGTGTGAATCAAAATTGCTACCCCATCAAGTTTAGCTCTTTTTTACAAAGTATACTCTGAGTAAATAAAAGATATAGTTTGATCTGTAATTCTAAACTTATATTGCCACTGCCGTTGGATTTTCTCTTTCATTTCTATTATAATAAATATAGGTGCATTGTTATCTTCCTAGATATTTTTTTTTATCAGACCTAATGAGTTGCTTCATAACGTCATGTTGTAACGTAGTGAAAAAGGAATATTATGCGAGTATATATATATATATATATATATATATATATATATATATATATATATATATATATATATATATATATATATATATATATATATATATTTCTTTAATAGCCATGTTCTCACTTTATGATCATAGCAGCGTTTTCGAACGCATTTCATGTCACTATGGCGCTCTTGCTCGGATGTTATCAAATATTTAGTCAGGTCAACGCAGCATTACGGTAAAACCACAATTTCCGCTAACGGATCAATTAGCGAAACATTTCAATAATGGGCTTTTTATAGGGCATAAATCGAAGGTCACAATATTGCAATTAGGGAAACCATAAACATAGCAATGTATTCATGGTCAGATGACTAAATTTCCTTTACGGAGATGAGTAAAGATAATGACTGATAACATTAAGTGTGACACATACAGATTTGGCTGACACTATTCTGTAAATTGTGGAGAATTTACTCATAGGTGATTTTTATAGTCCTAAAACCAAACGTTTTTGCCAATGTGGGCAAATAGTCTGCCAGAACAATTATATTTTCAAGCACTGATCATTAATCGATAAATTACTTAGGTATTTCCAGACATATTATTTTTGGAAAAAAGTAGAAGTGTTTTTAAAATCGTCAGTACTACTATCGTTATTATTATTATTATTATTATTATTATTATTATTATTATTATTATTATTGCTGTTGTAATTATGATACAATTAGCACTACAATACTATTTTATCTTCTTTCAATGTTATTTATACAGTAATTACTACCACAGATAATACAGATAATACTACTACTAATAGTAATACTATAACATCATCGCTTTCTTTTCTTGCTGTCGACGGTACCTGTAAGATAGGAAAGAAAGATAGCATGATTTGCGAGATATGCTAAGAACGTATTTAACGATTCGATACCTTCTATAAGATACGTTCTACCTTCCCAGAAAATCACGATACATTTTTATTTTATCATTTAGCCTTTTACTTTGCAGTGTAACTAGTAGACATTTGTATTATACGAGTACTGTGGTTAAATAAGTAGTTTGCAGTTATGTTTAGATGCAACCTAATGCTAGAGGTATAGCCTTTAGATGTATCTTTGGCGTTAATTAGATCCGGCTTCACTAAGAAATATCGATATTAAATGATATGAATGTAATATACTTTCAAATTATGCCATTTACCAATTCTCACAGCGCACTTTCCGTTTAAATGATGCATGCATAATGCAATTACTGCCCCAGGGACACGAACTGATATCCTTCATACCGTGTCATCAAAAGTGTAAATATATGGGTTACCATCCTTTGGGGTATATAATCGGATTTTTCCAATCCACGTGTGGGACGCTTTGTCATTCTTCTGATAAAATCTTAACGGGCTGATCAATAAATCACCAATTAATGACAACATCATTTTCACTACCAAATGTTATAAAAGCCAGTGATTCTCTCAAATGTGAGAACTTGATGGACTTGACGCGTTTTGGTCTAATGTCGGGTATATAAGTAGAATAATCAATATTTCTTTTCTTATTTTGGCACAGCGCGATAAAAGTCTTTCATTAAAGTTTCACCATAACTGTAATATAAAGGTCAAGTGCAATTGATGCAATACCAGCCAATAAGCCCATACTAGTGAATACTGTTGAAGGGCAGACAGTTTAATTTGACAGTTATGTTAATCCCTTGCAAACACCATACTATAACGTTTCTTATCTTTAAATGTATAAATACTCATGACCAACCCTATATCGTACAGCGTATACTCGTCCATTATGTTTGCTTTGCTATTGTCAAAACTATGTAAGCCGCGGCGTTGTTCTACAGGTAAATGCAAACGTAACTCTTATTACATATTGTGCAACTAAATAATCAACCTCTAATTAATGCCCTATGATTCCTAAACTAAGTCAGTAAAAGTTGGACGTGTATACGTTACACCGTTTCTGCATCACATTTAAATGCCTTATAGGTTCAGCTTTGAAACTAAGAGTGTACTTACTTTTTTCTTCTCATTTTAAACCAATCATAGTATGGCAAACCCACTTTTTCCAATTCTTATGTTCACCCATTTCTCGAATTTTTTCGAAGATCACAATTCTGTGTTCTATCAATCAAGATCACGATAACGAGATATACAGTAAGAATGGCATACTGCCATGGCTATTAAACTGAGTGATTGTACAAATTTTATATATATATATATATATGTATATTGTAACAGAATTGTTACCGAGTGGTTGGTGGATTAAATGAACAACACAAACACAATATGTGAAAGATGATGTAAATTTATGAAATAAATTATTAATGAAAAATAATGATGTATCAACACAATAACTCATGCGATCAACCCACAATCATACTTCACAACCATTCACAATTCAAAAATAAATTAAATATTAATACAAAATAAACACAGATCCAAGGAACCTCCTGGACTGCACAAATGTTTCAAATACAATTGCGATAACAAATACAATCAAATTACATTATCGCACGTATGTATTGCGACAACAAGTACTAACATCTACATGTATTAAATCAAGTTACTAACAGTTTTCGAGATTCATGTCATCCCTTGGAATCCTACAGATTCAAAGTAACCACGTGTAAATATAATGTATTCAATTGTAAACACAATTCAATTGTAAATTCAATTGTAAACACAATTGAAACACACACACATGAGTCTCGACTCTGTACAACCGTACGATTCACCAACTGTTGAATCGCCGCACAGCTTCTCCGAATACCTAGGGTTGGCCCAATACTTTTATCGGCCGCTTGCCCTTCACGGATCCACTACAGTTATACGTACAGACAGCATACAGCATCTACTAGAACCACCGGTCCCAAAGACTTAGATACTACCCCGGACGTTTACACCTCTAGACAGCTCCGACACTCGGACATTTAGACTTCTAGATTTCCGGATATTTACACATCTCGACAGACGTAGACGGACAGACAATCCGACAGACAGGCAGTCAGATACATCAATTTGATCGCACAATTAAACAGCATAATCACGGCACAATCAATCACATTCAGCTACAATTCAGCTACATTCAGTCATATTCAGGTACAATTCAGCTACATTCAGCTACAATTCAGCTCTTTGGCTGGAGAAAGAATGACGAGCTATCTCTCCTTTGACAAGATACTTTCGACTCGTAATATTTTTAGAAATATTCTGCCTTATATGTACCCAAATAGGTGAGCGAAATTCACGGCAAAATTCCCGTGCACCCCGTGATTATAATGTTCCTGACTTCAAGTGACTTGTAGTCAGGCACATGCAAATCGCTACACGTCGCTTACCTTGAAAAAACACTTATTCACCCCAGGTAACGCATGTACGACGAAACAAAAAAATGGTGATATTAGTTTGTATTCGAGAAGAAATTAATTCAATTTTCGCCAAATTCTGTGACAATACCTCCCCCCTAAGAATTAAAATGTACACATTTTTAAAACTTACACAGAATAGAAGAAAAATAACTACTGATGATATCTTACAACATTTATATTGGTTATACTACAATCTGGATTTTAATGCTGGGTAAATTGATACAAATTTCCAATCATGTCCTACTCAAGTAGTCTGCCCTTATATTTTCAACTCCCCTTATTGCTTCTACACGGAAGCGATAAAGTTGTAGTGTCAGCGCCCAACGCATCAACCGAGCGTTAGCGACCTTGGCCTTGTTTAAATACAATAGGGGTTGGTGATCGGTCTCGAGAACGAAATCTCTCCCAAATAGATACGCGTGATACTTTCCAATTCCCCATACTACGCCCAAACATTCCTTTTCTATAACAGGATTAATTTTTCTCCCTGGGTAGCAATTTCCTACTTAAGTAAGCTACGGGTAACTTACTGTCGTCTTGCTTTTGCAGCAAAACTGCCCCCAACCCAGTTTCAGAAGCATCTGTTCTTAAATAAAAGGGTTTGCTAACATCTGGCAATTTTAATATAGGTGCACTAACAAGTTTCTCCTTTAGAGCACAACATGCTTTATCCTGTGGCGGTCCCCATTCAACTTTGTTTGGTTGCCCCTACTTCAAATCAGACAGTGGACTAGCAATGGCTGCAAAGTTCGGTATAAACGTTCTATAAAACCCTACTAGTCCTAGAAATGATCGTACTTGCGTTTTGTTGCTTGGCTTTGGAGCGTCTCTAATTGCTTTAACTTGCTTGGGGTGAGGTTTTAACTGACCCATACCGCTGACCCTATGACCCAAACGAACTAAATCTGTATAACCAATATTGCATTTAGTGGGTCTCACTGTGAAGTTCGCTCTGCGAAGTCTATTGAAGAGTTCGCCCAGGACGGACACATGCTCACTCCAAGTATTCGTGTACACGAATATGTCGTCTACAAAGCTATCAACGTTTGGTAAACCTTTAAGCAACTTTCGCATCAAACGACAACAGGTGGCGCTGGCCCCAACTTACCCGAATGGCATCACTTTGAATTGATACAATCCTTTCTGGGTCGCAAATGCTGTCAATACTCGGGATTCTGGGACAATGGGAACCTGCCAATATCCCTTGGACAGATTCAATTGGAAAATCCGGCGGTTTCCCGAAAACTTCGCAAATAGACCCTCCATATCTGGCATTGGTTCTGCATCGAACACAGTGATTTTATTTATCTGCCGAAAGTCGATACTGAATCGGTTCGTTTCGTCCTTTTTCGTGACTAGCACTACTGGAGAAGAATATGGCGAGTTGGAGGGTTCAATTATTCCCAGATCGAACATTTTACCCACTTCTTCGTATACAGCTTCACGTGCGTTGTATGGCACCGGATAGCCCTTGATTCGAATAGGTTCCGACGTATTCAGTTTAATTTTGAGGTTCAGCAAAGTTGTACAACCTGGTCTGTCGGTGAATACATTAGAGTGTTTAGCCAAGAGCGCATTAATTTGTTGACGCTGGTCTTTCGTCAACTCCGCACTCACATCTACTTTATCTATCCCTTCCCCGCAACTCCCAAGGGACATTGAAGGGAAACCTCGATATCCGAATCTGCTACATCATCGTCGACAACTGCCGTACAAACGACATTTAAGACCCCCCTTTTCAACATTGTCGCTCTGTCTCTTGATGTACAACTTTAACATGTTAGCATGGAATTTCTTTAAATTACCGTCTATGTCAATTTTATAGTCCATGTCACCTTTGAGCTCTTTTACTTCATAAGGACCTTTCCACTGGACTAATAACTTATTTGAGCTAGTTGGAAGAAGCAATAGAACGTGATCTCCTACAAGAAATTTCCTATTTCGCGCTTTGCGGTTATAATATTTGGCATATCTGCGCCCCGATTTCATTAACTCGTCACGTGCCATCTGGCATGTACTCTCCAGTTTATCTCGCAGATCTAACACATACTGGTAAGTAGTTTTTATTTCCACGTTCGCGACATCACCCGTCCATAGTTCGCGTAGTATCCGCATCGGGCCTCGAACTGTTCTACCGTACAACAGTTCGAAGGGTGAAAACCCTAAACTTTCCTGCGGTACTTCACGGTACGCGAACAGAACAGCGCTCAAATAACGGTCCCAGTCTTGCGGACGTTCCGCGCACATATTTCGTAGCATGCTTTTCAGGGTACCATTAAACTTCTCTACCAGTCCATTGCACATCGGATGGTATGGGGTAGTGTTTAGCTGTTTGATGGATAACAGCCTACTTATTTCACCCATGAGGTCTGAGGTGACTTGGGCACCAAAATCAGTGAGGATTTCTTCTGGCACCCCTACCCTACTGAAGATATCTACTAATGCTTCAGCTACCCTTTCCGTTTCAATAGTTGGTAACGCTACGGCTTCGGGGTATCTGGTCGCGTAATCAACGAGAGTAAGAATATACCGATTCTTTCTTTCGGTAACTGGTTGTATTGGTCCTACAATATTAACTGCTACTCTCTTAAACGGTGTATCTATTATTGATATCTGTCCTAAGGGCACCCTTGTGACCCTTCCCTTACATGCGGATTTCTGACATACGTCGCACGACCTACAGAACCGTGTGACATCGCCATTTACACCGGGCCAGTAGAATTCAGCGACTACTCTGCTGGTGGTCTTAGCCTTACCTAGGTGTCCTGCCATGCTAGACTCATGCGCCACCCTAAGTACTTGAGATCTATACCTCTGCGGTACGACCACTTGCCAATACTTCTTACCCTCCGGAGCGCTAAATTGCCTATGAATTAATTCATTCTTCCGTACGAATCTTGAGCTACCTTCACCCTTGCAGTGTTTAATCGCGCAGGACGCGATTTTCTCAACAATAGTTTTGATGGATTCATCACGTTCTTGCTCTCGTTTGAACTCATCACGCGAAATTCCTGAGATCGATTCAGGGACTATTAATTTATGAAACGCTGTTTTCTCTCGTCGTGTTTGCACTCGCGTTTCGATTGCCTGGGCCAAAGGCATCTTAAAATCTGCCATAGTTGGAAGACGGGAACCTTCAACATTACCGATCATCAGATCGTAAATAGGGTTTTCCATACAAAGGGCATCAACAGTTCCAGTTAGGAAAGGTGTTTTTATAGTGATCCTTGCTACGGGAATGCGACCGATCGTCTGATCAAGTAGCATACATGGGGACTCCCACCCGAGCGTTTGGTTATCCTGCACGAGACTACGTTTGATCACTACGCCCGTGCAACCAGTGTCACGTAATACTACGACTTCTCGACCGTTGACAAACCCTCTCGCGGTTGGTACTCGCGCTTCGGCAAACAGACACGTACCAAGCGAATGAATACATGGTTCTACCAGTACGATATTATCAGATATACCTCTACTTTGTATAGCCACTGCTACCTTATGTACAAGTCCCTTTCTTTTAGGACAGTCTTTTTGAACATGACCCCATACATTACACAAGTAACATTGCACACGCTGACTACCTGGATTCCTAGCTGACCTATTTGCCTCAGCTGATTTCACAAGCTCCCTAGGCATCGGTCTCGTAGACTGGTTTCCAAACTTAAAATCTTTTGAAACCACGTTATGGGTTCCCCCATGAGCTTCGGCGAAGAAATCGGCTTGCTTAGCCATATCTTTTACGTTTGAGAAGACTTTCTCTTTCAGAAATTGTCCTAGTTCTCGCCCAACTGTGTTAAATAATTGATCTCTGAGCAAGAAATCAGTCAACCCTTCAAACGTTTTCACCGCATTGCCGCATTCAAACCACCGCTCCAAATAGTTCGCAATTCTAACGATGAACTGACCAAAGGTTTTTCCTTTATCGGGCTTGCTATACCCGAACTTTTTACGAAAACTCTGTTCAGTGAGCTCGTACCTTTTGAGAAGTGCTTCCTTTAGGACATCGTACTTAAACACATCGTCTCTAGGAAGTCGCGAGTATACATCCAGTGCTTTACCTTTTAATAGAGCACTAAGATGCAATGCCCAGTCATTTCGACTCCACTTCTGGTTTTTGGCATACCGCTCAAACCGATGAAGATAGCTATCCATGTTATCTTTTTCATCGTCAAAGGGGGGTAGTTTGGGGCCCCTTAATTTGCTAGAGGCATAATCTTGTTCTCCTTTTCCAGCTGTTGCTAATTCTACCTTACGCTCATGATCCCGTTGCTTTGCTCTTTCTTCTAACTCTAACATTTCTACTTTTGCTCGTTTATCTAACTCTTTTCGCCTTTCCTCCGATTCCCCTTCCCATTCTTTCATGTCCTTTTTGGCCTGCTTCTCTAATTCTATCTTCCCTTTTTCTAATTCTATCTTTTCCTTCTCAAAGGCCCATTTCCTTTCATCTGCTTCCCTTTCTAATTCCCTTGCCCTTTCCCTTTCTTCCCTTTCCCAAACTTGTTCTTCCTGAATAAATTTCCTTAAACTTTCACCTTCATATCCAAACACTTTGCCTAAGGCAACCAAGTCCTTAAGGGATGACATGACAATTGTAATATAAATATAAATATATAGAACAGGCTGACCTTATCTTCCTGATGAAGGTAACCAAACCAATGCTTTAAATATGTTTATACTGGACCTACGGACCTAGATAAACTAAACAAAAATAAACCACTACTTGAGGATTATCTTGTCAAAAAGGTCACGCTCAAATATAAACATTAAATGAATCCTTTCACAAACAAGATGATTGACAGTTCACTTAATCCAGCGATCCCACTTCTGACACCATTGTAACAAAATTGTTACCGAGTGGTTGGCGGATTAAATGAACAACACAAACACAATATGTGAAAGATGATGTAAATTTATGAAATAAATTATTAATGAAAAATAATGATGTATCAACACAATAACTCATGCGTTCAACCCACAATCATACTTCACAACCATTCACAATTCAAAAATAAATTAAATATTAATACAAAATAAACACAGATCTAAAGAACCTCCTGGACTGCACAAATGTTTCAAATACAATTGCGATAACAAATACAATCAAATTACATTATCGCGCGTATGAATTGCGACAACAAGTACTAACATCTACATGTACTAAATCAAGTTACTAACAGTTATTGAGATTCATGTAATCCATTGGAATCCTACAGATTCAAAGTAACCACGTGTAAATATAATGTATTCAATTGTAAACACAATTGAAACACACACATGCGTCTCGACCCTGTACAACCGTACGACTCACCCACTGTTGAATCGCCGCACAGCTTCTCCGAATACCTAGGGTTGGCCCAATACTTTTATCGGCCGCTTGCCCTTCACGGATCCACTACAGTTATACGTACAGACAGCATACAGCATCTACTAGAACCACCGGTCCCAAAGACTTAGATACTACCCGGGACGTTTACACCTCTAGACAGCTCCGACACTCGGACATTTAGACTTCTAGATTTCCGGATATTTACACATCTCGACAGACGTAGACGGACAGACAATCCGACAGACAGGCAGTCAGATACATCAATTTGATCGCACAATTAAACAGCATAATCACGGCACAATCAATCACATTCAGCTACAATTCAGCTACATTCAGTGATATTCAGCTACAATTCAGCTACATTCAGCTACAATTCAGCTCTTTGGCTGGAGAAAGAATGACGAGCTATCTCTCCTTTGACAAGATACTTTCCTCTCGTAATATTTTTAGAAATATTCTGCCTTGTATGTCCCCAAATAGGTGAGCGAAATTCACGGCAAAATTCCCGTGCACCCCGTGATTATAATGTTCCTGACTTCACGTGACTTGTAGTCAGGCACATGCAAATCGCTACACGTCGCTTACCTTGAAAAACACTTATTCACCCCAGGTAACGCATGTACGACGAAACAAAAAAAAATGGTGCAATTAGTTTGCATTCAAGAAAAAATTAATTAAATTTTAGCCTAATTATGTGACATATATATATATATATATATATATATATATATATATATATATATATATATATATATATATATATATACTTTATCCTAGAACGTGTCTGCAGTTAACTCTCAATTTTAATAGGATCTGAAATATTTATTGTACTTCCTCTTTCGACAGTACATTTTTGGGTGATGAAAATAGGTTGGGTCTACTTTTTACCTTATCGTGTTATGATAATGAGCCGAGCCCAGAAGGGCCTGTAAAATAAGAAATATTTTATATGATGCCAATGCTTCAGAATAGTGCCTGGCATTTTATGTTTGCAGACATACTGAAAGGAACACAGTGCCTTGTACCTGGCATTATTCTGCTAAAATGTAGAACCAACTGTCACTAAATGGTTATGCGTTGGGTAAATTATATTCCCGTGTATGACACGTAAATTAGGCAGTAATATCGGATTTAATGTCGTTTGTTGTACATTCGCACACTTAATTAGTTTCAATACATAGTGTCTCCATAGTATCAATTATGGTGTTTTATTGAAAGGAATTAGTGCCAAAGCACACAATTTACACATATCATAATGGCATACACACTCATGCACGCAACATAACGTTTATAACGATATTCAGTGTGGTACGGTGGCAGCATGATTGATATTTTCATTTAAAAAGTAAGTTGGATTTGGCATAAAATGTATATCTATTTCATTGTTGCAAAGATAGCATTTAATTTGATCGACATATATTTAAAAGTTATTGAAATTAAGTCTCGCAAATGCTATGTCCATTAGACAAGTTGTTATTTTGTAATGAGCTATTTAGTTGTATGTTTACAGAAATATCAGTGCAGTGCATGATATCATTTTGAAACGTTTTATTCACTTTATAAAATAGATACAGTGCATCTGGTTATTTAGGTCAGCTGATGATACGAGTCGTTTATTTTATTGATTGGAATGTATATGTTTGTAACTGTACATGTGTTTTCTGTCTTATATGGTTCATATGAAAAACGACAACAGTGCAGTATTAAGCAATCCAAGCCACTAATACAACCCAGCCACAAAAATGAACAAAAGCAGAAACAAAACAATAGAAGTGATGGAATATTTTACCAAAAGTTAAAAAACACATACTATTATCTCATTTAATCGATGGTACGATCAGGGTCCTTGGTCTTCTTTATTTGATTTGCGCGTATCAGTGTTTTTGTTAATAGATTGCTATAAAAATGGTTATTTGCATTTGTATCACCAGTAGCGTTGGTGTCCCTGTAAAACAGATTTGCTAACACACATTCTAGTGACACCATAGTTAAATATTCATGCCAATTATTAACTGATATAATTATATAGTTACTGTATTGATCGGAATACACGAAACAGTCTAAATCAGAAGAGCGCTTGGAATAAGCTAGCTTGATTAAGCACCATACTACCTTGCGACTATTATATAGTTTTTGTGAATGTTTAATTTCCCGAATCAATAAGTTATAAATCCGTTTACAAACCGCAGCCAAAACATGATTGAACTGGTTATTTTAAAGTTGTCATTGTTCAGTCCAGTCTTTCAATTCCAGCTATCACATATCATTCAATTTTATAACTCATGATCTGATGGTTCAGGCGTTTACAGTTTCATAGCCTAATATAATAATGTAACTTGATTTTCTTTCAGTGTGTCTCTCCAGGGGACATATTTAGCGATATAGTACAGTGAATAGATTTAACTGAAGGCTTTTATCTGACTAGCTATGCCCAAAGCACGTAGAAACCACAAAAATATATTGTGTTGAGAGGCTTATCAAATAATAAAACACATTCTAATACTCCAGTGTATTCCATAAATTTACGTTGGCACTACTTGCCACGAGAAATCCCTCATGGGAAATATGATCTAAGGTTATTGAGCTTTGCTGTGGAAAGACTAGAAATGTTACAAATACAAATTTTGACAGCATTCATGTCTAGTTTTCCACTTCGAATGTAGTGTCAATGAACTTTAAGCTCCTTCATTATGGTTGCAAATATGTACTAAGCACATAGTCAAAACGTCGTTAACTCTACGTCACGGTGTCGACAAAATATGTCCGAAATATCGGAATTTGTTTCTGAATGTGACAGGCATGAATATGTTTCCGTGTTATCCAGATGAAAAAACATCGTAAATGTGGATGGTGATGGCTAAACATGATTAGTCAGTTCTTATTATGTACAATTGCCTCAGCTTTTTGCATAAAGCGGAACTCCTAAGAAACTGAACCTATTGTAATCCTAATGGGAACATTTTCCGGAATAATAATTGTTATTTTGAAATATATAAGCTTACATATGGATGGAAGAAGCAGACGAACCTCAATGTGTAGGCGAATCTTAAACAAAGTGATATATGCTGGATCATTTTTTAAATGAGGAATATACATGAATTATAACCAAAATTGTTTATACGATTCCATATATCAAGAAAAGTTCAAATACTGAGCTGCCATCGAGTAAAGTAAAACTATGTCTTTTTAAAAAAAAAAATTGCTGAAGACAAAGACAAAATGTGTAGATAATATTTTTAAATGTATACATAATCCTACCCTCCACTCCCCTATCAGTGGACAAGGGGGCGTAAAAAAACTCAGGTACGTCCTCCCGTGTGCCTTACATGGGAGAATACAAACTACAAACATTATCAGAATGTTCCTGTATACGTTTATAAGAACATTAAACGAGTACATATTTGAGAGGTGAATCAACATGAATTCATATTTGACTTCATACGATATAGAAAAATATTTTATAAAATTAATAGAACTCTTTGAGAGTTGGGATCTGTCAAAGTTCTGCTAGATATTGCGATTATACGAATAAATATTTAATTAGAGACACTCTAATTCATCAATAAGTCTCAAAAGTTCATTAAATAATAATAAACATATCAAGAAATGCACAGTGTAACGAACATTAGGTTGCAAATATTACAAAATGTGGCAAAGAAATGACCCCAGATACTTACTGCATTTTTGTAGGGATTGTTGTTTTAACATTACACACACACACACACACACATATATATATATATATATATATATATATATATATATATATATATATATATATATATATATATATATATATATATATATATATATATATACATACATTAATCATTTACTGAATTACAGAACTATAAAAACAATTAATACTTGTAATAAAATTAAAATACTACTTTTGCAATAAAAAACAGCAATAAACCCACAAAACGATAACTCGAACCGACAATCAAAATATAAACATGACGATTTTGATTTTTTCTTTCCGATATTCTAGTTCGTAATGTTTTTTAAGAATACGATTATATTTGGTAGCAGATAATTTACACACAAACATAGACTACCTATATGATTGACAACAAAAAACATGCTGTCACATTGATATGCTAAAATATCAGCTTTAGACTTGTGTCAGTATCTGGAATTGAAGATTAGCGACACCCCAAGTGAGTGACCACACCCAAAAAAAAGCACGTCTTTATAATACGTCTGAAGTCATTTTAATCTGGATTTAATTTACAACACCAAAAATGATTATGCTATACAGTTTCGACATTTCACTTGCTTAAAGAAGTTTTTAAAATTCATACTTGAATAATTTCAAACTATATTCGACATGTTACTTCAATGTTACTGTCTGATGGAATTATTTTAGTCTGAAAATAAGCAGTGTATAGTTAGAATTGCATACATGTTATATGTTTCCTGTGACGGAAGCTTGTATTAAGGGAGGAAGTATCATAATACAAATACTATAGTATCATCAATATTCGTGGGGGATCAATTTTCGTGGTTTTCGTGGTTGCCACAAACCACGAATTTAAATCCCCAACGAAAAATGAGCCACATAGGTTGATGATCCCCCCCCCCCAATTCCCGACCCGTGCTCACATAGGTGGAAGTATTGTTTTAGTGTTGTTGGCTGAGTCTGCTTTGACAGATGTTAATCACTTGGTCAAAAACACGTTGTAAGTATTGAACTTGCCGGGTCTTAAATATTTACTCATACAGGTGGTAGTATTGTTTTGAACATTAATGTGACCGCCGTTTGCGTCGGCATCGTTTTATTATTTTGTATTCTTTATTTGGGGTACTTGTAGAGGTTAAACCATGAAATTAACTACCTTATAATATGCAAAATTTGACAGGCAAAACCACGAATTTACGTCCCCACGAAAATGCCTTTCTTTACAAAACCACGAAAATTGAGCCCAACGAAAATAAATGATACTACAGTATATGTTGATAAACAAATCAAATACACAATCCTGAGGTCGCGGTGAAAATGGCGTAGAACCTGATACCGATATCATGGACATTCACTATGTATTTTACCCAACTAATTTATTTGACTGGGGCATACACCATCTAATTCCTGTAACAAAGCGACATGGGAACCCTGCGTGAAAATAAAAGCCATCAAGAAAATGGAGTGATGAGCAAAGATGTGATGGTATGTTATACGTGGATTTATAGAAGTACTCATACATGTGTAAGAATATTTTGAAGATCATAATTTAGCAGGAGAAAAGTATGTACTTACTAAAAAGTATGATTTATTACCAAAAATTGAGAGAAGATAAAAAAAAGATAAATAGATTCTCTAGTGCGTAAATTGTTATCCACTTGTTGAAACAAAGAGAAAGACGCAACATATTGTGTTACTTGAAATTTGTATGTTATGTTGGATTGAAACTATAGAAAATAATTAAAGCAGTTTTATTGAAATAAGTTAACTGTTAAAATCATGACTGAATCGACTAGAGTTTGAGAAAGAAATGAAGCAATGACTTTGAAATTAATTTCATGAAGGAGATTTACGTGGTTTTTCAATCCATGACGCCGCTCTGTTTTCATCTGCAGCCATTGTATTTATTTAGAAAAAAATGTAAAATATTATTAATGGAAAAATACATTGGCATCCAATACAAATGCAAAACATACATATTTACTTACTTATGAACTGTTTGGTAAAGCTAATAAAGCTTCAGTTGCCTAGGTTACATCTAAGGGCATTAACATATGTCAGATATTCGAAGGCGAAAATAAACATCACATTATTTAACATTTGAAAAAGAAACCCGCATTATATCAATCTTTTACCATTCAATTTAATGGCAACATAATTTAATACCGATTCCAGTAATTGCAGCGAAAACCGAAAATAATACTGGTACACATTGACAAACGTATCACACGAACGCTTACAATGTGGTAAAGAAAATAATCGTTAAAATGTTAAAAATGAACAGTCATTAAACAAGTACAATAATTGGCGAAAATGATTTAAATATGATGAAAGTATATTTTGTGTAAAATGTATGGATTTTGCTGACTAGTCACATGTAGCAAAACGTGTAGGTACTTATCACAATGATAAACAATTTCACAATACTGACATTACTATGTTTTATTTAAAGGACAGTCTGAATCGGCATAATATCTTGGGACTTGGTATGATACGAGTTACTCTGACAAAAGCTGGCAGTAATTATATAACAGCAGCAAATATGACGGGGAAACACAAATCCTAGTACATTGTTAATCCCCTAAGGAAGGAATTAACCTTAATTCGCCACTACAGGAATGGATAGTTGGCGCTAAAGCCTCTTAATTCTATTCAAGGTTAAGTTTCCTCATACCGCATCGGCTATAGTATTAGTTCCAGGACCACGTAATACAGCTGTACCTAATCACATCACTAGTAATTCAACTTCTGTTCTTGTTGCTGAAGGTGCGTGTTTCATTTCCTTATTGAAGTTGTGACTAAACTTGTAACTAAACAGACAAGCGATTGCAAAATTAGACTATAGCTTATTCCGATCTGTGTTAGGAAAAAGTAAGCACGTATTGACTCTTCAATGATGGAAGTTCGAAATTCCGACTCTTGAAGCCAACGGTCATGCGATGTTTATATTATGTCACACAGAATGGAAATGCAAAAAATGCCCCGCTGCTGCAAATATTTTATGGCGATAGTGGTAAGTTAGATAATTCGTCGCATTCTTCGTCACATTTTTATCAAATTTCTGCAAAACATCACACACAGTGCAGATAATGTTGTTATTGTGTACATATAATACACCTTTTATCGTTGGTAAGTAAATATACATTCTCAGTAACCTTGTTATATTTTGCTGCAAATTATAAAGGAAATTATTTGTCAAAATATATTTCAAGATGTGTAACATGTACTACAAACCATTATATCACTCCGATTGTAGGTAACCCACATCACCATGTAATGAAATCATATTAGTTAAACTTTCTGGTTTCTATGAAAACTGACATTGGAGATCAACATTTAAAACATATGGTTGAATCCCTATAATAGGGTGAATACGTTTTATATTATAAAGAAAATATCTCTAATAAAGATTACAACATGCCTTAATCGACACTGAATTATTTATTTCCCAGATCTCTCAAACGTGTGAGATTGTTTAACTGCAACAATTGTTATTCAATGGTGTAAATATATGCACGTACAATTTATTTGCTTTTACGAAAGGAAATATAACAGATAAGAAAGTAATATTTCTTGACATGTGGAAATGTTTGGAATCTAAACGATTCGATGGAATATTAGAGACCATTATAGAAGGCGAGAGTTTGAAAATTACCATAACGTTTTAATTAACGTACATGGTATGTGTTCTAAAAGAAAATGTAAAATGTAAATTTTTCATTTCTTATATATGCAGATATATGAAATAAGCTTTTTTTGTTGCAATATGACATGAGCCAACGTTAAGGTGTTGCCGTGTATTATACCGACTCTATGAAAAAATTATGATCATGATATGGAAGTATACCAATGTTCCATCTATGAGACTCAATATCGTTCTTAATCATTTGAATATGTATAGCGAAAGAAGAAAATGGAGCACGAATTAATTATTGTCAACTTCAAACGCAACGATTACGTACAGATGTTCATACTATCATTTTGATTTTAAACCTGACAGATATTTTTGGAGCGCTATAATTGCCTAAGCGGTTAGAGTATCCGTTTTTGATATGGTAGGTCGCGGGTCCGAACCCGACTGAGCCATACCAAGAGATATGGTACTATTAGTTTTCTTGCTTAGCGCTCACCATTATGACAAGAGGCTAGTGTTAGGATGGGTCACCTTGGTGTCAGGAGAATGTTGACAGGTTGGAATATAATACTCTGCCACGATGATGTCAGCGGAATGATGCCTCAGTGCTAGTAACTACTATAAACTGCCACACTGCATTAATCGTAGGGATATGACAAAAGTTAAGTTAAAATCTGTATAAAACACGCACATTATTATATATTATATGACGAGTCAGTTTGTTATAAAAAATTGTTTGAAACCCGCGTGATGAAACAAGATATGCAATATTTATTTCACGCCGGTCAGAAACATATGGATATATGGAATTTACAGCAATTTTAGGCGCTTCATTTATTTGTCTGTGGTACGAAAACTATAAAATGGCAAAATTCTACCTGTCGTAGAATTTCCAACCAACACAGCTTGATCCTATATGATCGTTAACTGTATACGAAAGTAAAATTACGTTTCCGATCAATTTTTAATGTTTACCTAAGCGTACGTGAACCAAGTCTTTTAGAAACTAAGCTGCGACGCTCTAAACCTATTGGCAGAAGGAAGCATATTAACATATATGTTCAGAATTATTTTAAAACAATATATCCCGCATATTTTTCTCTCTAGTATAGATTTCCTGGTTGAATAGATCTCATTTAAAGTGAGAAAATATGATCTAACCTTCTATACTGGAATATGACTCTTTGTATTGCATTACATACTCATTTAACTTTACAAGAACGATCTGGGCTTTGATACAAGTGTTCAATTTGTTCATCTGTAAACCAGACAACAAAAGATAGCTACATAGGTGTCTCCTTTTACTTCCGCGCATATTTATTTTAGACCCAACGAATCAATTCGTTTGAAAGCGTAAAAGAGAGGGTATGCAATAAATACGAGACTACTTTCTTCTTTAGCTGCGACCGACACCGTATAGTCTCAATAAATCATTACTCCACGTCAAGCTCAATTTATACGCCTGCGCAAAACCAAACAACGAATGTAGTTTTTGTATGCAGTAAAATTAATCTTTTATAAAGAATAGTGTTGCTACCTTGACAGTAGTTTTATATTTGTATGTGTGTGTTCCATCTTTCTCTTTTCTGTGTCTCTAATGATACAATATCGAATATTACATAAATGTTGACTGTATCGTATATGTATTAATTATCTACCTGATATACTCGTAACATTTATGGCTAACTGTTATAAACAGATTCTTTGTATTCACTGTATGGATTTAATCATTATGACAAAGATACATAAATTATGATGAGTTTTTGCATTTCGGATTACTCGATATGTTTTGCTGTTTTTTTAAGGTTTGACATTTCCAAATTGCCTGCAATGGTTTTGGTTTCTCTTGAATCAAACAGGTTTAACGGGAGCTCTTGAAATGCAAAAGAAATATAAAACATATAGGTTTGATTTATTCATCAATAATTTCCCCTGACACGGTTTCGTTTTTAAACGCTGCTATCACATGCAATTGCTTGCCTAAATGCAATGGTGATTTCATTGATAAAACGTCATCACGGTGAAATTGTCTTGTAGCGACCACGTGACTCACATGTACATTTATTTTGTTCCATACTTAGATTCTTGTTTAGCAGCAATAATACTGCTATATATGTCCGAATAACATCATTTTCTTACTTAATGGACGAATACTGGACTATGAGATAATTTACACAGCATTCAAAGAATATTAATTGACTCTTGTATATGTGTTATGCTTGAAAAATCGGACGCATAGCCAAAAACCTAGACTTTGACTGGCGCCGAAATTACCAAAAAACTTTGAAAGAATTAAAATGGAAGCACATTACATCAACACGAGGTTTCTAAAGTGGCACTAAATTTGGGAAGCGGCGCAGGAAAATAACAAAGTTGATTATTGTTCGACGTGTAGCAGGGTGTTTATATGGTTTCGATATAAAATACTCCCACACTCCCATCAAACACACACACACACACACACACACACACACACACACACACACACACACACACATGCAAACGAGACTCATTCGTATAGAAATATATATTTACAATTTGATATAGAATAATAAAATCATTCAGGATATTGTATATGTCATGGCTACAGAAAAATAACACAATTACACATACTTGTGGGCTTGTGGATAAAGGAGACCTAAACGTGACTTCCGAAGTTCGTGTGATGTTTGAATGTTACGGGATAGGGCGAGGGGGTTGGCTGCTGAAACAAGATTATCTAAAGTCATGTCATGGAATTTGAATCATTCAATTCTATTTTCCAGGGTATAGCAGGCTGCTATTCTTTTATATAATTATTTTCCTTGACAGGGTCAACAAAGCGTAATTGCATCATTCATCAAATTATCTTAAGATATGTGGACGGTATAATATTTATTCTTAATTTACTATAATTCGAGAGTTCAGTACAGGTATGTTCTATGATTAATTATTTAAAGCGAGACAGTGTTTTGGTTCACTGCAAAGCAGACATGTTATTCCTGATCTAAGTATTGAAAGGAGACATGATCTTTTATGCGAGACCATATAGGAAAGAATGAGACGTAATGGGAAGATTAATACTAGTAATTATGTTTGTATTTTCTATCTTAGGTTATTCACTCTGATACAAAGATCATGGGATATTTAAAATCAAGTTATAGAAACCGTTAGTATTTCCTGTATAGGCAAAGGAAAAATGACCGACATTTAAAGCAATGAGAAACATCCTCGCTCTAGAAGGAGCCATTTCAGGAGAAAATGACACAACGGATGATTATCCGCCATTTACGCGATCTCATGTAATTAACTTATGAATCCTCGAATGAAAAGTCAAAATGATGTAATTAACTGAATTTAAACGAAAATAATTCTTATTTTATGCTAATGCATCAGAGGGACAATTGATGTATTTTTAGGTCAGTTTCTGTAGCGTTGATTGTAATAAGCAAATTCACGTTAGTTAGTCTATTGCCAAATCTTTCACAGGAATAATCAACAGTACCAATGACGGAAAAGGAATGTTTTCAATGTCTTCCTTATGTAAATATTGGTATATGATTTTGCATGGTAATAAGCCAACATAGATTACCTTTATTTAGACACTACTTACGCTGCTGTTGTAATTGTTCCTCCAACAGAATATATTAATCTATTGCAGCAATACTACTACATCAAGTTATAAGTTTCTGGTATTATTATCACAATTACAAGGACAAAGCAGTGCTGTTTTGTATTTAACAGCACAGTATCTACAATGTCCAATATAATTCTATAGTTTTCTGATAATTACAGACATATTGGTTGCTTTATGGTTAAGAAGTACAATAAATGCATCTTACTTTAGTTTGTTTTACCATTCAGCTAACTGATGCTCCAGTTTGTAGCAAGATTTGCATACCTTGTGATCAGTGTGTCATATCTAAGAATTGGTAAACGGGAAGTTGTATCAGCGCTTTAAGGCAAAGGATGCGTACAGAGTTTACGATTGGAGAATGGAAAATCAATGCAAATAAATTCGCTATATATGTCCAGTATACGACTATGTTCAACGTGATTCTTATATCTCGGATATTCTAAGCAAACAATGGTAAGTTATGTCGTCTCATGTTATTACATCATATAGGCTTTGTTGTATGACTATGTTTATAGGTTGGTTATTCGATCAGCTGAAGGATATGTACTACTGTAAACTGGAAAGTTATATTAAAGCAAACTAAAACATCGAAGCAAGAACAATCTTGATGAAAGATATGGCGAATAATTCCCGGACTATTCATTTTCGATAACATTAATATTATCTGGCATTGCAGTTGGGATGGAATATATTTAATATTGTATTTCCAATGAAGTAACGGGACTAAATCAAACTGAGGAGGTTGATGCCGAAGCTGCCGATTTAGCGATCGTACTAATCCAAAATTACCAAGTATGAAATTTTAGCACTGTCAACCCTTAAAATTAAATTAAATAGTAGGGTTGTATTCCACAAAGTCTTAAAACATTTATTTGAAATGTTTCTTTTTTAAGCTAATGATATTGATACATGCACCATATTTTCTGAATTCCAATTCTTGGTATGCAAACTAAATCAAAAGGAAATGCAGCCATCCCACACTAGTCAGAAAAGTATATTTCTGCACTTTGACCATGTGATGTATTTCAGTCATGATGGTGTTTGCTTAATCGTCCAATTTGCATTGACTGACCTAGGAAAAGGATGGCGAAAATAGATATATATGATTAAATTTCTTACATGGCAGTAGGTTGGAGATACATTTTGTAAAGAGTGTCTAGTTGCAAAGAGATTTCTCTGAATTGCCCAACTTTTGAAATTATTTTTCTACCTCTGCCTCCAAAAAGAAGAGTTTTGGATGTTAGAATTACGTCTGATCTGTCGATAAGGAAGACATGTTATCATTCTGGTCTCTATAAAAAAAATATATAACTGCACCAATGATTTCGTATAGACATGTTATATCAATCAATTGATCTAAATTCACTCCTTTTATGTACCAATAAGTATCCTTCCGAATTATTTGTAAATATCTAAGGGGGACATCTTTTAATCATAGTTCTTGGGGAAATAAAATCAAATCTTTGGTAAAGAACATAGTAACATTTTCTTAGCCTTGAGTCATTAAACAAATTCTCCAAGGCAAACTGAACCTTAGCCGTGTCGCCAGAATCCAATAGTTTTCCACTTAGTAAAGTCTGATATTGTACATTCAGCATCACAAAAACTGCATTTAGACGTTGTCAGATCTCCACGGCTTTCCAAATTCGATTTCGTTACTACAGAGGTTTGTCAGTATGCTGATGGGGATATCCCTTGATATTTATTGACGTCATCATTTAAAACTATATGCGAATGCTAACAGACAATTAGCAAAAGCCAATTTGCGTGTAATGTATTTTAGAAAAGAGCAAAGGCTGAAACGATTGCAAAGTTGAACTGATGAACTTAAAGTATAATTTACGAAAAGATAAATTTTAAGTGACGTCAACAAATTCATTTTAAAGCCAATATATATGTTAAAGATATATACACAAACAAGTAAAACAATAATTATTGCATATTTTCGGCATTAGTATCCTATTCTTGTGTAAAAGCCTCTATTCTGAGTTTTCCTTTTTATGGTATCCTTGTATTATAGACTCTGAAATCGATTTAGAATAACGCTTTTTACTTTTCATATGATACTTTATCGCCTTTGAGTTCTTATAGTCTCGCACGCACAAAACAGTCATGAAAATGTAAGGCATTTATGAATTCAAAACGGTTTTATTGGTTACATAGCAATGTAATTTAGAAAATATCTCGTAATTTTACAGAACATCATGTTTTGTACGAAAAATATCCATGTTCGTCTCAGGATTCTTTTTCCACCAAATAGTCTGGCTGTTATACATGGCCAACCTATCAAATTCTGAAAATGGCGTTAAACCCATGAAACCAAACCAGCACATTAATAATCCTGTCATTATTAAATATAAACTGCAACGTTATATATGAGTCATATTTACACTTCTCCAGACATGGCTACACGACAACTTACCCACCAAGAATAATGTAATAATTATGTCAAAAGTAAAAACAGACTAAATCAGGTATAAAACTTTTTGTACACCACATACAATAATGAATTCATATTCAATAGATGGCACTGTTAGCCTATGCGGTTCGAGCGTCCGCCGTGGGTGAAAAAGTCGCGAGTTTGAATCCCGGCAGAATCAAACGAAATACTTTAAAAGTTGTACTAACACCTGTCTCGCTTGGGGGTCAGAGGTTAGTTTTAAGACTGGTCGACCTGGTGTCAGGATAATGTGACTGGGTGAGATATGATTCTACATGTAACATCAGTGCTTGACATTGCTCAGAACTGCCACTCTGCAGACATAGTAGCCATATGATTGAACAACTGTCAAAGCTACGTGAACATCCAAATGACACACACACACACACACACACACACACAGAGACTCACACACACACACAATACTTACCGGTGCTTGACTGATTTGCACCGGTGACCTTACATTCTAAAGACACGTAAAAGTGTTTTAAGATAATTTTTTTTATTAATAATTCTTAGCAGTCATCTGTTTGTCTCATGCATGATTTTGTTATATATGTGAATACAATCTATATACTCGCTTGTTAGTCGAGTCCAGATTGCATATTCCCAGATCACTTGTTACAATCTCACGGTGACTGATCTGGTTCTATGCAGTCTGTTAGAAAACACAGCAGATCAGATATTTTGCAGAAAGGTAGAGAGTTTTCATTGAATGCAATATATCGTAATCAAACCAAGTCAATTACTTCCTTCCACTGCAGAGCATATATATATATATATATATATATATATATATATATATATATATATATATATATATATATATATATATATATATATATATCCCTGGATTATACAGGAGATTTATTGATAATACTAGGCAGAATAAAAACTATTAATAAAAATAATAAAAATATCATGGAATATCGGCTGGTGCGTGCAGGCAAGGCCATGGGTGCAGTTTACCCGGGAGATATATATTGATGCACAGTTTGTTGTCGCGTCGGAGATTGATAGAAGACTATAGATGCCAGATCGCTGAACCAGACAGCGTCAGTGTATCCTCCAGGGACTGTGATACAAAATTATATGCAAAAATAGTATCTTTAAAGACGATAAATTTCCTTGGGGTGTATCAGTTTGTCAACAAGATTTTATTACGTCAACATTCATCTTTATAGTCATCATGCAGGTTTGTTCATCAATATCTTCGGATCAATACAACGGTATAGAGAATAATCAGTTTTTCATTTTACGCTAGGTCGTAATAATATAATGACTGACTGATGGAAGTCTTATGCAATGTCACTAACTTCTGTTGTGATTGACGATGCTTACATAAATAAAAAGAATTAAGAATTGTTATCAATGATAATTTCGATTCGCGGTGCTTGTGGATTTTATAATCTATTATGCTCAATCCTTCATAGACTTATTCTACATTACATGCTTCAGTAGCTTATTTCGTCAAATTTGACACTTGAATCTATTTGACATAGTAGTTATAACTGACATTAATCACTAAATGGACGGGTTTCGCCATCAGAGTGACAGCAAGAGATATGTTTCGAGTGACGCTACCAAAGATGATCTCTTCCTGCTGTCATCATCGAAATAATATTACTTCCTAACTGCAGTAAAATGTGACTGTCCCTTTTATAAGGTAGAATGGAAAACGCCTTATTTTAAATGTGATATTCTTGTTAGACATTAATGAGTTTTATAGTCTTCCCTGTTTTAATTATTGGACGCAAATGATTGTAATTATTAGGCGAAGTCGTCCAAATGCTTTTATTTTATTATATCTGTAGTAGTCTAGCTCAGTCGTTGAAACGTTAGATGGCATTGTTTATCCTGATAAGATTGGACAATGTCAGGTTCCATTTAGAGTCTTCGAAGGAATACTTCCTTACAAATTATTTTGACACGGAAAGCTCGGCTGAATGTATCACGTGCCACAAGCTGATTTAGTTTGGTAACGTCATCCTAATGACGGAATACTTCTTCCTCGTAATTGCCAGTGGCAAAACGAAATCAATTATGGATTTAACGGCACCAAATTTGCATTACAAATTGCATTAATATTTTGATATTTGATTTCCTGTTTGATGTATAGAATTGTGTCTGCATTTCTATTCCATTACATTCAAGGGGCAATGCATCATTGTGATGGGTAAACGTTAACACTAATGGTCTTCAAGAGTGTTCTGTATGTCGATAATGAGTCACGTGGTAATAAATTTTAGTGTAGCTGGAGCCAAATCAGGTCATGCAGAAAAAACTATTTCTTCTAGTTAGCTAGTCGAATGAACTAAGCTTTCATCTCATAATCGGTCTTTGTCTGTTCTTTTAGTGTAACTTTGCATGGTTATGGATATGATTGTTTCCATTAAAATGTATTAGAACCATACTATGGCAATTCAGTATAGAATATATTAATACGAGAACTTGGGGATTGTAAATGAAATGTTACTCAAGTTTGCGGTTAGTCCCAAAATAACCGGACAGACTTGCACAAAAGAAGAAGTCCGACTTTAGGATAAAACATCATTGGCTCATACTCTAAAACATGAGTTCCCTTGGTAGTCACGTGGTTAAAAATTTGATACTATAGACAATTAAGAAGGTCAAAATCTCAAATATCCTTTTGCAAATATTTTTAAACAATCAGCAAAAATTACATTGACTCAAACGTGACTGAATAGAATCAGGGTTGATGGAAACTTATAATTATCAACGTATTTCTTATTCATAAGTAGCTCTCATAAGAAAAATACGGAGACATTTCGATTCCACATACCAAAAAATAATTGTCCTTGGAACTTATTTTAAATGCTAACAAGACAGAAACGTATTTTTTACCGTAATGTATTATTCCGATTTCTACATGGACTATTAAGTCAAATTTTATATCGAGCATTAGGCCAAATTGTAAGTTGACCATTAGTTAAAATTTTCATGAGAATGAGAAGCTTATAAGTTTTACGGAAACGTCATGTAAGAACTCAAACAGACTTCCATACATAAAAGGAAAGTAGAAGACCAAATACGTCTCAGCAAATCCTTGTCTTGTATATTAGATAGTAGTTTACTAATTAAATCTCGTTGTTAGAAACAAACTTGTCCTCATCATACAAAAGTAGTTCACAAGATATGTTTAACGAGAATACAATGAGACTAGTGGAATTAATTATTTCTTAAATCTTGGTACACATGATACAAGTTTTGTCATTTTTGCTTTGATCTTTGTCAATGCAAATTATGCAATAAGGAACAAGTCTTCAGCGTTCTGTCACCCTATTATTTTAAAGCACCAACTTGCTAACAACTATACCTTACAAATATTTTATTTTAGTACACTTTAGTCCAAAACAAATTGTGCAGTAGTGATATTAGAGTTTAAGACAAATTGGAATAAAGAAGATAGATGTGTGTTCTACTTAGATGCTATATATACCTTTGTGAGTCGATATGCGGGGATATTTCACAAATGAACTGGACACATTTCATTGCCATCTGTGGCAAAGCAACGAGAGACAATGCAAAATGTTTCCACTTCTCGAGTGAAATATTTTCGTGTATCTACTCACTGAACGAACATTTTGCCTAGATCATATATTTATTAACGTCACAAGCTGTCGAGCCGCATGAATATGTGATTTACAGTTGCATTAAAATTTCATAATTTTAAAATCATGCTAGGAAAGAGAAATTTTACAAAATTAGCGCTTTCATAATGAGCCTGAAAGAATCTATTTACTCAAAAATATGTCATAATTCGTCCAAAAGTGAAGAGATTTTTACATTTTCTAAGATATTACTTGTGAGGATTGATGCTGTTGAGGTTACAAAAACCACAGTAGAACATAATATGCAAAAGATTTTAATAATTATCAGTCTGATTGTAATGATTTTCGTTCTTCACTTTGTTAATTTTTATATTCAAATGTAATTTTGCGTGAGGTCTTGGCAATATTGCCCAACTCCCGTCTCTCTCTCTCTCTCTCTCTCTCTCTCTCTCTCTCTCTCTCTCTCTCTCTCTCTCCAATTTGTTAGTGTCACTAAATTTCAGATTCCAGTCAACATTAAGCAACGCACGATTTATCCGTCGATTTTAAACTGTATTTTGATGCGAGAAAACATCGCCACTTACAAATTATGTTACTATATTTAATCACCCGGGTTTTTCTTCTGAACATTGTATATCCATCGTAGCAATATCGTTTTCCTTCACAGACTGATGTCAGTATCTCACTTTGAAATATAATTAAAAATATTTTTTTTCTCTACCTTTGTCGAACGAATTGTAATAATGTAATACTTTAAAGTCTTGACGACGTTTCTTGGAAGTTTGGTCTTTTGAATATTGGGTAGGGACACTTGAGAGCATTAGTGAGGGGTTCTAATAATAAATATAAGCATGGCTCGATAAATATAATGTACTAATGTCTTCTCATCGAATATTTTGTGTTAATAAATATGACGTTATAATGGAAATAAGGTATGTTGGTATTATTAGTGTCGTTTTGCATAACTATTGTGAAGGTCTAAAATGGAGCCAGTTGTATTTCGGACACGATTAATAACCGACTGTCTCACAACTCAGTGACGCTAGCATGACACAGGCTTCTAAAGAGATTCACTAGATGACTAACCTTGTAAACAGTTAGCACTCTTATCTATTATTTATCAGTTAGCACTCTTGTATATCATTTATGAGTTAGCACTCTTGTGTATCATTTATCAGTTAGCACTCTTGTATATCATTTATCAGTTAGCACTCTTGTATTGTCCTTTTAGAAGTCGAATCAGTCAATACAATCACAAACGTTATATTCGAAAATGAGATTATCTGCTAATATTCCCAATGAGATATGAATTGAGAACACATTGACCAGTATATTACGGAAGTTGTCTGGTAATATTCCCAACGATACATGAATTGAGAACAAATAGACCACTATCTTAAAGAAAGTTTCACATATTGTTCCTGCAAAGGAGCTGCATATTACTAGAAGATCTATATGTATTATGTTGTAGCATTCATTATGACAAAGTCTCGCCGTAGCTTCTCGTTCAGATCTTGTAATTAATAAACGAGTACTAAATAATACAACGTACGAATGTTATTCAGACCTACGTTGTGTAAGGTAATAATACAAATATATTCGGGGTAGACTAAAATGAAAACATTCGGATTCATAACTCCCTGAAAATATGTTGTTATCTCTATTGAGAGTTCCTGACAGCAGAGGTTTGCCACTTTAATTCAATAATATAAAACGGATTCACAATTAGGTATCATTGACAAGAATATACTAAACTGTATATGGCATGTTGGGAAAACACAAGATGTCGTGGAACCACAATTATTCTTTATGCTTTTTGGTTTTGTTTTAATTATTTGTGTGTGCCTTCACTTTGAATTGATGTTAGATATTAGGTCTACCTAATACCTTTCATATTTGTCTTCTTAGTAAGCTATAAATAGGTTGTTTTCTTGGGTTTCCTTTCTAGACACAACTTTTATTATGACCATACACAATTCTAGAACGAAATCCTTTTAGAGCCTTTGGTAATTTTCCATTAGGTTGGTCGAGTTTGTTTTGTCAGAAATAGTTATCGCTTTTTTAGTCAAGTGGGGAATATTGTTGAATTTCGCAAACGTGTTTTTTTTTAATTTTTCTGTTCCATAATGCAAGATCAGAGAATCCCAACAGAAAATATGGCTTGTCAGTGATTTGAATAGCTTTCAAATAGAAAAGAGAAAATCAAATTTGTTATTAAAATTCAAACTGACTATGTTTCAGTAGTTTTTTAACTAGGGAAATGATTTTAATTTTACTGATTGAAGAAATTGTTTGTGCAACCTACAAGCATACACATTGTCAACTCAGTTTATTTCAAATCATCTAATGAGGCATATAGTAAGGGGCGACCTGCTAGAGCTTGGGTGACATTATAATTCGGTATTATAACCATCTTTGGTAAAACAAGAAATAAAAAAAAATATTTTGGTCCATTACCTGTTAGAAATTTTTGTTTTATAAAGTGTTTTTTTCGTTGTGATAGGTCATTAAGTAAATTACAGTTAGAGATTCAAATGTAATTAGAATAGGCAAACCGTTCTCTTCAGAAACAACTGAAACCATTGGAAATAAGAAGGAAGAAAAGAAGAAGCACATTCAGAGAAAGAGAGAGAGAAAAAAATGGGAAGAAGAGAGATAAATACAAGAGCAGAGACCAATGAACGAGAGGGAACTACAAATTCGTTGAGAGAGAGAGAGAGACAGAGAGAACACGAATTATGCAAGTACAAATGAGAAGAGAAGAGAAGAGAAGAGAAGAGAAGAGAAGAGAAGAGAAGAGAAGAGAAGAGAAGAGAAGAGAAGACAACAAAAGAAAAGAAAATAGAAGAGAAAAGGAGAGAAGAGAAGAAAAGCGAAGATAAAAGAAGAAAGCGAATGCAAATTCGGAGAGAGAGAGAGAGAGAGAGAGAGAGAGAGAGAGAGAGATAGAGAGAGGTGGTGGAAAAGAGAAATACAAAGAGAAAAAGGAAACGTTATTTCAACACACGTTTAAATACTACAAAGATGATCAATGCTTGCATCACTTTGTAAACATTGCTAAAAACTTCAAATAAACAAAAGAACATCGGACTTGAAATTACTGGCAAATCTCGTAGAGCCCATAAGTCTCTATCGTTACAACAAAGTTCTAATTATGATTTGGTTAAATATTGTATCTTGAAGGGTATGAGTCTCTATTTGCGGCATATCTACAATGACCGAGGAATAGTAGAAAGGAAACTGGACAAACCTATGTCAAATTGTTATGTAAAACGTTGTGATTTTAGACCCAGCCTTAAACAGAAATATGTTTACTGTTAAGTGTATTCTCCCTTAATACGATTCATTTTTTGTCAGTAAATGTTATTGTCACGGGGGTCAAGCATGAGATCAACAAGATTATTCACTGTTCAATTAATTTCAGTCTGCATAAGTATTAACTGTTGTGTTAAGATTTAATTTGAGAGGAATTATTTATTACAATATGTGTTAAATTACAAAGCCTACATTGACTGTTTGGACTAAAACACTATTTTAAAATTACTGTGAATTCATTTAAACAATTTATGGTTTATATCGGTGTGACACAACAAGAATATTAATATATTGACGCATTCAAGACGATTGATAAATCAGAATATTCAAGATTAGAATTCATTCGAAACACAACTGGAATTTCTTTCCAAAATTGGATCCTTTGGGACTTGCATCAAAACTATTTTGATTATGTTGGATGTAATTCACAACCTTATATGTTGAAGTGACATTTTTATTGGGCATCAAATTAATTATATTTACTTTGTTTTGTTATGTTTTTTAGTTGTTTAGTGCAATAGAGTGGTAACAGGATGATTATCGTCCTCGTTTTCGTGTCTTTTCTACTGCACCGTGCAGATTCATAACGTTTCTAGAGACTCTTTACCTGTAGGCATCCTTTGCTGTAATTCCTTTTCAACAAATGAATGGATTATTCTTAACGGATGTCAACGCGAATGTGTTTCCTATACGCTGACAACAACTGTTCCAATGGTTCATGTGTACCATTTTGCATCGTGTCATAACCTTTCGTCCATTCCAAATGATCATCCTAATCGTACCGTTTCGTAATTGATACGTTCTTGTTATTTTATTAATAGTTTGATGTATACCAATAATTAAGGAATGCAAGACAAATGTCCTGCACATATTATGCCAAGGGTAACGGCACAACTTCCTGAGAGGATGTATCAACCATGATGATGCAGAGTACATACATATACCTAGCGCCGCAGATTACACGAAGACAAAATAAGCAAAAACTTTACCAGATCATCTCACGCAAATTTGAAAGTCGCTAGCCGAGTAGATAATGTGAGAAGTTACCTATTCACCCTATCAGACAAATTATATGCGTAAACCTATTCATTTCAACAGAAGACTAGTCTTTCTGGCCATCATTGTACTAATGCAAAATGTATACTATTAATACGTAAATAATAAACCTTACCCTAAGCATGGAAGTGCTCATGCAGAAGGCATGATTGCCAATTGGTCATTTATTTGCGAATCGGATCCTTTCTCAAAATGAATGGCGTTAACCCTGTTTTATGATTTGCTCCTCGCATTGTTGTTAGTACTTTTAAGATGCACGATTAATAAATATGGCATTTACATTATATGATAGGTAAAGTCTAAACTCTTAAAGTTTATACTAGGCATCTTCGAAACGTGGAGTGATATAGTGTGGTATTCAGTGAGAACAAGAAAAACTTTTTAAAAAAATGAAACTGGAAGGGAAAATTAAATGTATGGTGCAAAGCCCTAATCACACATCTACAAGTCATATTCTAGATAGATACTGCAAACAAGTATGGAATTTAAATTTCAATTGGTATTTAGTATAGTATACTAATCCTCTGTTGGACAGATGCAAATTAATTTGTAATGATTGGAACAAAGTCGTGCAGCTTTTCAAGAATGATTATCAATACTAATTCCGAGGTCGCGCCAACAATATCACGAGATTCGAGTACCGTAATTGAAATGTGATCATGCGTAAATAAAGAGTATGTTTACATTGATTCAGAGATACAATTTATATAGTCGTATCCTTGTTCAAGAGCAGAATATGACGGATTAAGACGTTTGTTTCCATAAAAGCACAGAAACGATATCATCTAATGAAAGTGAGAGAGCATCTCTTGTAGAAAAGTAAACATGCATATAAATATGGAGAAAGCGATGAAGTTAAGGACAGTCTAAAAAATGACAAATGCATGTATATGCATGTAGGCAAATAATGAGAAACTATATAAGATATTTAGCTCATTCCATTTTAATTTGAGCAGTATGGTCATGCTTAAAACGTAACTGTCAATTAAATCATATATTTGTTTTATACGAAAATGACAAAAGTGTTTTATTTATTAACATTACAATGTCGTGGAAGTCTAGGAATGTATCAATATAGTCAAAGTCGTGGAAGTCTAGGAATGAATCAATATAGTCAAACGTCTTTCTTTTTTGTAGGTATTATTGTTTTTTAATGCTTCAAACCAAATACAAATACAGATTATTGTACTACTGGATATACTCTATGGAGTATGCCCCAAAATGACATTAGTCTTGAAGTAGTGGATGCTATTCTAAGCTTTAATAAAGCTATCAAAGTTTGGATCATACAGTCTGGAGATATTACCACTAAACTAGCAAACTCATAAAGAATATATATTATTTTGCATACATAGTGGTCAGTGGTCCTACGACTTCTTGGACAATTACTAACATTTATTACCTCGTCAAACCAGTGGAATAGCTCCGCTTTGGACAATGTTTACTTTAGAAACAAATGTTCTCACCACGCGTTCAAATCCTACATTCCTATTTCATTTATTATATGAAGGATATTGAGAACTGTAGTAGCGTAACAGTTAGCATTCATTAATAATGATAAGAAGAGAATGAGTTACAATATATAGATACATGAACCCGAAATTTAGAAACATTTGAACTTGAAACGCAAATCAACGCTCAAATTCTGAAAACACAAAATAGCTCAGTTTATTTCCTCAGAATCAATGGACGTTTCTTGTACCATGTCTGACATTGTTTTTGAACTTGAACATATTACTAATGTTGTGGAAGCGATAAAGTACTTGTGTGTTTTAATGTGCCATTTGGTATCGAACGTTTACGCGCAAGGTATAGCATGTAAATTAAAGTTCATTATAAGAAGAAACGTGTTATTTCTTTCTAATTCTTTCATGATATAATATACAGCATCGATTTCCATAACGGCGCGCGCATGCTAAAAACTTGCGCTAGGAAATGAATACATTAGTGAAATATTAGACTAATAATTAATGTAATGGATCCCAGGTTTATAAATAGTCATTGGAATCATTTTCCTAATTCCCATTTGTCATTCCGAGAACAGGGTTGATCACGTCTGATTTTATTGAAATGGAACGCTATTAATTTTTCTGTAACATACGACCTTTTCAATTAAACTGTTTTAGAAAATGTAATGGGTGATGTGCAAAAATACGTTTCTATAGAAAATAAACTAAAATTCTATTTGATAAAAATTTCATTAATTCCCTCAATGAACAGGAACAAAAGAATGATTTACACAGATAAAGATAAGAATTTCAAATTAATCTGACATGGGCTACAGTAATTAAAAAGACTTTGTCGTTGAAAATATTTATAGCAAATATTAATAATTTATAAGCTTTATTTTATATTTAATGAGCACTTTAATTTCGCCCGCCGCAAGCGAAGTTTTTAACTTCCTGTTTAATACACGTCTGTCATTAGATAGACCCACATGTGGTTCATTAACTGGATAATTATAAAACCCACAGATGCTCCATAGTGCGAGTGCTTATTTTTCACGACGATCCTTTAGAATACACGTTCTCAGAATACTCGTAACAAAGCAACGTATCTCTCGAAAAATCCGAAATACAATATGTAACGAAAGCCATGAGCCCAAATGTTGTACGTGCTAAGCAATGTTACTAATTTTGGCCTTTAAAGGATCAACATGTTACGAAATTCATGTATAAGCTTGAAGTACTGAGACTATACTTCATCTGTAACCATTTGACATTTATGAAGCAAGGACAAAACAAATTTTGGACGGCGGTATCTCATAGTCAAATGATAATTACCATATATTTCTTTTTTATGATCTCAAAATACTTGACATATTAAATCATATCAGACAGTATCCATATTGGGTCATTATTCCTTGGCAACTAGCTCAGCTGGTGAGATATCTGAATGTGGAATCATACATGATACCCTATAACTTTGAAATTCTCTCTCTCTCTCTCACTCTGAGAGAGAGAGAGAGAGAGAGAGAGAGAGAGAGAGAGAGAGAGAGAGAGAGAGAGAGAGAGAGAGAGAAGAGAATTTCAAAGTTATAGGGTATCATGTAGGGTATCATGTATGAGAGAGAGAGAGAGAGAGAGAGAGAGAGAGAGAGAGAGAGAGAGAGAGAGAGAGAGAATTTCAAAGTTATAGGGTATCATGTAGGGTATCATGTATGAGAGAGAGAGAGAGAGAGAGAGAGAGAGAGAGAGAGAGAGAGAGAGAGAGAAACTAACATTTCCAAAACAGAATTCATTGTTTAAGGTCGAAGGATATTAAATTTAATATAAATCAAGTTAGTATTTAATCAAGACTCACTCCTAACCATTCGCATTTATGAATTTACAAATCACTGTCAAAATTTACTTGCTTGGGTAACTACCTACATATTACATTACCTAATGAACACTAATGAAACTACATCAGGCTATGACATTGAGAACCTCTGGCTTTCATATACATAAGAAAGAACGTTTTAATGGGTACATTACATCATCAGGGTTAATCGCTCTTTTTGGCGACCGCTCCGGTGGCTTAGTGGTTATTGCTTCCAGTTTTGGATGCGAGAGGTCTCAGCTTAGAACCGCGGCGAGTCACTCTAATCCTTATAAAATGATACTAACAGCTGCCTCGCTAGGCGCTCAGCATTAAGACGTTAGTGTTAGGACTGATCTGTATGGTGTGAGGATAATGTGACTGTGTTCAACATCATGCTACATGTATGCGGCATGATGCTTTAGTGGTAGACATCACTAAAAACTGTCATAATGCATACATCGTAGCGATATGAATGAAACATTGTTAAGGCTCTTCTCTGCTATTAACTATTTTGTCTTTCTATTTCTCTCATATACTTTGGGGAAATTTGCCTTGAAATACTCGTGGACGTTTTGTTACACTTACAACCGTCATGATATCTCAAACGCTGACAATACAATTTGATATGGAAATTATCTTAAACCGTAAAAGGAATTGTCTGTACATATATACACAGAGGGTCACAAAACAGAGATAAATCTATCGTATATATTTGACTGACGAATGTATTTATATAAATTAAGCATTGATTGTCCCAAGTGGTGTTGTTTACGCTTACTAGAACAATTTTCATAGACTTTGACTCGCATTTTTCACATTGTCCGTTCATTTCATTTAACTCTGTATTCCCTTGCATACATAAACGGACATACTTTAAATCCTCGGTCGACAACTCATTATCGGTGGTTTTGAATCTAGACGGAAAGTGTCCAGAGTAATTTACAGCATCGGTAGCTGTAATAGGCACGGCTTACGTACGGTGCGGGAGAGAACATAAAGCGTAAAAGCTGATAATTCAAAGTATGGTAAATATATGTCGATTACCAAACTGTTCTAGCTGTAATTACATTGATTATTGCTGGTATTTAGCGTAGAACGTATAAGGAAGACAGTCGTTATCAATGAAGGACGAGTAAGTAACTATTTTAATTGTATAATGACATAATTAAATTCATACATAATATATGCACAGGCCTTAAAATATGGTTAATATACAAGTTAGCATTACAACTTTTTTTTTACTGCGATATCCTATTATTCAATTGTTACGAGAAGCAGGTATAAGGTATGAATGACAAATTCTATAATCCGAACTTTGACTAAAAGGTTTTGCTGTTTGAACTTTTGACCGATGATACTATCTTTATATTTTGAATTGCAAAGTTTTAACTGATCAATTTCATTCATTAAAGAAATGTTTGAAATATGTCAAACAGTGTAAACTAGTAAATAAAACAAACATACACAGAGTTACGGTTCCTAATTATATTTAGTGATAATTATTGCATCCACGCATGTTATTAATTGATTCTGCTCCGGTTACTAAAACATACGAGAAAGAATCTAGTTTGTGCGGAAAATAATTTTTGATATGACTGAGTGGCAATTTTAATATAACTAACGACATCAACAAAATAAAAAAGAACTGGTTAAAGTCTAAACTCGGTAGCATCTACTATGAATATTTTATCGGAACAAGTCTTGTGTCTAATGTAGTATCCGATTGAATGTTTATATACTGTGAATTCATATAGTTTTAATAATTGCAGCTTTGTGAAATATACGTTTGAAGATTGAGGACGAGAGCCTATTTTTTCATGGGAAGGCCGTCTTTCATTGAACTTAGAAAATCTTCTGTTCTAGAAATAACGAAATGAACGCAACGATTACATGAAGCAAATATGAATGCATTTTAATGTGTTATCTTGAATTAATAATAATTTTCCATCACGGATTCCTTACAGCCCTTTTCAGAGTTGTATCGAGCGCTTTAGTTTCAATGATACAGACATATTATAAACATCTTTGCTAGATAATGAACTGGATGAAATTTAAAATTACAAAATGCCATAAACTTATATAGTAAACTATACATTGATTGCACATAACCACATTATATTCTTAAATTTTTAGTAGTTGTTATTAGCTCTGTATTTATGTTCGATAATTGACAAATTGAAAAGTAACGCAGAGAAGTATTCTCGCTTATGAAACCATACTACGGCATGATTTCTCCAGCACTGGCGTCCTCTAGCAAATTTTGTCGTTACATTATATTCTTATGAGTCTAGAATCAACGACGCCAAATAATTAGATTGTTCTTACAAATGGAGACTTCAAGGTTATATATAATCGTCATACAACCACCGTTTGTTGTTATCTTTGAAGAATTTGCAAATTAGATTTTAATTGTTCTATTTTAAAGTCGAAAGGACGGCACGAAGGCGGTAAAAAAGTATCATCTACTTAATTTTAAAAATCACTGTAGCAAAGAATTACTAAATTCATTCAGCATGTGTATGTACTGCAGTTAACGTTTCTCTTTCGCTTAGGTGATTGGATCACATATCGGATGAGAGAGGGGCTGTTTCTGTTATCAATGTGTTTATAAGCAACTTTATTTGTTGGATACATATGAATACATGTAAAGATACACGCACTTTTGACTTTATAGACCAAGGAAAATTAGAAGATACATTTTTGAAATTCAAAGTCTTAGATTTCTATAATCATAAAATTTAGAGAATAGAACATAATACTAAAATATAGTATTCATATATTTCTCTTTGTCTATACTGCTAAATTCACAATGAAAGCGAAAAACAACTATTGCAATTATAATATCGTTAATAGTAAAGAATGTATATGTATTTGATGCAATTTTGACCTCTTGTGAAAAATGTACTTTTAACGAGACAAGGTTTTACCCAGACATTAAATATGTCTGATTTTACAGAGAAACAGATACTTCAATTAAATCATCGTAGTGTGAATATTAATGGCCGTTCAATATACGTTTAACAGGTACACATTTATATCGAAACAATCAGAAATTATAAATGAGAAAATTGATAGCCAACAGGAAATTTATGTTCAGAATATATGCATAAATCTACCTATATAAAGACGGTCATTTCAACCAAATGAGTAATGTTTAGCGGGTGCTCATGATGTATTCGTTGTCGGGAGGACAATACCTATAGAGTGTTAATAGTGGTAGTATTAGTAGTAGTAGTAGTAGTGTTGGTGATCATCATCTGATAATAATAATAATAATAATAATAATAATAATAATAATAATAATAATTACAAAAATCACTACACACTTAATGTTTGTTTTCCTTTTTAATGGAAATATATTTGTCTTGAAAATGAAGTAGAATCATACGGTTCAAGGTAGAGATAGGGTTTTTAAAAATTCTTACATTTATATCTTTAGTGTTGAATGAAAAGCAGTATGTTCATTTAAATAGCGTATGGTTAACCAAAACAATTTCTGTACATTTGAAGTCTTTTTTAATATAATCAATCATACGTAATCGTGACCGTTTTGCCATTGATCACGGAATATAGTTTTTATACAATAAAGATCAGTCTATATTTAACCAACTATTTTCAACGGATGTAAGATTTTTATAATCAATGACAGTCACTTCTTGTCAATGGATTTACTATTTCTATAATCAATGACAGTCACTTCTTTGCAATGGATTTACTATTTGTATAATCAATGACAGTCACTTCTTGTCAATGGATTTACTTTTTGTACAATCAAGAGCCGTCAGTATGAAACACGTATTGTCAATGTACTGCATTAACGTTTGTTAAATTAGGAAAAGTCATTGCAAATAGCCAGTATAAAATATGGTGTTTGTTTGCATTTACAAATCACGGATTTTTTCCTACATCAAAGATATCAATGAAATTCCATAAATGTGTTCACTGTCAGATTGATGATATGTAGTTAAACACTGAAAATGAAAGGTTCTGCTTGGATCGGACAAGAGTTCAGTAACGAGAGCTATTTTCATTAGTCTCAGATTTTGGCAATCACCACAGTCAGTATTCTCATCATTACAGAATGTGTAGAATACCACTTTGAACGAGTAACATTCAGTTACATATAATCATTAATAAAAGAGACGTACTCATAAAACACACCGCATCATTTTTGTTTAGGTCGCAGCCTTACATGTTTCACCCATAAAATCCTTATGTACACCATATATTCAGAGCAAAGTATGTTGTCGTTTCGCTACGAATGTATGTACGTGTTTTGATTGTTTACGTAGATTTAATAATTATGGTCAAATTGCTATCATGTCTGCATTTTGACAGGCTTTTAGCGATTTTTAGTACATGGACATCATCTTTCAGACATGATGCATCATGTCACATTATCCGGACACGAGGTGAACCAGTCATAACACTAACATCGTAATGCTGAGCACCAAGCGAGGCAGTTCCTAGTACCATTTTTAAAAGTCTTTGGTGCGACTTGGCTGGGATTGGAACTCGCGAACTCCCGCATCCGATGTGGCCGTTCAAACCACTTAGACCACCGGAGGTTTCATTTTGAACGTAAATGACATGGATGCTAGTGCTGATTCACATGTCTTTGAATGAACATATGCTGAAAAATTCATCAGCTTGATTTTCAGTTAGCCTTCATTCACATGCATAATCGTATCTGTTCTTTATTTAAAGGATTGTGCTGCATGTAGTTATCTCAATTACATACTACATGATTTGAGGATTGTAGTGTTTTATTCGTCAAGACATAACCAGTCTGAAAGGCATATCTGAAGAATTTTTGTACACGGTCTATTACGAAGGTCAGAGGCCTTGTCTAACATTTTCCTTTCATATACCTAAAGTTCCATTTGTTTGTACCTCCTTAGATTGATTAAAAAACCGAAATGTATCCAGGATGTATAACATGCAAGGAACTTAGTCACTTCAAAGAAACGGTAGGGTAAGCTAATATTATAAAAAGTTTAAAATTAGATAAATATTCACTGCACACCAGGGACGACTGACAAAAATTGACACGGCACTTATCAATCAGTTGTACATAGAACAAAACAGAAACAAAGACTTCTAAAACAATATGTCTTTCAGTTCTAAGCAAAGGAATCTGTTTATAATTATCTATATTATGGATAGTCAGTAACTTGATTAAGAACGTAAATTGCTTGAATACAACCAAGTGCAAAGCAAAACACGCATAATGAAAGGAAATGAAAAGGGGTCAGTATTCTACGTCTGATCGGCTTCTCAAGCAATACTCATACTACTCGCTTGGTTTTTAAATGAATATTGTAATGTAGAACCTATATATACAAAGCTTGCCAATCTAGTTAGTCTTTATTTTCTTATTGCACTTCTTGTGAGAACTCCGTGTGTTTAAATGTTTTATTTATCAGCAAACATTTTAGTAGACATTTATTGACAAAAAAGTTTACCTCATCAAACTTTCTTCTCCATTATAAATAACATGATTAAATATCTGTTATACAGGAAAGAGGTGTATATAATCAATTGAAATGTTTTTATGATAAATATTTTGGGATAATTATAATGATGAAAAAGACTATGGTTAAATACATACAATGAAAATCAGATAAATTGGCGTTAATGAATATATGACTAAGATTATACATTTATGAATATGTTATTTTAAAAATTGTTTGCATTGTTTTTGTAATGATATATATTGTGCCGGAGTATGTTGGTCATTTCGTAAAACCAGTAATCAAGTCAAAATTGATATTAATGAATGAATTAGACCGAAAAATGTTGATCTCAGATGATAAATGTGTTGTGATGTGATTTAGGTTTCCAACGTATCATTAACAGTTTTTCAGTCCTGTCGCTGGAGTGTGTCAGGTTTTAGTGATGTCTAGCATTGAGGCATCATGCCGCTGACATATAGTATGATGTCCTACCCGCTCACATTAAACTGGCACCAGGCCGACCAGTCCTAACACAAACTTCATAATGCTGAACACCAAGCGGGGCAGATGCTAGTACCATTTTTATAAGTATTGTGTATTACTCGGCCGAGGATCGAAGCCTCGACCTCCAGCATCCAAAGCAGACGCTCTAACCACTAAACCACCGGATCGGTTTTCAAACGATATATCTGCACTCGGAGAGTAAATTGTAATCATTCTTATATGGAATCTACAAATTAAAACAAGCCAAAATTCTAACGTTTAATGTTCACCCTAAATAAATGATAACTGAGCTTTTACTTTGCCTGTCGTGGCCACGCTGCTAAAACAAAAGCTCACCAATCACTTCAAAGTAAATAGCATTGGACTGAAATAATATATCTATTTACATGTTTAATATCGATTCGGATAGAAAGATTCATGTGGTATGGGGAAGCTTATTCATTGTGTTAATTACAGATGGTTGGAACAGATGACGTACGAAATCGAAATTTGACAAGGTTTGCTGGACTTTGCGAAAATGTAGTTTAAAATATTGTAATTCTTCAATAAGACATCTATATCTGAATTCAAGAAAGGTTCTGCTTGGATCAGCCAGGAGTTTAGTAACGAGTAATACTTATAGTTTGATCATTAGGAAACAAAGCAGATATAACTACACTTGGGTTAATTGTACGAAATCACCATGACAGTAGAACAAATCATCATATCGTTCGCAATTATTGGCACTAGTACCACAAAGCTAATTGTGGTTATTTGGGGAAAGGATTAGCCTATAGACAGTTTATTGTTTTTAAGATAATATAAGGTACATTATATTTTCTACATTTCTTTCCAAACAGCTAAACTTGTCAAGGTTTGGTATGTCAATTGTATAAAGAAAACTTCTTTGAACGTATCTTCAAGGATGTTGTTGTGTTTTTATAGAGAAAAATGTTTGAATTTATTTGTAATTTTCTAAATAAATTATCCGATAAAGCCCGCGATTTATTTTTGTTTCTGGATTGGCGAGTAAACTGAGGAAGCACGACGTCCGCAGCACGTACTAGTAATGTTGGATAAAAGCAAGGAAAGATAAGTCATACTACTTGCCTGTTAACTGCATAGACTTCCTTTTGGCGTTGATTTTATTACAAACAACAGACATTATTTTAAGAAGGTTGAAAATGTTTTCCACTTTAATGTCGAGTGCATAATATATGTAAAGGCTGGTAATAGGCTTTTATGCTTTAATGAAGCAAGACTAGAAATAACGTCTAGACTATCTTTTCCTAGAAATAAGTGATATTAACTATAACGATTTCTTATTGTACAGGACACTGTAGAAACAAAGAAATTAAAGTGTCATTAAAAAGTTTTTGAGATTGTGTGACTTGCTAATAATACTGATGATAATAATAATAATAATAATAATAATAATAATAATAATAATAATAATGTATAAATTTAGAATGTATTATTATTATTATTATTATTATTATTATTATTATTATTATTATTTCTCACCACTGGCCAATATGTGCATGCAATTTCATACATTTCTGGTAGACATGGGAAAACATTACTATTTACATCTATTTTAGACTTTGTAATGCATGATTATTCATGCATGCTGTTATTCCTTAATATAGTCGTATCATTGAGTCGCTAATATTAACTGTATAGTTTAATACATCTCTAATTAACTGTCCATAGTACATTCTCCAATGTTCAATGCTTTACGAAACCCATAGCTATGTCATTAACCGATTCGTGTTAACTATATGTATCGATGGGCAGAATTTTGGGAGATGTGGATCAATATAAATATTCAATTTTATATACTTTTCCAACATACATTTTTGGGCATGCCAAAACAAAGGGATACTTGTTTCCTATTTTGGTGTTACAGATCAGACATATTCAGTCTTTCTACTGAATATCTTTATACCTTCCCGTGTTTGCTCTAACTGGCACAATGTTGCTCTTGATCATCAAAATAGGTTATATGAATACGACTAACATATGTCATCTAAATATATTTCATTTATAGATACCTTTCCTACGCTTATAAAAGCGTGAACTATCAATTTCGTTAGTCTCATCTGTCCTTTCTTGCATGAACATATATTTATATCGTATCCAAACATTATGTAGTCGTTCATCAGTTACACTCTGTCTAAACCAAATATTAATAAATCCATAGCTTATTGTGTCTTACTCCATTAACTCAACAATTGCAGTGTTCACTTTATTTCAATGGAAATTGCAAGATTGATTTTAAACTCTTGTATTTGACGTATTTAAAATCTGAAATGTGTACTTCCTAATTCGAAAATAGCAAACATTTTTCAGGCACATTCTTCCTTATTTGTGATTTTAGAAGAAGAAAAAAACCATTTGGGATGTCTATTGACTAAAACAGCATAAATTTACGAACTCAATGTGTACTTATTAGTTTGTATGCACAACGTTTGTTTTAAATATGTGAAGCGATTTATTTTCCACGCTTTTATTGATCGATTTTGTCAAGTGTTTCATCATACATGTACCAAGACATTTTGAAAGGAGCTTTATGTTGCCAAATATGTATATTATGTTCCAGTTACAAATGATGTTGGACCATTTCTCGTAGTTACTCATATATCTTCCTCTATGAAATACAGTTTGTATTTTCTGAAGTTGATTGACAGTTTCCATTGACAGCAATACCTTATCAATGTATTTAAGATTTTCTGGAAATAAATTATTGTGTTCGAGAATACTATCAAATCATCTGAATCGAACAATATAAACACTTATATTGATCTCTACTGCTGTCCCCCTTGTCCCCACTGCAATAGTACTCTGAAAATTATTTCGAAACAAGGCAAACAGTAATAGAGATAAAACATATCCTTGCCGTATTCCAGCTGGACCATCAAAAACATTGCTCAAACAATCATTTAAACCTAACACAATTATTCGCATCTTTATAGACTGCATTAATCATTCATAACAGTTTGGTACTTATGGTATAATTTAATAATTAATGGTATAAAATATTTCTCAATACTTAATTCAAAGCCTCATCAAAAGCTATAAAAAGGAGTTAAATCTGCTTTCCTCCAGTATTTGTATTCTGATAGGTAAAGAAAACTGCTGAGTATGCAAATCTGAAGTTAACCTATTACAACCAGCTTTTTCTTCATAGTGGGTTTGATTATATCTTTTTTCAAAAATTGGAGTTGATATCGCCGATAACAATTTCTATGGAAACTAACCAGGATACACAATAATTAAATAATGAGTTATGTATTTAATTTTTAATATGACTATGCACTTGAACAAAAATCATTCGCATTTATTCCACTAGTTTTTGCTTTTTCAGTTTGATTGTTTTCATCCGCATCTTGTCCGCAGAGGTTACATTATCTAAATTCGCCTATTATAAAAGCGAAGAAAAAATATATGTACGAGACTGAACAGAGGCTGCTGGTATTTACAGCAAGCCGGGTCACTTTAATAGCTGCACAATCTGTTTGTGTTCTTGGCTAATAATGTATGTGCTGGTTCATTTTACTTCTACAAATCACGTTGAAAGCACTACGATAAAACATTTTATTCAAGCAATTCATATGTTTTGTAAAACCGAAACTTTCAGAGCATTTTTAAATCAGTTTTTGACAAACTTCTACTCTTTATCAAGCTAAGGATGTGAATTCTAATATCTACTAATACTAACAATACGATCTCCGCCATTTTACAACATTGACTTTAAATTCGTGTTATGACGTCATAATATTCATTAGTTAAATGATCTATACTGTCTTCAAATGACCTTATGAAGCAATTACTTATGTAATTTTGTATCCTTGTGCTAATAAAGTTGTAAATAACTCGACAATTGCGGTCATGCTGCTTTGTACCATATGTACGTATCGAACTGAAGAAAATTTGAATCATCCGACATTCCTAACGATCATATTAGTCGATGTATATAACACACACATGTATAGGCATATTTATTGATTTTATTATATCATCAACATCGAAAGATAGTAAGTAGTTAAATATCTGTTGACCGCCTGAAACATTGTCTATCGAAGTAACTTATTTAACTTGGATGCATGTGTTTATTTCGATGCATTTATGTACACGACATCTGTCATTGGAACATCTGAGTCAAGTAATTCTGAACAAATTAAGTTTTTCACCCATAATGATATATCTCTCCAGTTGATCTTCATTAGCACAAACATCCATCGATCTATCTCTCGTATAGTTCAAATGAAAAAGTGGGTCAATAGTACTTTCGAAATAAATAAAATATAGTTCTGTAATAGAATATACGTTAAAATCGCAGCATTTTGTTTTTAATTTAGCTGTATCATGTTTTATAATTGCAAATATATCTTCCTGGGAGTGTTATGATGAGGATTCCGGTGAAATATACAGGTTTAAAATATAAGGTATACATATATCTTAGAATTAGAGGTAATCACTAACCAACACATGGTTTTGAAAATGTTATGTTCTTCCCAAACTTTCAAATGTACCAAACATTTGAGTAATATCCAGCTATGCAACCAGAGTTCACGTTATAACTTCTTCTTCTTCTTCTTCTTCTTCTTCTTCTTCTTCTTCTTCTTATTATTATTATTATTATTATTATTATGTAACAATATTAGAAGAAGAGAAAAATTAGAGCGAATTATTGTATCTGTTATTTTGAATGCGTATAATAGATGTAATTCCTATTATATCACAAAGAAGACATTATAATTACAGCTATAATTGCAGATAACTCTCATGATGTTTTGTGTGCCATGTCCAGCGTGAAATGTCATTTTATTTAATCATTGATGTCTTGGTCAACTCGCCAATAATTTTCATTCAAGCTCCTTGCTTATAGATGCTTATTTTAATATAGCACTTATTGTAATGTCTCTAGAACGCATACCGATCTAATTTAATGTAGCTTTGCATGCAATGTACAATTTTTGACGATCAAAAAAACTTCAAATACAGCCTACATAGTACCTCTAATATCATCTAATATCCTATTTTATCATGTTATATTTAGTCAAGTCCATATTCAAGTTGTATCATCAATTTATATATTAAATCCCTTTATATTCTTTTCATATTCAGCCTCGTCCCTAGTACAGTTGTCTCATGAAATACTGTTTAGAAAGAAGCTCGAATTTGACAATATATCATGTTTTATTCAGTCCTGTGCGACCAGAACCCCATTATAGTTATCTCATCAATAGGCGTACTTTGATCTGTGTTATCATGTCATATTTGGCCCCTATCTTGTCTCATCATTAGACCTGTGATAAACTGTTACATTCGTTTCTATTCAGCTGCGTCGATTAATAGACGTATGATACTATCCTGTTTAATCCTATAGTTGGCTCATAAACAGACTTATGATGTTATGTGATAACCTTCCCTATTCAGTCACGTTCCTTTTAAAGTTGTATCATAGATTTATATTTGATATTTGCTCCACAATTAGACAGAAGAGTTATTATACTTTCATCTTCGCTATAAAAAAAAAAAAAACAGTTATGTTATATACAAGACAGAAATAGTGTAATGTCAAAACTCTTCCCGAGGGATGCAAAAATAATGTTTGATTCCTTTAAGTTACAGATCTTTAGCAACCACCTGCAGTTGGTAAGTAGTGCAAGATTGATAAAAAAAAATAAACATTCAGTTTTCCTTGTCGATTAAAATTTAAATTGGAGAAGAAATTATATTGTGTCTAATTAACACACATCAATATTATTGGAAGTTGTCTGCATGGTTTGAACAATTGTGAGCTCCTAAAATTATTGAATACTCCATTCGTATATAAACTGTTCAGCCTCTAACATTTATATCTTTAATTACGAAAGCATTGATTACCTCTAGAATATAGAAGGTGTACAACTTGCAACGTGCTCACGATTATTTTCCAAAGTATATTTATGTTTGATGACCCTTTAGCTCTTCTCATAGGTCACATTTAGGATATGTTTCATATCATAGCACACGCTACGATGTAAATGAATGTTCACATTTACTTATAAAAGCGATTGTCTACCGAAATGAAATTACTAGGGGCATCAACTATTTTCTACCTCTGAGGCGCTACCATGTAAAGAGACCGATTGAACATTTTACCCTTCGTTAATAATAATAATAATAATAATAATAATAATAATAATAATAATAATAATGAGGACCTTGTAGTGTGCACCTAATCTTTAAAAGCTCTTAGGGCTTTGCAACATATATAATGATAGGACTACAAAGTAAAAAAAAACAAAAACAAACACCTTGAAATTAGAAACCATATAAAATTGATGAAAATATTCAAGGTAGGAAACATTATTAGGTCTTTACGTTGGTTCTTGCAGTAAATAAAAAGGTGCGTTTTAAGAGCACTCTTGAAGATGATCACTATATTGTTGTGTCCAATTCCAATGGGCATTTCGTTCCACGTTGATGGGCCCTGGTATGCAAAAGAACGTTGTCCATATGAATTCGTTTTCATAGTGGGAATAATGCCTATACGATTGTCCAAACAGTAGCGTGCGTATCTTGCTGATGTGTACACATGGTTAAGGCCAGATAGGTATGTTGGACTGGAATCCGTCAGTAAAACGTAGCACAAAGAACACATTTTGTGTTTGATTCTTAATCGCAATGATAGCCAGTGAAAGGTACAGAGCAGCGGTGACGTGTGCTCTGATCGTGGTACTCTAACAATGATCCGAACAGCTGTTTTTAACTTTACAGTTCTGCATTCGCCTCCACATTAGAAGAAGATGCTTTGTTAAATCTTAGCTTATCCAGTGACCCAGACAGGTATGCTAAAAAAAAAGAGTGATGTCATGGGCATTGTAATGCAAAGGCAGCTGGAACAGCAGGCAAATTACTTATTAGGGTCATATAATTTGCTGTAGTCAGTGCATGCAAAAGGTTTTTGTACTTCTGTGACGCACATCTAAATAACTGTCATTTCACTACATTTCATGTTATTGTCTATGCGATCCTTGATGATTTGGTTTCATGTTTAATAATCAAAAAGTTGTTCTAATGATCACTCATGAAAAAGAAAAGTAGCAATTTCGGTTGCCGATAAGTGACTGCGAAGGAATTTCTTGAACGACTCCTATCTTATGATTATACATCTTAGGTTTGCACCCACTATACACGGTATCGAATATGTATAAACATACATTTATTGAATGAAACTTATAAAGTTCCTATAAACTAAAATTGAATTGTAGTCTTTCTTCAGCATTTTAAATGTCTATGGCAAACTTAAATTTCGGTTTAACAGTATTGTCTTGAATAAGTCATTGAGAGCCATATCGACTGATGTAAACGGGTGAACAGTAATTGACACTGGTATAATTATTGCGGACATCGTTGTATAGGATGCATATGCAGCGTGCCTCAAAGCAACAGCTCTTCGTTAATTGATATAGCGAAGTGGCAATCAGATAATTACCACTATTATGCCTTTAATAATTTTAATAATATACAATTTTCTTCTGCGCCTATACACCGTTTATTAGGAAAATTGTTCTAAATATGTCGATTTACTGTAAACGACACTTTTATCTGCCGTGGTACTTTAACCAGACGGTAAGATTTAAATATACGTAGCGTCTTATATCTCTCAGGGCTGTTGAGCCAGTTTCCTCTACAGTTAGTCATCTAGCCTAGCTCAGACGAAATCTTCAAATTGGAATAGGATTGAAGAAAACAGGAGTGTTAATTGGTCTGAGAAGCATTGTTGCACTCCGGATAGCACATTTTGGATATTTCCCTCTTAAATTCTTTTTTTAAGGATGTGATCTGAAAAACGTGATTTAAACAGTATCAGCAAGTAAGCAGATTATGTCAGTGTGATTATGTGAATTCAGGTTTTAAAAGGAAACATTAATAGTTTGCCGAAGGCAAAATATGCGTGAAATCGATGGCATGGAAAATATTGGTATCCAATGCAATTTATGTGGTGGCGTTGCTAAAAAGTAGCGAATGAACCAACTTAAGCCGAACTGACAATAATCTTTGTAAAAGACAAAATACATACAGGAGACCACTATTATAGGCTCCGATGAAACATGATCCGCTGTTATCTCTAGGTGGACAGGAAACAGTGTCACTACGGCCGTTTATGCGATCGATTTTGAAGCTTACTGGATCCTCTAAAATATAACGTTCAGTGCGTCTGTAAATTCCAATGTGTCTAAATTTCCCAAAAGACTTTTTAGATGTGCCTGCCAAATCTAAATATAATTTTTTACTGTATATCAGATATCAACCGTAAACTACTTTTGTTGTATTATGTTTGATGCTGTGCACTTCAGACGATATCCTGACCAAACTAATACTATTGTTTAGTGGTAAACAGCATTTTCATGTATCTCGTCTCTTCTTCTCACATTACAGCTACCGCGTTCTTTAGTACTGCTGATGTTTTGCTTTGTTTTGTTACCACAGCCAATAATACTGCTGCTACTGCCTAAAGTATTGCTTCTGTTGCAGATCATACAGCAACAGTACACCAGTGAATATCTCTGTGATTACTAGACGATGGGGAGTGTATTTTATTCATTGGCATTCATGTAAATATTAGAGCTGCCTTGGAAGAGAATATGACTGAATGTTGACGATCGAAAGGTGCAAGCCCGTTATTTTTCTTCCATTTAAGAGATTAAAATGTAGTGTGGTACATAATGAATATAACACAAACAGCTACATTGAACCTCCTTCTCCTTTTTCTGGATAGTGTTTTGGACACAGTGGTGAGTCTATTTATTTTATTTTTAGTCATTATTATTATTATTATTATTATTATTATTATTATTATTATTATTAGTGGTAGTAGGATGTAATAATAAGTAACTGTTTTAGGTATATTTAGTATGTTCATGTTACATACATAATTCCTTCAAGGAAAAAGTGAGAGAAATATTTGGTCATGTTTTAGCTATTTAGAAACATTTTCGGCACTAGTATTATCATGAAATTTAATGACACCTGTTCTTACCTGTTCTTACCTAATTCTAAAGCAAAACGGTTATCAAGATAAGGTGTGCATTTACAGATATTTGTCCTTTATCAATAAAATATTTGTGATGAAAGCTTACAAAGATTATTGCCAACAACGATTATGTTAGTTCAGGACGTTATGGCCTATATAAGTATTGCTGTATGATATGAATGTTATATGAATGACGGGATTTATATGGCCTAGAATTTCTGAGCTGCTTGTGTGTTATTTAAAAAAGTCGATTATAAAATTAATTTTACTCATAAGAGACTCTTAAATATTTTACTCTCAATGAACATAAAAAACAAATGAAGAAGCAGTCAGAGACTGGAAATTTCAAATATGCAGTCAACATAATTATGATATGTTAAATTACCTAGCATACACATGGAATTTGTGAGATTGTAATAAATGAGTACTATACTGTATACCTAAAGTGGAGACCATGAACAATCATATTATATTCCACCCACCCCTAACACCTCCTCAAAAATATAAAATGCTTCATGTGGTGGGAAATCCGTGTTATTCATTTTCCTTGTCAGTAAACTGCCAATCATCAAATTGACTATGATTACATGGTATACTCAATATATTGAACAGGAAAGTTAGAGCGCAATTTGATATTTCTGATTAGACCAATATTAGATGAATAATTTGTATTTCTTCAGTATAAGAAGTGAGAATAACAAACTACAAGATTTGGTGTTATCTTGGCTTATCTTAATTAATAGATGAATAATACGTGTATCTACTCAAAAAGGCACTTTGTATGGTAATCGAAACTTTTTTTAGTTACTTTACCATCCAAACCTTCCCTGGAATACACAGATTTTTTAACATCCATCATACATACATACATACATACATACATACATACATACATACATACATACATATGTGTGTGCACAGGCATGTAAGTATGAGTTTAAATTTAAATAGCCATACATGTATGTTTATATCCCTGAAAGAATCACTGTAGCTTCAAAATGTCTGAATTCAAAACCTTGATCTCTTATTAATAGAACAAATTTCCATGTATTTGAAGCACACTCCCTTCACGCGCATCTACTTTGAAAAGCAAAACCAAATGAAGAACATTTGGCAGTCTTCACACTACAATCTTAATCATTGATAATAGACCCATTGATCAAAGGCTGCATCAGTATTGGATAGAGCAAGAAAGTAAATCATCTCAACTATCATGTGTAAGTACTAACACGGATATCAACATCATTGAAAATACTTTAGTGGTGTTTTAATTCTATACAACTGCTCTCATGAAAGAACGATTAATGCTCTTGCATTTCATTATACAATTTGTAAATGCTTTTGTAAATACCTAGATTATCCGGTATTTATGAGGCTTCATTTGTTCCTCTGTCGCAGCTCAATGCGTTTCTGGATAAAATAATTGTCAAGAAACGCGAACAAGAATTAAATATGTTAATATATTCGACAATTTATATCTGTGTTGATGAATTATCGCAGTGGCAATTCAAAACGTAGTTGATAAGAAACGGCTCGATTTTAAAATAAGTCTTTTTACACTCTTATTTCCTACGTAACAGAAGTAAATGGTAAATACTTATGGATAGCCTGAACATATATATATATATATATATATATATATATATATATATATATATATATATATATATATATATATATATATATATGTACGGTTCTTTTTCTAACTCTTACAAAAGTAAAACGTAGCAAGTATCCATGACTAAAATTACATTCATTGACTGAATACTCACTAAATCTTCAATATGTAATACAGAGTATTCATTGACGATGAAATTAAACAATATTAAAACTTGCTATCGGATGAAACAAGAATTGATGTTTCGTCCGTTCTAATCCTGTACAACTACTTTGTATTGGCGAGCCCGGTCGGTTGAAAACCTATGATGACTTTTACCCGTATATGAATCTGATTAGGAGAACCGCTATATATGATATGATGTCTCATTTTCGGAAGCCTAGCCAAATAGACCTTAAATAGCAAAATTTAAACAAAATAACATTTTCACTATTATTTTCACAACCTTAAGATATTCACCAATTTATGCACAATTTATTTCAGACACTAAAACAGTTACTGTAGTGAATAAATATGACTGAACAAGATGATGTTTTCGTTTTACAAAACCAAACCTTTAATTCACACTTTTATAGCGATTTGGTTGATTGATTGTATAGCGATTTGGTTGATTGATTAAAAAATCAGAATTCCTTTGGTATATGAGAAATGAAATCCTTCCGGTCTCTGAATGAGATAAGGAAGCGTCCATCTTGTATGAATGAAAATCTTAATGATTAAAACTTCCATCCACTGCATTGATTCTAACGCTGATATTAAATCAACGGTTTGAGACGCAATTGAAACGGTTTGTCTCGCCCTATTGCAGGCTTTGCAGCTACCCAATTTGAATAATTCGTGCACCATAATTTCTTCTTTCAAAGCGTGTCTTTCAAAATGGTAGGTAATTGTGACTCAAATTTTTCACAGTCTCACAATTCAATCTAATCAAAAGCTAATCACCCTTTTTTAATAGTTAAGAAATCTCTACAATAGTTTAGACATCGTATGAGGACCAAGTTCCTGAACAGCACATGTTTCCAATTTGAGCATCGATATAAAAGAATAAAAAATTGTATCTGTACAGAACGTGGCATCAAGTGATTTGAAATTGTATGGCTGGTGTTTGTTTGGGTGATATAACCTGTAGTAATTTGTTATACTTTCGCTTCTACTGTGTGACACACAGTCACATCATTGTTACAAATCATAAGATAAAAGAGTTGCTTTTGATTCAAATATAATGAAGATAATATGCCACAGGGAATTTCTGAATAACGTACTACTCTCTCTGGATAGGCTAAATTTTGCAAGATTATTTCTACTGTCAAAGCTGAGGTAATAATCGATAGATTTGCAACTTTTATACATCAGGCGTATTAAACGAAACATTTGTTTGCCTCTCGGGGCTTTAGTACGTCTTCCTGTTACGTAATAGATGTTTCTAAATTTATATAGGTAAATCAGTTTTCTGTACAGTGCACTTTTCTCAAGACAGTTTTTCACCAAAAAATATGTATTTCATTTCTTGTAGTTGCAAAGTCTTCCCTTGCTGGATAAATGTGCACATGTACTGGATAAGGGCCTTTTTACGTATGATCCATTATAGATTTGCTAAAATGCATGCAAAGTAGTATAATGCAGTGCGTGATTTGCTTTGATTCAAACATTTAATGTGCATTCCATGCAGTTTGCTAATTGAAACGTCTATGTGCCATACATATCGTTATTTCAATCATGACTTTTTCAAATGAATATAAACTTACATGAACTATTTCCACAAAAGGATTACATAGAACTATCTTCTCTGTCTTCTTGTTACTATCAAAACATGAAACGCTTCACACATAACATGTTTTTATATTTTCACTTTGATGATAACTGAAGAAAATACAATAAAATATTCTCTTAAAGTGATTTATTTCAATCCAAATATAAAGGAAATACTGTATTTAATGTTATTGTCATTAAATGGAATTTATTACTTATTTAATTAATGGGGTATATGTTGCATGGTTGTATTGCGCGTTTCATGTTTTCCTTCCGATAAGCAAAGTACCAGACGAATATTGTACTTGATGGATGCCGGGATGGTTTATTTCTGCGTGATTACTACCATTGATTAAGTAGATTTGCGCCGTAAGTGCTACGGTGACAATTTAATACAAAATAAGGCAATTTCATCAATATAAAGGAAATGAAACGGTGGGATTCTAAAGAAGATAAGGGATCCAAAGCGTTTAGAGAATCATTACGTTGTCTTGCTTTGTTCTAATCCATTATTCAAAGCACGAAACCTTCCGCTTAAAGACAGGATTAAATGTCGATAATTAACACATATTTGAATTAAACAAAATAAAAATAAGTAAAGACGTCCATGAATAAAATTCAAATTTCTCGCCGAGACTTTATTTGTGTTAAATACAAGTAAGACTATAATATCATTCGTTTTCGTTTCGATCAATGCAAATGTCTGTATTAGCTGTAATATATTATTGGACTGAACTTAATTGTCGAGTTTACAAACTAATTTCAAACAGAAGAATGGGTTACTTTTTCGGTGACTAAATGGACTTCATGTTACCGTGGTAACGGCATGGCTTCTGATAAGTAACCTTATAGAAACTATACAACTTAAATTGAGTGGCTAACTGTTTCAAAGAATGATATGAGAGTTATAACATTTTGGGCTAGTTAAAATTATCAGACCGTAGGATTGTGATGAGTAAAACGTCTTTATGCTCGCGAATAATAACACCAGTAACAGTTTGTTTGAAGTGATATTTCTTGCCTCGTAACGAAAAATATGTATTTTTCAATTTGTATTGGTTTTATTAACTAGAGCTGTAATACCGCAAGATACTCCTCGGCACTCGACTGTAAAATAAACCCACAGTTATATTACTTGTTATGCCGTTCATGAGCGAAAAAAAAAACAGTTTATATCCATGTCGATCGAGTATATAGCTCAACAGATTTATTATTGAAGCACAAAAATTGCCTTCCGAGTACGCAAGATCTAAATAACCTTTGAAAATCATTCAACAGTTTTTGTAATTTTTATAAATGAAAATCCAAAGCAAATTTCCATTTTACTCAGAGGTAAGTACGATGTTTATGAAAACATTCGTTTGGTCTGATTTGAAGATTCGATTTGGACTAAAAAGACTGGTTCCATCTTGTTCAGTTTTAAGTAATATTTTTTAAATCGATAATACCGTGATTTGAAGATTCGATTTGGACTAAAAAGACTGGTTCCATCTTGTTCAGTTTTAAATAATATTTTTTAAATCGATAATACCGTGCCATTTATCGCTTGGAACCAGGACTGTTTTATGAAAACGTTCAGGCAACCCGTACATATTACATCTCGTCAGTATCTGTGTAAAAGTCTCATTAATGAGTACATACATGTAAATTATATTTTAAGTTATCTCACTGATGGTGGTACAAACATAAAAATTGCCGTAGTCCAAAATATTTCCTGCGAGGAAACACTGCTTAAACATCTGAAGTGTTGTAAATTTATATCAGTAATACTGAATGAAATGTCATGATTCGCTGAGAGATTTCCACTAGTAAAAGAAAGGAAATTAAATGTTATATATAGTGCATGAAAAATGCACTTTCAGTTACGAGCCTTTGATAAAACATTACATGTATGATTATATATAACATTGGCAATGGTTCTAAGAGCCTACGTTAGGAAAGACATCACCAGACAAACGCAACCAAGAGGCAGTACCATTAAAGTCGAACATGGAAAATGCCTCTCCGAAGCGAGTGACATTTCAGAATGATTGACTGAGTACAGCAAAGAACTCTACAACCATCAGTTTACAGGAGACACAGAAAAGCTTGACGACTATACATATCGTAATCAAAGAATTATTAAAAGTGTGTCTATTGATTAATGAATTGAATACATAATAACATACTAGCCTTCCGATCTTAGCTATTGTGAGTATTTGTTTCCACAACAGAATATTAAGAAGGTATCTTTATTAAAAAACATTTGAAAAACATTAATATTGATCAAAAATTATCTTTCGCCAGAGAAGCAGTGTTGTAAATGTAGACAAATGTTTACTAAAAACACCCAATGCTTTACTGAATACTAATGGTGCATGCAAGCTATATTAAATACTATCAAAAGGCAGTATAATTTATTACATTTGTTACAATGGTGTCAGAAGTGGGATCGTTGGATTAGGTGAACTGTCAATCATTTTTGTGAAGGTATACATTAAATGTTTATATTTGAGCGTGACTTTCACAACTTGGGATGCATTTTTTGCTGTTATTCTAAGCTTTGACATATCTCTCAGATTGCTCTTGGGGACCCCGAGTTACCGTTTGGTCTAAAGCACTCACCGTTACGAGTCAATGACATTTCATCTCTCTCCGAGTCTTTGGCTCGGCCAATGTGGGTATGTGAGAAAGTTTGCCAGTAGCTGCTCGTGGATCGATTGTTATTTCTAGGCTTTCCCGGATTCTACCTTCACCATTGATACCACCCGCCATGTATAGCCTAACTTGGGCTGAAAAATGGCATTTAACCATTAAACAACCATAACAACAACAACAACAGCGCTACATTTAAAGTAAATTGCAATTGCTAACAAATAGGACATATCTAATCAAAGGTAAGGGAAGGGTTTATATTGAGTAGCATGAACGTATTGCAGGAAACCATTTGTCTACACGTATAGCAATACAATGTTTATAAGTTGTAAAGGCTTCTGTAATTATAGTCATATGAATTAAAATGCGTACACTGTTTTAAAATTAAACCAAGTTTAAGTTATGTAACTTCGTCTCTGCAACGAATATAATCTCTTAATGTTATTAGGAATCTATATTTGGATATCTTATTTCTGATTCACACATATGCTTCATTGATCTCTATATTTTCGTTTCAAGTATGTGAGTGGAAATGAACAGTTTCCTAAGCATGCGTACATGTAGTGAAAACGTCTAGACTCAAGTCACTTTCAATTCATGGGATGATTTAATTGATATCGAACTCTTATATCCCAAATAAACACATCGACCTTAACCTCTTTAATTTAAATGTTTGCAAGAAACAATGGTAAATGTTACAAATATGTCTATAAACCGTCCGCCATAAATTTTGAGAGTAATCAATATTCATAGCGAAATATTTGAAACCTAGTTCGGAGTTCATTTGATGGTTTTCTTCTTAAACTACCATCAAATATTTTAAGGAGTGGGATAGTATATTATGTATGCTCTTTATTTGCATATCACTGCGATAATGTAAATATGGTATGCTGCGAGAAATGACATGTTTGACTGTCGTCAGATGAAAAAGAACATTTAATGTAATTAAAATACGGTACCTGTTCTTATCCGATAACAAGTTTTAGTTATTATTGTAGGGTTTAAAGCCATTTTCAGCACAAGATAGGCTATACATGGCGGCCAATATTATTGGTGAAGGAAGAACCTAGGAAAACCCCGGAAAGAACCACCGACCCACGAGAATCTAACAGCAAACTTTCTCACATATCTACATTTGCCGAGCCAGAGACTCGAACCCACGCAGACAGAGGTGAGATGGCAGTGATCCGTAACGGAGAGCGCTTTCAACCATTCGACCACTCGGGGCCCCTCCGATAACAAGTTAATACTATATATGAATATTTACTTTACCCATTAGTGTTATCATATATCATGATTACCTTTAAAGTAATCACTGGAAAAACGTCGGAAACTGTTGTTCACTTTAGTAAAGAATAATATTAGATATGACCCTGCTGAGAAGCCACTGAATATCAAATCTCGATTCTAGGATACAGTAATGTAGTCAGAGATGAAACTAAGTACATTGATGCGTCAGCCAAATTCATCTTGGACACGTTAAGCAAATGTTGGTAAACAGAATAACATCATAGCACACCCAGCTACCCAAGGTGGTCCGTAATAAAATCAAAGCTTAAACTTTAATGACTGAGCGGTGTAGTAAACGCGATACGTCTACGTATTCATACAGTAATGTAATTTACATATGCGTGCGCATGAATTGGCTTCGTTCCCTATTAAGCCATTTTATCAGAACTATTACACGAGGTTATTATTATAAATACCAAATTGGTACATATAAGTCATACAAGGATAAATGCACGGAATTATAGGAACTCAAACAATTCTCACCATATACACACACACACACATATATATATATATATTAAACGTGTCTATTCAGTTATAAAAGTGGCTGATGAACGAGTGGCCATTTGATAGAATGACTTTAGGTGACGTAGGTCTGACTATCTGTAGAATTCAGAATAAATTATAAAGCATCTGTGTTCATAAAACAAATACATCATATAAGAAAATCATTGCAAGAAGGAATGCAACTTTATATTTAACTTAGAATTTTGTGACAATACAACCCCTGTTTAAAAAGTGGAAACTGTTTTAGATAATCACGGAATATGAAGGGTAAAAAATGAACACCAACTCAAAGTTACTATTTACAATACTAGAATACCTTGGTGAAAAGAAATATTTACAAATCACACTCTGCTTAAATAATCGTCCCCTATGGTTTCGGACCTTTAATTGTCTCAATCAGAAACGATAGATCTGTAGAGTCAATGTCCAACGCATTAATCGTGCGTTGGCGACTTTTGCTCTATTCAGGTACATGTGAAGCTGGTGGTCAAATTCCTCCGAAAAAGTACGTCTGAAATTTTACTATCCTCCACACATGTGCCAAACTCTTCATTTCGATAAAGTAGTAGTTACTTAAGAAAACCATTACAGATTGATATTGATGCAGTAATATTATATTAATTTATAATGTTTTCAAATCGACTAATCGTTTTACATTAGAACAATAGTTTAATAATAATAATAATAATAATAATAATAATAATAATAATAATAATAAGGATAATAATAGAGATTTTCTCGGTTTTCAAAGTGTTACTCTATTGAAAGGTATAATATTACTCATTGCGCCTCCCTCCATTGTAATATAAGGACATTTATATTTTTGTAATATAAGGACATTTATATTTTTGTAATATAAGGACATTTATATTTTTGTAATATAAGGACATTTATATTTTTGTAATATAAGGACATTTATATTTTTGTAACATAAGGACATTTATATTTTTGTAATATAAGGACATTTATATTTTTGTAATATAATGACATTTATATTTTTGTAATATAAGGACATTTATATTTTTGTAATATAAGGACATTTATATCTTTCTCTCTCGTACCTGGATTCAAGCATGGATGTAAAACTTGAATAGCATTGGTTGTTGTGCTATGGACAGCGTCCATGAAAATACGATCATCTAGAAATGACATTCACCTATATCATTCAAATTAGCATGGTGCGATAGTGCTTCTTTGACCCACAATAATAATTCGTCTCCCATAGTAAACTTACGCAAAATTATTATTTTTAAAATTCCAAAGTTTTAAATTTCTGAATGCTTAAGATATAACCTATATTTGCTAACATATACTTATCATTGATGCAATCTTCTGTGTAGAGAAACCTACTAGTGTTTAAAACACGTGATTATAATTTGTATTTTGTAATATCGTACCGTGACGTATGTGCGAAATTGTAATCATTGTTTTATATCTTAATTGTACTGAAACTACACCCGACTGGAACCTGTTTATTTTATTTTGAAGACAAGAATACTGGATAATTGAAAGCACATATTTATGGGCGGATTTTCATTTACCTAGACATATGCCAGGTTAGAATAAGGTGTAACGATATATATCGAAGTGTTTACAGTGAAGTCCAAGGATAAAATATTCCTCTTTTAAACGATTTCAATGAAATTGAAGTCTTTATGTAACAAAGGTCAGTTCACTCGAAACAGTTTTTACCCTAATTATCGAGTTCGTTTTTCGTTTATATGAGTACATTCGAAAATTGAATCCGTCATTTTATTGTTAAATCTATGTGTACAGTCTCAGGAATGAACGATGGCAATTTTTTTGAAGATACAGTTACCCGTGCCGTGTGTTAATCCATTACTTCAGTGGTAATTTTCCCTAAAATAAACACTGTAATATAATCTTCATGAAATAAATTATGATTTTTGGAGGTAAATTTGCCCAAGTTCTGCATTCTGTATGAATTCAGTCCGAGACGGTTTCTAACGATGATTCATAAAATATTCCTTACGTGATATATTACTCTTATAAATAACACACACACACACACACACACACACACACACACACGGTCATTGTTTTGTTGTATTTCAGTTGATTGTATGAGTCTTTTTAGAATGATTGAATTGGAATAATGCAAGCTTCTACCGTTGAATGAGAGGATAAGTGCATTCTTTTTCCTTAATGACCTTTAATTTATCAGCTTAATGGGTGTAAATGCTACGCTGACAGTTAGTTGGAAAGAAGAAGAATTCGTCAATTAAAAGGAAATGAAGAGGTGCCTCGCTAAAGAAGTTAATGGAAGCAAGGTTCTTTAGCAATATATAAGATTACTTTCCTTGTTATCATCAGTCATTCAGCAGCATTAACCGTCCTGATAGGAAGCATGGTCTGTTTTTCAATGATTGACAAGTGTTTGAATTCCATTTTTCTCGTGTCTGACGAAGTTTGTGGAAGAATGTTGTTTTGTAGCCACTCGGTTTGTCAAGAGTCTTGTTACTTGCAAACATAGTAAACACACATGAAAGGCTAAGCTGTTACAGTAGATACGTAAATAATATCGGTTCACCCCCAACACAACAAAGTATACTTTCTACCATAATTCAGGCTGGGAATTTAAAATATTGGAAAGTCAAAAGTGATTGATTAATTTGTAAGCCATATCTCATTTACAATTTTGTGCAGTCATTTATTTTTCAAGAAAGGATTTCGATTCCATTGATACGCCACACACTTCTGCAACAATGCGTACTCGCTACGAGTATGCGAAAATATTTTACATGCATTTAAGTTGGTTTGCCTAGACAACATAATATCACATGCGATTATAGTACAGGTTTCGTACGTGCATAGGAAAGCATTGCAAAAACTATTTTAGTTTAATGTTCCTACTTTACTAATTAATTGATTTTGTCCATCATATACTGTATGACTGTTGCACCCCCAACCCCATCAAAACTGCAGATATCAATATTGCAAGGAGATACAACATGCAAGTGATGTATTGAGCAAGTGTTTTATTGAGCAAGCTTTGTATTGAGCAAGCGTTTTATTGAGCAAGCTTTGTATTGAGCAAGCGTTTTATTGAGCAAGCTTTGTATTGAGCAAGCGTTTTATTGAGCAAGCTTTGTATTGAGCAAGCGTTTTATTGAGCAAGCTTTGTATTGAGCAAGCGTTTTATTGAGCAAGCTTTGTATTGAGCAAGCGTTTTATTGAGCAGGCTTTGTATTGAGCAAGCGTTTTATTGAGCAAGCTTTGTATTGAGCAAGCGTTTTATTGAGCAAGCTTTGTATTGAGCAAGCGTTTTATTGAGCAAGCTTTGTATTGAGCAAGTGTTTTATTGAAGTACTTAGGAAAAGTTTCGCCCCCTCTGCCTGAAACTGTTCCATTCTGTTTGTATTCAGCAAACCATGCATGATACACATCTGCCTTCGTCGTTGTTATTGAACACTCAGACATGCGAATGGTATTCGTTTGTATAATCAATTCCTTTTTATTTGTTTCAATATTTAGAGAAGAGTCTGGTCTGCTCCTTAGGTTAGACGCGAGTATGCACTCCGCAACAACTTCAAAATCAATATTGAACATGTTTAGATTAAAAGTAATGATCACAGTCACTAGAATATTAACGAATGTAACGTGAAATAGTTGATTAGAGACTTTCTTTGGCTAAAGTAAATATAACTATTAATGTTTAGTAGTCTTTCTATTAAAGCATCGTTATCACACAAGTACAATATATTGAGAGTAAAGATTGCGTCCTTATATAACATTTATACGTTGTGGTATCTAATAATGCTTGAGTAAGGTAGATATACTTTCGAATTACCTACCTACCTACCTACCTACCTACCTAACTGCCTGCATGCATGCATGCACGCACATACATACATACATACATACATACATACATACATACATACATACATGTAAGCACGCACGCACGCACGCGCACATACATACATACATACATACATACATACATACATACATACATACATACATACATACATACATACGAAAGTACAACAGCGGTTAAGTGGTTTCGAACCTAGACAACTGATTATCAAAATGTTTACATAAATGTATTTTGGAATAAATGAAGTAAATAAGGCCTTGTTGCTGATGTGCAATACATTTAGAACCATGTTTCAAACGGGTACAGTCATTTTCAAATAGACTTTTTAACTAAATTATAGAAACTCTCATTCTCTAGAAAATCAGGTATTTTTCCATAGAAATATAATTATTTTTAAAACTCGTTATATTAAAATTCTTCTTCAAATGAATGAATATTGATATCATTGAATACTTTTAGAAATAAAACAGCTGTGGAGCATTTTCTATTTCTATTGTTCAAAGTTAATAATACCATTTTAGCTCTACCCGATTTTATCACAGGTCAGTAACACTTGAATTCATTGCAAATTTTTGTCATATACTATTGCAGAAATTCATCAAGAATATGTGCATGAATAAGGCAGATCAGAGCATTTTAAGTGTATCGGCAGGTAAAGCTCCGGTGGCCTAGTGGTTAGAGCATCAGCCTCGGAAGCCAGAGGTCGCGTGTTTAAACCGGGGTCGCGTTATACCAAAGAGTTATAAAAATGGTACTACCAGCTTCCTCGCAAAGGATAGGTCGGCCTGGCTTCAGAACAATTGTGACTGGGTGGGATATGATGTTACATATCTGATCCATGATGCCCCAGTGCTAGACATCCTATTACACTGCCACATTGCAGACATAGTAATGATATGACTGAAAAATTTTTAAAGAAACATTAATACTCCAAAAATCACACACACACACACACACACACACACAGCATGCGCGCACAACCCGTAAACACAGATGCATAGGAGTGAATCCATCAGATACCACAACTAACGGCTTATGTTTTCCGTGCAGAAACAAATTAACTTGCCGTAAACATTTGCTTATAATTCGGGTTTAACTAGAAATTGTATAGATCCAGATCTATAGTTGCATAATACGTCCATGCAGTTCATTGGTAGGAAGAAGTAGGAAAAACATAGAATCTGATCTGCCGGTGCATTATGCGACGGTTTATCAGGGTCAATGCTTTTTGGATTGAAGCGAATATATACGGTAACTAGTTCCTATGAAACAAATGACTCTTTCAAACTTTTGCATTATACAAATTAGGGATGTTTACTCGTTTGTTCTTCGTGCAGAGGAAAATTAAGATATACATCCACTTGTTGCTTTTATTTAAATAAAAATGAATATGTAAATATATGTGTGCTTATAAGCATTTCCAAAATCATTTTGAAGTACTTTCGTCGCATATTCTTCGTTATGTACATAAAAATGGAGAAAAGTTTCATGAGTTATGTACTGGCCTTGAGCGCGCAGAGGTCAGTTCAATTACTAATTATATATACGGGTCATCGGAAAATGATTCACTTTAATTACACTATTATCCCGTTTCTAAACGGGAATACATTTGTCGTTATCCTTGGAATACCGTTGCACTTCATGCAAGGTTTTCTAACAAGTATCCATAAATCAAAACTGATGAAGCTCTCCTTTGGGAAAATGATTTTAAGTCGTAGTTATGGTGCGTATTAAGATTTGATTGAAATTCTAGTAATGCAGACTAGTTATTGTCACCAGATAAATCGGGATTATGTTTTGCATTATACAATTTAGGGATGTTTACTCGTTTGTTCAATGGTTTGTTAGTAAGTATCAAAATATGCAAGTTAATAAGTATGTATATAAGACAATAAAGGCTAACGTTTCACAGTCAATCAATTAGGTAATTTCTAAACAACGTTGCGAGTGAGTAAGAGAGCAAGCTGGATCGCATGGTATTTAAGACAGTTACTTCGATATGAGACATGTAAGGTAACTCAATCAGAGATAAGGATTGCAGTATTTCATATTACTTTAAGTATTAAAGTACAAGAAAACGGTCACATAAACACAAAGACGAAATGAAGTAAGGATATAAGTACGAAGTGAGGGAGTATAATTGGGTGAATATGATAACATGTGCTTATCTCTCTCTCTCTCTCTCTCTCTCTCTCTCTCTCTCTCTCTCTCTCTCTCTCTCTCTCTCTCTCTCTCTGTGAAAATAATTCACTTTAATTACACTATTATCCCGTTTCTCAACGGGAATACATTCGTCATTATCCTTGGAATACCGTTGCACTACATGCAAGGTTTTCTAACAAGTATCCATAAATCAAAACTGATGAAGCTCTCCTTTGGGAAAATGATTTTAAGTCGTAGTTATGGTGCGTATTAAGATTTGATTGAAATTCTAGTAATGCAGACTAGTTATTGTCATATTTTATTATTATTATTATTATTATTGTTATATATATATATATATATATATATATATATATATATATATATATATATATATATATATATATATGTATGTATATAAAGAGAGAGAGAGAGAGTAAGAGAGAGAGAGAGAGAGAGAGAGAGAGAGAGAGAGAGAGAGAGAGAGAGAGAGAGAGATCAGTGCGCAGACGTATTGTTTGGAAGAGGTCCACAACTTTGGCAATACCTGTGAGGTATTCAGTTATCTATTGACAACTATCAGTAACAGGTAAAGGTACGTGAACGGCTGGGCTTTGCATCCAACGGCAAAGCAAATAAACTAATTTTGACAGTCCTATTATGCCGAGTATTTTGTGGTCTCTACTCGATTTATTCAATCCAAAATGTATTATTTTCAGGTTCAGAAAGGCAACCAAATCGTCTATGCCAATTGCCTTCTAACATATCTAGTCACTCTTGCCGTATTGGCAATAGCTATTTGGCAATTTCAACCCAAATCTGTTTCTCATCAACCGTCAAGACTTGTGGGATCCATCTTCTAATACGCTATCGAACTTCAAAATCACTCTTCAATATATTAAAAACAGTTGAGACACTATTGCTTGCAATAATATAAATATCTTCCACTGTGTTTCTAGCATAGTTAGCAATTATTCTGTTCACAATATCTACTTGCCGCTCAGCAATCACGACCTAAAGTCTTCACGAACGTTGGTCAAATTCGATGGATATGCGACCGTCTTTAAAAACCATGAAACCACCAATAATTGAAGGCTAAGAAGATTTTTCATTCGGGAACCTTTTTTAAGTTTGCCTTTATATCAGTCAGTGAGTTAAGAGCTCGCGAATCATTTGATTAAGCAGCAGAGAGGGTGAACAGACCAACTAACTTTTAAGCAAAATATTTTAAGCTTCCTTTTACCAAATAGAGCCTTGGATCAGATGGTTATATTTTAAGCAAAATATTCTAAGGCTCCATTTGCCAAACTGAGACTTAACAATTTTAGAGTTCTGTTTGTCAAACGGAGCCTTCCTCAAGGGTAAAAAAAAAAGACGCCATTTAGTTGACGTTCACCTCCTCGGCTGCTAATGCGCTAACTAAATATTTGATCAAGTCCTTAAGATTTCACAAACAAACTAATTTGTAAAACCTCACCTCGTAAATCAATCAGATTATTAGATTGGTCAGTGAGTTTGAAATTAATTCTCGTTAACAAATTATTATGACATCGCATATAGACTAGATTAGTTGGGTCTTCAATAATTAGAAATCCTGGAGGAGCCGTTGGTGCAAATGAGTATAAAATATATCCTTGCTGAGCTTGATTTGATTGTTCGAGATTTATTTGATAATTTCCTTCGATAACATCACATACTAAATTGAGCGCAATCACCGTTGAAATATTCACATTGTTCGGAGCAATATGTCTACCGCCACCTTCTGGATCATTATTATATTTCAGAATATTTGCTGTAGAATTCTTCAATTTTTTCCAATTATCGTGGATTCTTTTGAACCCAATATCAATAGCATCGTTAAGTTGTTTCTTTAGTTTATCCGGGTTATATCCAGGGATTTTAGATGTTTGAATATCCTCTTTTGGGATATTGAATTCTACCGCAAACACTTCTTTATAAATTTCATTCATTAATACTTCTTGAATAATTTTCGTATGAAATGTTTCCATATCGTTGATGATTTTGTTACCTGTTTGTACTACACTAATAAACTCGTTTTGGGTGAGAGAGCTGGATTTGATGGATATTAACAATAATGAAAAATCATTATTCATCTTTGTTAAGTTTTCTTTGATTAGGTGGGTGTAAAATATCATATTATTTTTATTGTCGTATCCTATAAATTTGGGAGAAAAATCTTGATAACTTTTTATTGGATTATCAGGTTTCATCTTGTCTGTGACATAATCGGATTTCTTAGGTTCGGGTGGAAAATCCTTCGAATTTTCTCGCGAGTTATCCGGTGGTAATTCAGGCCATCCTAACACGGATCTTATAGAACTCTGATAAATATCTACAACGTATCCTTCTGTATTTATCTCGATAGCGGATGATAATGTTGGTTCGTGAACTGTTATAGCGATTTTTGATTCTTTTCCAGTGAGAGATTTTATTCTTCGTTGAAATTCAGCATTGATCTGTTCGATTTGATATGACCCAGTTGGTATAGAAACAACCTGCCAATCTGGTGTTCCGTCTTCACGATTCTTGTTTGCAAATACCAAGGAATTATTCGGTTGTTGACCACCAAATGCTACCGATCTGATATTAGGCCAGCTATGATATACTCGTAGTTTTGCTAGCGCGATCTCGCTCACGGGAACAGGAATTGGAAAATTAACACTAAATTCGGGATGTATTGAGGTTATTGATATCGTGCTTGTTTTCACTGGTGTTGTATTTGTTACTATTTGTTGAAGTAGTTCTTGCGACGACATTATTATTATTATTCTGCTCTAATTTCAGCATTGTTGATCTATACAATTGAGTCATAGTTGAAAATTCGCTATCTGATATTGTTGTGTCATCCAACGACGATGATATCAATGAGGATAATTGTGAGTAACTGGTAGATGCAATATGATATTTAATTAAATAATCATGTAGTTTACTCTGGCTACACGATGATAGTTTTTTTGTGATCCCAGTTAATATACCAGCAATTGTAGCCACTGCGGAAATAGCGATTGGAACTACGACCGGAGCAATCATTGTAACCGAAGATAGTATTATTCCAGCAGCAGTGATTACTCCTGACACCGAGTACACGGTGATATCAACTGTGGTTATTCTTCGTTTGTATTTTTTGATTTTTATTTGATACTCCTCACAGAGAGAACTGAGTTTAGTTTGATATTCTCTGACTTGATCATAGCGATACTGATTCGATGATGGAGTCATTTTATTTTAAAAGCGTTAGTATTTTTAATTTAACTGTTTACTTAAATCCGCTACGAATTCTACGTACCACGTTACTGAAACCTTGGCTAGATTTTTATCATCATTTGTTATCTTGAATTGTTCAATTGTATCCTTGTCGATGATCGTTGATATCGTATTGACTCCAAATGAACTACTTGATGATATTTCAAACTGAGATTTAATCGGTGATACTATTGTTAATCGATAAATACCCTTGACTGCTGCGGTTATGTTTAAAATGTTATCTGTAGGTGTCCACGTATATGATCCGTGTTGAATCATGTATACTACGTTGATGACAGTGGATTTATTATGAGGAATTTTTACTTTTTCAATGACGCTTATCATTCTTATTGCATCCGTTAAGATGTTATTAGTGGTCGTTTTAAGTTCATCGATGGATTTTTTAATATCGGGAAGTGTTATTTCAATTTTATCAAATGAGCTCCCAATAAACTTGTCTATGAGGTTTTTACGAAACGTCATAAATAATTTCGTGTGTTTTTCATATTCAGATTGAAGAGTTGCTAGTTCTAATATAGAATCTTTTATTACGGTGAGTTTTGGTTCAGTCACCGGTGGATTTCCAAAAAATTCTAGTATGGGTTTGTCAATTTTGTTAATTGTATTTCTTTGTGTTTCACTAAACTGATCAAATATAATTATATGATCATCATACTTATCATTAAGCGATTTCAATGAATTCACCGTGTTATCATATATTGCTAATTTATCCGTAATTGTTGAAACAAGTACACCTGGTTTGAGTTTACCCCCATCAGAAAATAATGCGATAGTATCCTCTGCTGCGTCTCGTTGTTTAACCAAAATATTATTAAGAGAGATATTACTACTTTTCAATTTACCCTGACGATCTTGAAATACAACTATTTCACCGGGATCAACATTTGTTAGGTTTAATATTTCGGATATTTCATCTTCGATTAGTTTTTTAACATCCTTGTTATCAACGGTTTCAACTCCACTATCAGGTTTCTTCAGCGATGATAAAGGTCGTCCCCAAATATCAATCATTATTATAGAAATCTTTTTATCATTTAAATCCTATGGATTTCTAATCATATGGATTTTCAATCCAATGACCGCTAGCGTTTCTACCGCTAGTATACTCATTTACTACTATATGAGGTGGTTTCGAAAATCTTTTGGATATAGCATCAAGTACATTTAATACTTCATTACCACATATTGGTGGATCAAGCATTGTTTGTGTTGGTAACGTAGAATACCAAGTCTTCATTGGAAGGGTTTTAATATAACGCATAAATTCTTTCGGCGGCGCTAATCCATATGAGTCAAAATAAATAATCCCACGTGGATCAATTGCGTAACAAACCCAATGAGTTCCAGGTCCATCGCTGTTATCTAAATTAATAATACCGGTTTCAACATCATTTGGTTGTGCCGGTAACTGATCTCTCATAAAAACCCCTCTGAAATTTTTTATTTTTAATTTTTTAGCGGTATCAATTAAATCAAAATTGGACATAGGAATCGCAGATTTGGAAATCGAAGATTTCTCAACTATATCGTTCCTGGAATTCGAAGACCCTTTCCGCTGTACCATGAACTCGGGGTTCCTGGTAGTCTTAGACCCTTTCCTTTTTTTTTATACCCTTTTCCAGTTGCCTTTTTCAACGCCATTCCTGCTGCGGTACCAATAGCTCCTAACGCTGCTGCCTTCGCTACCGCTGGGGCTGCTGCGGCAATCAACCCTGGAATCAACCCTAACAACGGGAATATACCACCAGTCTTTTCCATATTTTTAATCGCGCTCGTAGAAAGAGTAACCTGAACTCCCTTTTTTTCTTTCAGCGCTTTATTAAAATGATTAACCTGAGTTTTCGTCAGCGATAGTTTATTCCCTCCGCCATTCATTTGATTAGGTTTCAGCGTTATTGTGGTTCCACATTGCTTAGCTGATTTGGATTGTAATTTTTTTATTTGACCAGGTGTCAATGTGACATTGATATTACTATACGACATTATACAAAATAGATTGATTCTAAATCGCAAGTGATTCTAAATTCAATTATAGATTTTCAACTGGTGCATCTACTAGTCTCATTCGTCCACCAACACCTTCGAGTATCATTGATTTATCACTAAGAATAACAGCAACTGCTCTATAATTCGTGATAAGGAGGGGGGGAGCACCCCCACCAACTGCTGGACCAGTCGGACGGGTTACACGAGCTCGGAAGTGTATATCAACTACGGACTGTTTCATCAAGTCAAGATGTTCTAGGGAAAAGTAATAAATCGGATACAGACTTTTAAAATCCAATTGTGATATTTGTAGACCAGTATCTACATTTTGATCACGTCCCATAAATGATAGCAATCGATGATAAACTCGTGCAATGTGGTTATTTTCATAGTTAAGTTGTATATCCTCTGATGGTTCTTGTTGTCCGTTTATTTTCAGCGAGACTTCACTACACCCAAGTTTATCAAATATCATATGACTTCTTTCTTGATTGTTTAATCTCGTAATATCCTGTAGAGCAACAAATATATGCCGTGGAGCTGAAACACCCTGTCGTGCTGCCAAATGCCATGTAAATGTACCATCAATATTAGAATCCATGGTATCTGTGGACGTTGTCAACCAGCTTAATAATCTCTTTCCCCCTTGATCCATAAATGATAGCAACCGCGGTTCTACTGACAATGATGGAGTCAACACTGGCATCCATAATGTTAGTTTTGATAAAATTACTTTACCATCGGCAACGCCAACAGCGCTCCAGATTGCATTATTATCATTACCCTTTCTCACTAGTGCTACAGTATGCTTTACTCCATAAATAACTTTTCTGACGTTTCTACAAAATCCAAATATATGATGGAGCGGAATAGCACATGAAAAATGTCGACGATCTCCTTGTAACATTGTTACTCGTGTTGCAAATCCTAGGTTGTAATTAGGAACAGTATTTATGACATCAAAATCACCACCTGGTCCTACATATCCGGGTGGTACTGGAGCAACTGCTGTAGCTTGTGTTGCCTTTACTCTAGAATACTGGACGTGCTCAGCGTTATCAGTAATATCCTTAGAGAACATCATAGATGGACCCGCTGATCTAGTATAGTCATCAGAGTATCTTGCTAGCCCTAGTATTGTTGTTGCAACATCAACCTCACGTTCAATAGATTCGATTTCTTTTCCATCAATGAGATATCTTGCGCTTTCAAATAATGCCATAATACCATTATTAACAAAACCAACTCGTAAATTAGGCCCATATACTGTATTAAGATCATTATTTTGTACGAGTTCACCTTCAACCTCAATAAAGGCTTCAGCGGGTAAAAAGTATTTACTGGTATCATGAACCTGAAGTTCAATTCTTCCTCGAAGATTAGGTTGTACTGCGTGATAAGCAAAAAATTGATAATCACGTACAGAAGTATCTTTAAGCACTGGGGCTTCCATGTCAAATGCAACATCAGGGTTTTGTTTGAACATTTTTATTATATATCCGATGGTCTAAATCAAAAATTCTGAAAGAATTCTGAAGGAATTTTGAATTGAAAACCCAAGGAATTCATTTAGAGAAAATCGATTTTCATGAAATTATGTCGACGGATTAGCCAAAAAACAATACAAAATCAATAAAAAAAACATCTAAAATTCGATGAAACAACATATTTTTAGCCTCACAGGATAAAAAATCTGATCAAAATCGATTTTCTCTAAATGAATTCCTTGGGTTTTCATCCTCGATTTTCATGAAATTTTGTCGATGAATTGCATAAAAACACTAGAAAAATGAGTAAAAACACTAGAAAAATGGTAAAAAAAGTAAAAAATCTAACAAAATTAGCAAAAAATAAATATTTTATAATATAAAAATAAATATTTAGTTGGGTGTATTTTAATAATGATGATGAAAATATCTGATAATGAAGATAACGTAAGTAGAATCACAAGTGATTCTGACATTAATGTTTCTGATACAAGTGATTCTGACACAAATATTTCTACAATAACCATAACAACTGAGCATCCTATTCAAATAAATAGAATCACAAGTGATTCTGACACTAGTGTTTCTACAATAACTATCATAATTGGAAATCCTGTTCAAATAAATATTTCTAACGTTTCCGGCGAATCTTCTTAAAACCACTTCCCGAAAGCCCACTTCCGGCTATCATATTTGCTGTTATATTATCCTGGGCGTTAGTCATTAATGATTGTAGTTTTTTATCCACGGCGTTATTTATTATTTTACTAACCTGTGTAGGCATTACTGCAGTAGATGGTAGTGAAGTCATTCCAGAAACACTAGTGTTTCTAATGCTAGCATTTCCAGGTTTTGAAAAATTTCTTCGTGATTTCACTAGCGCTGTTAGTTTATCCCGAGCGGCTGAAAATGCCTTACTAGCAAGATCACCAACAGTGTTAATACCCTTATCTCGGATAACATCAATTGCTTTCATTGCTGCCTGTTTTGCAAACGGAGCCACTTTTGGAGCCATTCTTGAAAATAATCCCATTATAGTATTACCGAGACCATCTCCATAGTATACTCGGTATTTTGGTAATCGTGAGTTTACCACGTAGACGTTAGTTGGTTTATCATGGTTGTAGTGTATGATCATTCTCTATATAGAAGTATTATACTTCTAACACTAGTGTTTCCAAATGCTAAAGCATTTCCAAATATTTAGTCACTGTGGTAACCGTAGAAATTCGAAGAATTTTCGGCTAACTCCTCAATGAAATCTCTATATGTTGCAATATCCATGATACCACCTTGAAATAATCTCCTACAGATATCAGCTGCTTCATTGATTATTTCTGGTGAGTTATTCCCGGCTCGTTTTCCTCCTACAAGTACTTCTAATCGTGCTATATCACCGAGAATATTACCAGGGCAAGAAATACTTGTATTTCCACTCGAAGAGTTTCCAACACTAGAGTTTCCAACACTAGAGTGAAAATCCATAGGTAAATATCCCTTTCCGGTTTTTTTTTTAGTTTTTGCTTCTCCTTTTCTTTGTTGTTCTTGTTGCTTTTCTTCTTCTTCTTGTTGTTGTTGTATGTCATAATCTTCAATTCCTCTCATAAACATTTTATACTCTATTTTTTCCTTTTTTAAACGATCAATACTTTGATTCACTTTAAACAACCAATCAACCCAGTCAGGTCGTGATATTTTACTCTTTTTATACTCCTCCTTCAAAAAACGTTCTCTTGAATAATAGCTTTGAACAGCAAAATTACCAAAGGCGATATAATCGTTGGGTTTCATTAATTGAAATTGTTTTATTTCTATTATACCCGTCGGAGTGAATTTGTCTATAAAGGGAACACCACGAGAAGTGGAAACTGCGCCTTCTTGTTCTTCTTCTTCTTGTTCTTGCTGTCGTTGTAGTTCTTCTTGTTCTTGCTGTCGTTGTAGTTCTTCTCGTTCTTGCTGTCGTTGTAGTTCCATCTCCCCTGCGATTTCACCTGGAAGTATTTGTACAGCTTGTTTCGTTTGTTTAGTTCGTTTTGCTATTTTCTCCAACACAGGGAGAAGAGGCTTCTCTGTTCTAGGACCTTCTTTAGGGACATCTCCGTATATCGCCCGTTCAGTTGCTGTTTTCACATCTGTAGTTGCCTTGACAACCGGTTTGAAGAGTTGTTCTGTATCCTCTGTGAAGTCGGTGGCCATTGATTGCCGTTGTTGAAGTTTTTCACGGATTCTATCACGAAGGGGTAATATTTTCTTAAGAGCTTCAAGTCTTTCTTTAGTGTTCCGTGTAGTTAATGATTGTCCTATCATTATTAAAAGAGTATCACTAATTTTCAAATGCAAAGCATTTCATTGCAAATCATTTCATTGCAAATCATTTCGAAAGAAATCACTAACTAAAAAATGTAAATCATTTTAATACTTCCTTGTTGTTATACACATAATTTTACTTCCTCATACCGTACTGGTTATACAAACAAAGGAGGCTCTCTACGCGTGGGCCAAATTCTACGAATTTTTATTCAGAGTTTTCCATTAATGTTTTTAATTGTCTCACTTTACAATTAATAAGTCTCTTTTGTTCATATTCTAATCCTAATTGCTTACGTACACGTTCAACGATGCTACATAATGGTACGAAGACATTAACATCTTCAGTATTTACTAAACTCTCACGTATAAGCTTTTGGATATTTTTGATTAAAAAATATTTCTTAGATAGAACATATTTTCCTGTCTGTTCTGCAAATTGTATATCCTCGAAATTGGTCATAATTTGATCACAATCCAAACCTGAACATAATTTTACATTTTGATCCTTCAACTTATTGATTTCAATAATAATCAATTTGAGATTTTCAAGATTCATATATATATAAAAATATATTTGTTTAAATGCAAAGTATTTTAAATACAAAGTATGAAAATTCTTTAAAATGAATTCTGGATACACTAAGGTGTTGATCATCTTAGTATACCCAGAAGCTTAATGCGATTATAGGTGATTATGATTATATATAATGAATGACGACTGCACATTTACCGTTTTAAACCCCCTTGGTGTTTTATACATCAAGCAGCGCGCTCAACGGTTAACCGACAAACACATAACAATAGATTATAGGTGAACAATGAATGAATTGATTTCAATGACAATGGATGACGGCACAACAATAGATTATAGGTGAACAATGAATGAATTGATTTCAATGACAATGACGACGGTACAACAATAGATTATAGGTAAACAATGAATGAATTGATTTCAATGACAATGGATGACGCGGGCTATTCTACATTCAAGTGTAAACAAAACCGCAAAATCGAAACTTTGGTTTTGAATGTCAATAATAACGTTCATACCACGTGTGACGGTGTGGTTTTGTTTACACTTGAATTTCGGCTAATGCCCAATTATAATAAAGACGAATTTGTATATATACATTCATTACGACGAGTTGATATAAAATAGGTGTAGTGATTGTAATTATTTGTTTGTTTATTAGCGATCACTGACAACGTTGAAAACACATATAATACTTAAAACAGACATTAAAAAAAATGTTTAAATACGACGTGTTTATAAAACAGTTCTTGAAATTCGAAGAATTTTAGACTTGAAAAAAGACAAAATTGATTGTGTTTTGTTCAGATTTATTTAATTATAACAGCCAATCAAAAATCGAAGATTTTCCAATGCTAGTATTTCCGTGTTTAAGATCCGTAACTCTGTCATTGATGATTTGTCACACGTGTTATACCTAACGGAGTTATTCCCCGTGAAATCCGTAAGATTTCAGATTATACAGTTACGTAAGTAAATTGAATTTTATTATTAAAGCGTTTTGAAAAAGCGGATTTAGTTTTATTCTCTGCCACTTTTTGTACCGAGGGTGGGCAAATATCGAAATACTTACCAGCTGAAGTAATAGACGGAAATATTTTTTCCTTGTTGTCAGTGATCGCTTTTACTGGTCTAGCATTTTTCGGGTATTTCCCAGTTCTTCCTCGTTTTGTGTTTTCACATTGAGAAATAGCTTGAAGGTTGTTCAATTTGTTATTCTTGGGATTAGAATCAATATGATCAATAACAAGGTCATCATTGATCAATCCGTTAAATACTTCATAGACGAAACGATGATTGAGATATTTCTTATTCCCCCCAAACCTCAAATATCCCATACCATTATCACACCCAACAGATTTCTTATATTTACTGTGTCTAACAACACCATCACGAGAAGCTTCGTAATTTTTAATAATAGGATGTCTTTGAAATTCTTGGCTCATTTGTATATATAATATATCTATTTGTCTAATTCATTAATTGGCTGAATTATAACATTAGCAAATCTTTTTATATAATCAGCCGTAGTTTTTATGATTTTGCTATTGACGTCGTCAGAATTTTTGATTCTTCGCTTGTCATAATAACGTTTTAACTCTCTATAACGCTTACCCCCGCAATTAATGCATAACTGCGACTTGCCTCTTACACCTACCCCACAATGCAAGCATGGTAGAGGTCCCTCCGAACCGTTTCTCACACTCTGCATATGATACCCACAGAATTCATTTCTACATGATTTGTTACATGGAGTCTTTGATCCAATCATAAGCCATTTGCAATGATTCATTATATAAAATTTTCTTATTTAAATACTTGTTTTAATTATAATATGAAGGAATTCAAGAGATTATCGAAAATTAAGCCTTGGAAAAATGTTAGATTTAATCTCGATAGAATCTCTGATATACCTAAAAGTCTAGTAGATGACAAAACCATATTGAGTAAAATCAGCGACTGTTTTAATGAGTTTAAGCGTGATGGAGCATCTCATACGTGGTCGACATTTCGAATTATTGATGAAGATGTCAATATACCTGTAATTGATGCTACTATGAATGATATAAGAGCAGCTGAGATACTTTCACACCTTGGCCAGAAATCTCTACGGAGGTATTTTTTTAGAATAAAATTCATTATCGAAGAGGAAGGTGAATGGATTATCAGAGATAAATTTGACCCAATCCTTAAGGATAAAAAAACTGTTATTGTGAGTAGAGATTCCAAACCAGGAATTCTAACTGGAATTGACAAACCATACTATGAGAAATCTTACCCTGTAACAGCAGTTGTGTATGGGTTATATCCAATAAATAATAATCCTAACATTACAAAATTAGCTCCAATGTTTTCATCATCAGTGGCTTTTCCACTTAATTGTGTAGCAACACGGTTAATAGAACACTTTACAAATGCATCCCGGGGAAACAAATTAACTGATCTACGAAGAAAAAAAATAACCGAATGGGAATTGACAGTGAAACAGCGCGGGGCAACGATTTCCGATATAGCTAAATTAGAAGCATTATTAAAATTTCCAATATCGGTAGCGACAATAACCGGAGAAGTATTATACGAACCGAAATATCAATCGCGAGGAGCTCCAATTGAAATTATTGATCATAACAAACACGCGTGGACACCAGCGGTAAATATATTTCCACGAGAAAGAACTATTCGATATATCCCCCGGAAATTTTCCGGGGAATTTTCTAGGGATGGTTTAAAAAATGAGTATCATTTTAATGAAGAGAAATTATTTGATGCTATTCACGCGTTAACCAAAGACGACCCTGTGTCAGTATGGTTACTCAGGAGTAATGAGGATCCGGAAATAGGATTTGATCAGTTTGTAAAACCAAATGGTGAATTATATCGAACTGAAGAATTAGATACTAGAATGAGAAAAATCGCTAATGAGTATTTAGAAGGAAACACTAGTGTTTCTACTGTAGAAAAACTACTTACGGATAGTTTTACTATTCCATCAGTGGTAGCTCACTTCGCACGAGAAAAGAATTCATGGCGTCCAACACGAAGTGATTTTCTGGAGGATGTGAAGTTGAGTTGCGTCGAATTTGGTCATGGAGGATTGTGGAATACGAAATACTCACGTGATGGTATGATTTCAATTGATATATCCGCGTGTTATCCTGGAAGTTTTCTCGGATATGGAAAATGCTCTGAATATTTTAAACGATTTGGACATCCCACACATGAAATGACTCGTGTTGCGATTAATGGTCCATTGCCTGATTTTGATTTAACCGGGTTCGCTCGTGTGATATCATTCGAATTAGCTACAGGGTTACATCCGTGTAGTTATCTTTGGCTTGGTAGACATATGTATGAAAAAGCGTGGATGTCAATTGTGCTATTGCGGTATATGATCGATTGTGGTATGCTAATATCGTTAATTGTCAGTGAAGCGATTATTTGTTATAACGCTCAGAAAGATGTTTGGTTACCAAAACCCGATCTAGAAAAAATAATTAACGAACAACGAAAACAATTGGGAGATTGTGAAACACTTATGGATTGGTCTAAGAGGTTATTCGAAGGTAGTAATAGAGAGGCTAAAGATCTCGGACGAAAAATAATCGGTAAATTCACTCAAGGTGGAAGATTTGACAATGCAAAATATTCTTCGAGATTAATCATAGACGATGAAGAATACAATTTCATAATATCTGATTTAATAAAAAAGGGGAAATTTGTAACCCGTAAGAACGCTTTTCTATCAGGGGAATTAGATGAGGAAGCTTACAAATCTGCGAGCGGAACTAATAATGTTTGGGTAGATGATGTCCTTCGAAATGGTAAGAAACTAGGTACGGTTGTTACCTACTGTGATGGAAAAAGTTGTCAATACACACATTTGAGAAGTTCTATGCTAGCCTATTCTTGTATTAATCTATTCTCGATGATAAATAGATTTCCTAATACCGCGGTTAGAGTAGCTACTGATTCGATGTATATCCATGAAAAATACAAATCAGATGTAGCTAAATTCACAGATCCTAAGGAAGCGTGGGGGAATTGGAGGTTTAAAAAAGAAACACTACATGAATATTGTAAATCCGCAGACGTTGCTATGGATGATAAATACTTGAAAAGTAACCATAATATCTCAGAGATTCAATCAAAATTTTCTACTGCACCGCCTGTATCAGATCCGATTTGTAGATACAAGACAGTTTATTTAAACGGCTGTGGTGGATCAGGAAAGACAACTCGTGCAATCGAATTATTTCGTAATAGAAACACAAATGTTTCTAACATGATTGTGTTAACACCAACTCACAGACTCGCCAGAGAGATGATAGCGCGTGGAGTAAAAGCTTGTACCTATCACAGCTTCTTTCGATGGAAAGGCGATAATTGGACTCCTGATCGAATGGGCGATAAATTCATTCCTGATGTAATAATCTGGGATGAAATATGCACGGTATCGTTAACAGTATTACAGATATTTCTATCATGGTTGTTATTGAAAAATACAAAAGTCGTCATGTGCGGGGATCACGGCCAACCGCAGCCATTTGTTGGTGGATCTCCACATGAATGGTTAAAAGGATTTGTAGATTATTATGAAGAGATTAATACCGACCATAGATCACTTGATGAACAATTACGAGAATTCAAAGCGCTAATTAGATTGCAACCGGATAAAATCCAATGTGAAATAGCGCGTGAAATAATCTCTGAAACTCCCATGAATGATTTTTGGGAAATGTGGAAGCCAAATGATTTAATAATCGCGAGTAGAAAAATAGTCAGAGACGCACTTCAGATGAAGTTGTTTGCGCTACATAAAGAAAAATTTGCAACACTTCCAGTACCACTCTGTTATAGACCTAAGGATACACGAAAGCAGAATATCGACGTTGACATTCCTGGACAACAACAAAAGCAGAATTTAGTATTAAATGATATTGTGCTGGTTGATATCAGCGTCGTTAAAGATGCATTAGGTGCTGATAAATCCCCATGGACGTTAGGTTATGCAGCAACAATACACTCTTCACAGGGATTGACTATATCCGATACAACTCTTTGGATAGTAGATAATCATATTGAGTGGTCAAATTTAGTTTATCTCGCAGTATCCAGAGTACGGCGAATAAACCAACTTCGAAGAATTGTGGTTAATGATAATGACAATACAATAAGTAATATACACACCGATGATAATATAATCAGAAAAAAACTCTCTGGTTATAAACAACAGGATACAAAAAATAAAAGAGAATTTGACATTGATGCTGAATTAATTAAGACACTAAAGCAACAACAGAACAATCACTGCGCGAGTTGTAATTGTATAATGAGTTGGAATTGGTCGGATAAAGATCCTCGCCAATTCACCGTAGATAGAAAAGATAACAATCTCGGTCATGTCAGAAACAATGTGAGGTTGACTTGTCTTGAGTGCAACAGACGCCGGGGTGACAGCACCTTAGGTGCTAATTAAGACCACGCGGTGGCAATTGAGTATCCTCGGGAATCACTTGTAATTGTTCGCGTGTAAATCCTCGCTGAGGAGCAGTTGAATCCAGTCTATAGACTGGAGGTCTACCAGTTGATCGTGTTATGCCGGATATTTTATGCGTAGTGACGCTCCAAATAGGATCAGTAGCTCTTTTTTTACCACCCTCAAGCTCTCCTGGTTCGTATAAGTACCTTACAATGACATTACTACCAAGAATTGGTTCTTTGAAATCTTTTTGTGAAATTCCTTGGATTTCCATTTTGATAGACGCCTTCTTAATAGCGTTGACAGGTTTCATATTAATTGTTCTAGTAATCTCATTATTGATTGCGGTAATCACAGCTGGTAATCTCTTGACCCATTCACGGGATCGTTTATCCTGTATGAATTCTTTTGCGTATTGATATCCGAATAACCGCTCAGCAAGGGTTTTATTAAACCGTTCAACAATTGCCTGATCGCGATGTAGCGCAGTGTGTCCTCGTCTGATGGCGACATTATGATGATTCATCGTAGATGTAACAACACCTTGAAATTCCTTGCCAGGATCAACTTGTAACAGATTTGGCCAGCGCAGAGGACCTCGTCGATAAATTTTTTCAAATGCAGAAGCTACTTCAGTAGATGATTTTGTTTTTAACGGTTCTGCTTCTTTGTATCGACTTGCAATATCAACTAACGTTAACGCGTATTTGTAACCGTTGTCATGCGGCAGAAATAGTATATCAGCTTGATGAACTTCATTAGGTGTTGTAACATCAAAATGCGAATAGTTAATTTGTTTAGGCGCTGGTAGATAAATTTGCCATATTGCCTGTTTAGATAACCAGTTTGCCGCTGTAGTTTTTTTCACCTTTGATGCACTAGCTAGTTTATTGATTGCTGCGTAACCTCTCCAGTATCCTCTCGGAGAATAATAAATAGATTCCATATTAAAATGCTAGCATTTTCAATTACCAGCACCTAACATCAATTTACCCTTCATAGCAGATTTTACCAACCAAGAAGCCAACTTTTCTTTGAAGGATTTATCAGGAATAGCATTTAACGCATGAATTAATTTTACATCTGCGAGATGTCTGTGTTGAAGATTGCTGCTTTTATAAGCGACATCATGAGCATGACACGCCTTATCAATAGCGTTTATTGGATATTCGCCGGGTCGAGGCTGATTTTGATCATCAAGTCTGATATCTAATCGTGTTCCCGGTCCACAGTAGCTATATCCTGGAAGGTGCTTTTCTCCTGGATACTTTGCCCACGGTGTTCCTGGGAGTTTTGTCAATTTTGCTGCAATATCACCTCCTCGTTTTTTTTTAAAGCCTTGGTTGCACCAAGGGAAGTAAATCTAAATTTTTTCGTACTACATTGTACGCATTTACCAGAAAGCGCTGATCGATTATTTTTCGTTGTAATCGTCGTCAAGTCATTTGTGCCAGTACGCGTCCTACACTTCACACAATATAGATCCATAATTTATATATAACAGTTATGAATGTAATTGATTATTCAGCTACTCGACAACGAAAACCTATTAAACATCATGCAATGTTACCAGATTCTATTCGCGCGATTATCATCGGACCATCTGGAAGTGGCAAAACACAATTGCTACTTAATTTGATAACGAGATGGATGAAGTGGGATAAATTGTACATGATTGCTCCGAGTGTAGACGATCAACGATGTTATGAAGTGCTAAAGGAGTTTAATGATGCCGCGCGAGAAATTAACGGTGATGATATCATTGAGTTTATAACCGATATCGAAGAGGCACCTAGTATTGATGATATTGATGGAAGTATTAACAATTTAGTCGTATATGATGATGTTATGTTGGAAAGACAAACAAATCCTGCTAGAATATTTTCCCGAGGCAGACATAAAAACATAGATGTGATATATGTTACTCAAAAATACGCACAGATTCCAAGTATAATAAGAGAAAATTGCAATTTAGTATGCGTATTTAACGGTACTGGAAAATACACATTACAAAATATTTTTAATTACTGGTGTGACGGTGATATGGATTTTAATAAATTTAAAAATTTCTTTAGTATGGCTAGAACCGCCCCATACGGATTTATAACGATAAATTTAGCAGACTCTCGGACAAGATATCGTATCGGACTTGATCAAATATTTAGTTAGCGCATTAGCAGCCGAGGAGGTGAACGTCAACTAAATGGCGTCTTTTTTTTTACCCTTGAGGAAGGCTCCGTTTGACAAACAGAACTCTAAAATTGTTAAGTCTCAGTTTGGCAAATGGAGCCTTAGAATATTTTGCTTAAAATATAACCATCTGATCCAAGGCTCTATTTGGTAAAAGGAAGCTTAAAATATTTTGCTTAAAAGTTAGTTGGTCTGTTCACCCTCTCTGCTGCTGATTATGTTCGTTTCACAGCAGCATCATTGTTCACCTTCGACAGTTTTCCGTCACTATTTACATATGTTGCGTCAAACGTTATGTATGCAGGCGTTCGGCGCGTTGTACGTGGAACTACAAATCATTTCTGAGAACGTTATCGATCGGCAATAACTTTATTTGACAGGTTCAACGAAACAAAAGCGGCTGCAATAAAATATTCTGAACTTTACAATGTTCACCAAAAGATGGGAATATTACGTTTTAAAAAGCGTACATAATTCCGCGAGGACAGGAACACTGAAACGGATTCAGCGAAGCTACACATGCTCAACACAAGATAAAACGGGAATTATAAATACCATTTAGAATAGCCGTAAGTTAGCGAAAGTATGGTATTTTAGTATTTTCCATGTATGAATGTTGACTAAAGAAGAAAACAGAACAAATCTTGTAACACTTAAATGTCATGTCAAGGTTCTAATTTGGCAATGCTGACCTATTTGGTAGCATATTCGTGTGCAATATATTTTTATCTGATCTTCCTAGAGGTGAATGGCGTGGAGATATGCAAGTCTTCACTCCAATATCAGGGGAATAAAATAAATACATATTTCTGGAACATTTTATTAAATTTAAATCCAGCACCAAGATGAAAGGACGATGTATGATTCAATAGAGAGATTTACCAGCTGCCTTTAGATGCCATGAATCGACCTATGTAGCATATCCCAGCAGGCCTGTGTTTTTGATTTGCAATATTACATATAACTATGCTAAGATTGCTTAATATTTTTAAAAATATACAAAGTTTCGTCTGGACAGGAATTAGCAGATATTTACTACACAAAACTAATCAGTAACAATTTTTTTTTCTTGTATCCAAGGCTATTATTATATTCTAACAAAAAATATTGTATTGAAAGAGTAACAAACAAATCATGATTTTGTAAACATACTATAACTATCGATTATGATGGGAAAATAGGATAAAGTTTTCAACAATTATTAGCGTTAATAATTTATTGCATTAAATAACCAATTTACCATTTATTTTTATCGATTGCAGCTTTTTCATTGTATCTCTGAATCTTATGTTGCACTGATATATATATATATATATATATATATATATATATATATATATATATATATATATATATATATATATATATATATATATATATATATATTGTCATACTTTTATCAAAAGATTAATGTTGCCGTTTTATATTACAAAATTATCATACAGTATTGTCGTTCAAATGTACTTGAACTTAAGGAATTGTGGCAGCATATTAAGGGGCTCACCGTTTCTTGCCTGATCTATTTTTAGACAACCTCAGTCCAGACACTGTGTACGAAGTTTTGCGTGGATCGTCAAGGTGATATGCAGTAAATGCCATTTGTTTTGTTAGCGTAGCAGGTTATAATGTAAAACCTGATCGGGTTACATAAATTGTTGAACGTAAAACGGGATAAATAGGACAGTATTTTTCTATGATGGTAGGAAAGGTGTTCAAAAGTTTCCTTTTTTTAAAGTTAATACGATGAACAGAATAACTGGTACTGCACGAAAAAAAGTTACAACAATATCAAATTCTAATAGTTGAACAATATTATTTGAAGATCGCTTCTTACAGGATCATCTAATAATGGAGAAATATAAACAGTTAAAACTAAAATAGCTCCGAGCCCCCAGTCAGCAATATATATATATATATATATATATATATATATATATATATATATATATATATATATATATATATATATATATATATATATATATATATATATATATACATATACACAAGGTGCAGACTCTTAAAATTTAATAAAATATGGCACGTGTATTCAATAATTTCATCGAAACATTTCTCAATCGCATATCCTATTGAACAAATACAATCAGTGACCTATTCACAGGTGCCAATTATTATTTAATTACAATAACTTAAAGGTCAAACATTAGACAATTTAATTTCGGCGTTAATTATGTCACTCATCTGGCAATCACTGTCCGCCCTCTTATTTCTCTTTAGTCCTTCCAGTATCCCTATCCGACACTTCTGGTGCTTTTTATCACGTGCTCCTTACGGCACACCACCTCAAAACTCACTATGAATGCCTATCACGTGTACTTCATGTCTCGTGACTAATCATTATTCCTGGATGGCGAAGTCTAATACTCATCCGGAAAGCTTCCAGTGGAATTAGAATGGGCGTATATTCTTGTATTCTAACTATATTCTAATGAAACTTCACAATACTCTCACAGACCTTTCATCAGAGTAATGGCGATTACATTGAAAGGTAAAATCAGCCACCCACATCTTAATATGCCATACACGCTTTATTCTATAATAAACGTCCCATAATAAACAATAATAATAATAACTTGTTTAATGCATGTATACACATCTATAATTGTTAACTTCTCGATATAGCAAACTATCATCATTAGTAACAATCTTATGTATTTCATACCATACGAATTATAAATAAAACTTACAAATGTACCACTAACTAAATATGTGTCCAACAGTGACTAACTATTCATAATTTACAAACTATATTGTCATGCTGATAAAGCAAGTACAAGTTATAACTCAATTATCTAATAAATTCAGTTACGCATTACGATACAACATTGGGGTAAATTTCCAAATTAACTTCGATTCCAGTCCAAGAATCTACTATACGCTAAATCTGCATGCTAATAGTTCGCTATGCGCTAAGTTACTATATATTGATTATCCAGCTATATCAGGAAGATCCAATTTCTAATAAACTTGCTATACTTAATAATGTATCAATCTTACAAGACCTATTTAGGCAAGTAATACAAATATTCCGGCAAAGATATGTTACCTCAGGAAGCCTTTGTCCACAAATCCAAACATAGAATTGCAACTAGAATTACCTCCCCATATTTAACGAGTGTGCAACGTATTAGACTCGGAGTGTGATATAATAGCTTTCAACTTATTTATGATTTTTCCCTGGTGAGGTTCACACATGAACTAATTCGAAAATGATTTAATTCGTATATAAGCTGCTGCTTGCTTAGACTCCGCCCTAGATTTGAATCTCTCAGCTTGATCAGATATTGGCTGCTCTCTTTTATAACTGCCTTGATTAATTTAACACTTCTCTTCTCACTCTCCGATTCCCATTTTCTCAAAGCCTGAAATTGCTCTCAAGTCGGCCGTGATATCACGGACGGATTGCACTACAAACACTGGAGTCTCTGACCAGTCATCCTGGTTGTATAATTCCTTTTGAACATACCACTGATGGGTCGTTTTGTAATTGCTAAACAACAGACATGCTGTTTCTTTGTGCCTAGAGTCGGGTCTCTAGTCTTCATCCTACATAATACTATTGACATTATGCAAGCCACGCGCACGCGTTCTTAGCTACGAATTAACTGTAAGAAGATATGTATAAGTGAGGCATCTGCAAAATTTCCCAAAACGTCAATGTTTATGATCAAACGTATAAATTACAGAGTAGCGGTAAATTGCACGTAACGATAAATCGGACTATTAAATCTTAATAATTCAATTATTTAACAGTATAAAGTCAACATATTAAATAATAATAATAAGGGGGTAGTTCATTTATCTGCTTGAAAATATAATATGGACATCGGCATTGCAGAGAGGCAACGGTTTTAATTACAGTGCAGACTCCATTGAAATTAGTAACATTTTGTCTTTGATTTATTTTGATAATCTAGTTTAATTTAATATGGTCTATGGTTCAATTTCATGTGTATTTATATAAATTGCAAGTATCACGCATTAATTATTGGTTGTTTCACAAAATGTTTTAAAAAAAACAATTAAAGTAAACATCTGAAGACTGGGATAAAACATTGCCAATAGTTGTTGGAGGCATTGGCTTATTAAAAAACGAATTCTAGATGATATTAATTGTTTTTAAAATGTTGAATATCAGTGAACAGTACATTTAAATTACCTAATTTACCGGAGTCCTGAGCCGCGAATAATAAGTAATGTTAATTGGACTTGCAGTAAATATGTATAGTAATATCCTAAGAGAATCGGAAGTAGATTTACCCTAACACAGACTGATAAATGTATACGTGGTACCGAGCCCCTGATTGTAAGACACGTCACGCGCGCAATAATATTACATTGGGGATTTATTCCATTAAGAGTAGTCATGTCTGGATAATATATCCAGTCTAAGTCATATACAGCTCGTTTTCCTGTCTTAAATTAGCTTTAGAAAATTGGCTAGGTCAAAAGAAAGTACGTTTCAACCGAATCATGGTTTCATACAAATATTTGCTTTTTCAATATATATTGGAATTCTTTTTATCCCAATACGACCTCAGTGGGTTATGTTTGATATATTTCAAGTCGGTGTTATTCTTCATTTGCTGAATATTGATACCAAAGTGGTTTGCTGGCGTGATTTCGTTTCTTCATTCTAGACTTTGATTAGAGTAAATTTTCTAAATTTGGTAAATTGCTTTCATTGAACACATTTACAACAAAGTACATGTATTTGATAGGATGATGAATGTTAAACGACATAAACAGTTGTGGACTTCACTTATAACAACCCGAACAAAACAACATGTATATATATATATATATATATATATATATATATATATATATATATATATATATATATATATATATATATATATATATATATATATATATATAATGAATGCATGCATACATGCTTGCGAGCGTATGTATGTATGTATGTATGTATGTATGTATGTATGTATGTATGTATGTATGTATGTATGTACGTACGTACGTACATACGCACGCATGCATGCATGCATGCATGTATGTATGTATGTATGTGTGTATGTATGTGTGTATGTTTGTATGTGTGTATGTATGTATGTATGTATGTATGTATGTATGTATGTATGTATGTGTGTATGTATGTGTGTATGTATGTATCTTATTAGTTATATTAACGTATACTTAAGTGTCAACAGTCTTGACACTATGCAGGATCTATTCAGTTTGATGGGGAGAGACAGAGAGGAAGGGCGTGAAAGATAAAGAGAAGAAAGATGAAATAAGTATCACAATGGAAAGACAGGTCTGAATAATAAAAGTAAGTGGAGGACACATGTCTCAATAATATTGCATTTGGATATTCTATGTTGAAAATGCTATTGTTTATGTAAAATGTTCTATTTTATTTTGATTTATAGTTTGTAAGAAAATTATAATCTGATTTTAAACGTCATTACGAGTTTAATGTTAGATGGAACTATTTTGCACGCACAACAAATGAAAGGTAAGGTGCAACGTCTGTGAAAATGAACGAAATTATTCGTTCTTCTTTCCATTTAAATAATTTCCACTGAAATATAAACTATGCCATAAAAGAACCTCAGAGACAAACAAGCAAATTGTGACCCTTCGGTTAAAAGACCACTTAAAGAATGATCCAAAGGTGTTCTTTTAAGAACATTACTTCGATTGCACAGGCAGCAACGATATTTGCATGAGCCATTATCCGTTATTGTATTTTTATTTTTACTTTCAAGAAAGTCAGACTTTCATAACATTAAAGAGAGTGATTCATTCGCAACTAGGTCTGATAAATGATCTCTTAATACATTATCCGACGCATTCCACTTTAATCGCGATGAAAACCAATTAAAGCTTCACTTTCTTTTATTGTTGGATTTAGCATGAATCAGACTTATGCTATAAATTACAACGTTATGCTATGGCATTTCCTAAACAGATTTCAAATTAACTTTGTACAATCATCTGACCTCATTATTAAAATTGTTAAAAGCTAAAAGTATTGTGGGAAATGCACTTTTGTTTCAAAGATTTATTGCTTTATTAAATATGTTCTATTCGTACGAGATTTACCTCCCTTTTTATGTCTATTATGCTGCTGTCAATATATTTGCAAAGACTTGGATAATGTCAAACCTTGAAGTACGCTAATGTTAGTAGATGCAGTTTTGTCCTGTTGAATATTTACAATCTCTCATTTGTACAATTTGAACATGGTTTATGTTGTCTTTCCACGTTATTAATGTCAACGTCATTTTTTGCAATGCGCTAAATAGGTCAATACTATATTTGGTCAATCAATGTTTGACGCATAGTGGTTCGCATATCATTGCAATTAAAAATGATCCAGTTTAAAAATGATCTGATTTTATGCTAGATAAACATGAAATAGATATCCCAAACCAGATTCAGTGCAGCTAAACCTATATCATACCTCTATTAAACCTATATTTCAATCGAATTCTTAAACGAACCAGCTTTGTACTGATAGATTCGAATTGTAAATCATAATATTGTAAATTGTCCTTGTGTGATATTTTTATATATTGATGTAAGGTATAAATAAACTGAAATAGTGAAATAATTTATATTTTCACCAAGACATTTTTTGAAAAACGTAACTCAATTGTTTTTATCGTGAGCACAAAGGCTTTTGAACATTTTTGCTTCTAGGCTATTTTGTCCCAAATGTGAATATTAACGCTGGTTGGTTATGTGCGAGCATACGTCTTCGAGTTTATTTGTTGCCGGACATGAGATTTGATCCGATTTGGTGGCATACTTATATAATATTGATTATATCTATTAGGCTGTACCCCTGAGGTAGAAACATAATTTCAATAAAAGTTACATAACTTGAATTGTTTATGATATGCTTTGACATGTGTTTAAGTAGTTGGTTTATAGAATGCACCGAAAACTATTAAAGACTATTTTATTCTAAGAACCATTTCGGCAAATTTAAAATGTAAACGCCTTTGCTTGTTGCTCAGACTTAATATGCAATTTGTAAATGGCTGTGATGCATGGCTTGCATGAATGTCTGAATGAACCTTTTCCAGGTCGTCTTAACCAAAAACAAGATATCAAGTCATTTCGATAGTTGTCATGATGTAAATTCTGGTAATGTCATTCTAACAGCAGGTTCTCAAACAGTATGTAATTTGCAGTCCATTATCTACAGTTAGATAAAGCATTAGAACTGTCTTGAGGTCTTATTACATGTGGGACTACATTTGCATTTTTGGTCTCTAGTGTCAGAGTTACATCGACAATAAAAGATTAAATCCGGATTGAAAGCCACATTTGATAGCCTAATAATGATGTCCTGGCACAAACTTTGCGGGATAAATGGTTCTACATCGGAAATATGTCATGTTACAGCAACTTTGATTACCTGAATAGGATATTGTCTGATTTAAAGAGTGCTCTTACACGAAATAAAATCATAACATTTGATACGAGTGACTTGCTTTTCCTTGCAGAATGAAACTAAGTACAGCATTTAAATACAATTTCTGCTAATGTATTTGAGCATCAATTTTTTTCATTTTTGGATTATATTAGAAACGAAGTATTAAAATGGGTTTGTTGATCCACAACTATAGCCATCTATTCATCTATAAATGCATCAATCAATCAGTCCGGCCAATCATGCACACACACACACACACACACACACACACACACACACACACACACATACATACATACATACATACATACATACATACATACATACATACATACATACATACATACATACATATGTTATTTTAAGCGATTTCTCTATAAAAATACAAAGTGCTCATTAAAAATTATGATTATTGGAAAGAGATTTACAATGAATTCATACCGGGAATTATATTACTGTGATTCAACAAACACTGTTGGTACAACAACACAATACAGGTCACCACAACACATCAGCACTTTCAGCGTTGGATTTAATTTGGGCTTCCACTAAAGTTTATTCAGAAGTTTTACTATTAGGAATCGTATCGGCAAATCAAGGATTATTTTGGGGTGTATCGCCTGTTGCTTATCATTCCTTTCTGTACATGTTTTAAGACCATACAGTCTTAACAACATGCATACATGTACTTTAAATTTGTAAAATATATTTAAAAATTAAAGCACTCTAGTAGAAAAATTGTGAACTAATGATCCATCATGTATACATCTTTAGATACATACTTTATGAGATTCTCATTTATCAAAGCTTTACGTATTGTATATCCTATTGCATGAATACATAGTACCAAAATGATTTCGATTTCATTATGACATAAATTGTGTCGGTTATAGTAATTTAAGGACACATCCCATTCAGTTTTACACAAATTGTAACAATCATCTTTTTTCTCTATGTGTCCACTTATTTCAGGTCATACTAAAGGTCATAACAAATGCAAGATCGAATGATGCCAATGCGAATTATTTCTTACCCATGCGACAGAGAGATCTAGCAGTATTGCTAACCTTACTTTTCTTATCTCAGTCTAGTCATCTCAGATCAGTCGTCTTAGTTACGGTGTCCACGCGCTCAGAACTACTTTAAAAACAGAACCATTGTTGTCCTCTGCTGCGCATGATGTAGTTATTCTAAAATCAAACAACAACAAATATATCACAAAAACATAGTAAATTAATGTCAATCCATCTTCGAGAAAACACCATAGAAAAACATTTCGAGAGACAAAGAAACACACGCATACATATCGAGCTTTTGTGGCATTATGCTAGTTCGTTCCACACAGTATGATCAAATGTATCCTATTTGCAGGTCTAGCTCGATACATAGTCGGATCAGCGTCAATAAATGTAGGTAAAGCAACCTAACTAGTTTTAAATGTGAAACAAATTATATACTATTAGTTACATTTAATGACACTGACCTGAAAATTGACTGTGCTACAGGTAGGATAAAATTCTCAATGCTGAGTGAAATGAACTATGACAGAAAATGATGCTCCATGCACATAGACTATAGACCTATACACTTCATGGCCTCCCAACTCTTTAACAAATACGGAAAACTTAGTAACAGTCACAAATGTGTTATGTTTATTCCAATTAGTTAAGCATATCCATTGTGCCCTAGTTAAATAAATGTATACCTTCACTATTTATGACACAAAATGCACTTACCAGCAATAAGGAATCATTTATCCGGCAACATTAATCTGTCAGCAAATTTCACTTTTGCACTTGCCATAATTATTTGACAGAACAATAACGTTTCAATGAATCCGTGAATTTGAAAGTTTAGCACATGGTAATCTGTTAGGGTCCATATTTGGAGGGTCTATTATACACGGGGTAATTTTACAATCATTATTTGGAGCAACACAAGTATGTCACAAACAGTTTCACCTCCTCCAAATAAAAGGAGAGTGATTTACGATAGTGACACAGATCACTAATTACCCGTAAATAACCCAAGCACGGACACTCATGCTACATGTAACTGGTCGTTATAATAACAGCCAATGCACCACAACAGAGGTGAGGGACCAGTATCGTTTCATTGTTTTCAATTCAAGTGTCTAAATGTCTGATGAAAATGAAACATTTTCTTGCAATAAATATTAACTATTTATTGTTAGTATCATATACAATCCATATATTAAATGTGATAACACCTCAGTAGTATAAAACATTTTGTGTTGTTAATATTAATGGCTCACGAATAAATACTGTTTGCTTCGAATGTCGTAGTCATGCCACAGTCTTCATTAACATATTTGCATTAATGCACCGCACGTAAACATTCGCGCGTGAACTATATTGTACAAGTACGAAATTCTAATTTACTTTAAAGGAAATTATTGAGTGAGAAAAAGAATCTATGTTTCGTTCGGACCAAGACAAGTTGCGGGCGTTATATTGTATGTCTCCCCGCTCCAATAAACCTCGTGGGGAGACAAATAATGTTAACCCCCTTGACTGAGATTTCCTTTTTCCTTGCCTCGGCCCAAACCCCAACTTATATTCTATATATCCCAAACTTATAATTGACATATGATTTTATTTATACCATATATTGTTGTGTTGCATGAGAGGGACAATTTTGAAAATGTGCTTGAGAATGTTAAAATATGGCATACACAAAGCTATACAAAGTAATTCTGAACATTTTTCTACTTATTTGGCAGCAGAACCTTCCTTGGGACAAATCTACATCCCAGATTCATTTCTTTCTTCTGTAGCTATTTCCATGGCTGACCTGACTAATGCTTAATATTATGATTAGGTCACATCACGACTGTTTTCCTTTTTTTTTTGGTTACCTGCCTTCAAAATACCATGCCACCCACAGTCATAAAACGTATACTGGTCGAAACTTTCAGGGAATTCTGAGACTTCATTAACCAGCAGTAGTATATTTGCTTTTATCCTCCATTATCTGAGCTGAATAAAAAAAAAAAAACAGATTAATCTATGCCATGGAACTACATTTGATAGCTCAATAATAATATCATCGCAGAAAGCTGACATCGAAAGATTGACTGCAACTTAGAATAAGCCACGCCATGTCAATATCAGTTTTGTTCATTTAAATTTCTGTCTAATTTCAAAGACATTTTAATAAGCATAAATTTCCTAATTGACATCTGTTTGATGTGTATGACTTGAAGTGTGGGACACAATCATTTAATTCTGACTGTTATTGCATGATGTACTTAGTATCCATAGTACATCTGTCTCTGGACCCGGCCCTTGTAAATTACATTACATAGATATGATTCAATTTCACTTCTCATACTGAAGCTGAAGAAGTGATATATACGGCTAAGTATTTAACAATTTATGCAGATATTGACTTCGGATAACAAAATTATATTTAAAAATAAAGAATCATTTATTTTATATCTGATATGCATTTCTAATCATTTTTGTTTAATTTCCCTACTCTACACCTTTCTAACAAGGTTTTCATTTGTGTACCTGTCATGTTCTTGGCGCATTAAGTTGCAATATGTTCATGGCTTGTTATCGTTTAACTCGTTTGACATATTTCAGTTTCCTTTGTGATTATTCCTTTTTCTATAATTATTGTCTCATTCTATCTTCTCCAGAATTGTGGGAAAATGTCGACTGTTTTGGATATGTATTTTTTAAAAGTCAAATTCATGTGTAGGCCTCAGTCTCTAGTCAGTACTACATTTACTTTATTTATTAGAATCTGATTTAGTCATTAACCACTGGGTTGCATTTTTCATTCTTTTTAAGAACAATTTATATCAGTCAAGGACCAAATATATTACTGTGATGAATTTTTTAAAAAAAATTCGCTTTACTTATTAAGGGTCACGTTTTCATTTGGCGTTTTGGGCAGCTATAATCAAGAAGAATCTGAACGAATTCTTTTTCAAATTCTTAATTGACATTTTCCTTTCTAGGCAATGTTTGTACAAGGAAAATATACCAATATGTAAATGGTTATGTAAATAAGCTACCTCTCAATGGTTCAAATGGAACTATAAACAGGAATTTTTCTTCTTTTACTAGAGTCCTGGATGGTTTGATCTGCACAAAACGTACTAAAACTTAATGAACTTTTATTGGCGTTCTGAGATTGATGTCACACACGGGAATATAGTCATCAAGTTTCCCATGTCCGAGATGCATTGATAATACATAATTATAAAGCAGGCATAATACATTTTTTGACTGCTGAGTGAAGTTAGGTTAGCTCAGACCAAATATTCACTAATGGGTTCCAAAGATTTAATGGACAATAAAATGGAATAATATTGGACTGTGTCGCATTGGTGCATTGCTTTAAAAGGTTCGTATCACAACTTCATATCTGATTTGAGTGGATTACAGCTATTGTCAGCTTGAATTACTCATTGAATTAATGACATTCATGGAAACTGTAAGACAATCCTTCATGCAAATCTTGTCATCAAACTGTAGTCCTGGGAAATCAAATTCTACCAGTTGACAATTTAACGTTCTGAAAAATAGAAATTATTTCACTTTAAAGTACTTGTGTGTTTTTGTGATTTTAAAATAAAATATTTGAAACGTACCTTTAACAATTTTAGTCATATCTTTACGATGTCTGCAGTGTAATGGGTGATAATAATGTACGGTTGTTGTGGGGTTTCACGCCATTTTGAATCTATTAGTTTCCTACATGAATATTATCACGTACACCCAGTACGTTCTTAACTCACATCAATGGTTCTTACTCTGGGAAAGAATTAAACAACTAAACATGTTGTTTACCAAAACTGCCATTTGCTAATCAAGGTCAGATACTAGATACTGTGTTTCTATTATTTTAACAGTCAGGTAAAACAACTACGCTGAATTTATGGAAAATGCAAATCCAGTAAACAAAGTTACGTTAAAATAGCATGTAATGGAATAAAAAATTAAAACTAGCAAGCACAAAATAAAATTAAATATACAGAACCAAATAAACAATATAGACTCTGAAATGTTAGTACATTGTAGTACGATATATCTGGATGTTTGTTTTTTGCAGTTTGGTTCGTCTTATAAGCGAATAGAACGCTATAGGCCTACACTAGGCATGTTTCGTTTACTGAACAACCGATTTTTTGAGGTTCTCATAACGTCATACTAGGTTGCATCTATATAGAACTGTCTGTTTGACCTTTATACGAAGAGACAGAAAGGACACTGAAAATGAAATGCCCTCTTTACTGACAGGTATATAAAAACCATGACCTACTTTTAGATATGCCTTTATACTTGATAACAGAAAAAAATAACGTTCCATTCCTCGATTTGTATATTATAATATTGACAACTTTTCAACATTAGACAATTCAGATATACGAAGATGATTCAATGTTGATAAAATTTGGATTCAATTTTGCTGCACATTTAGTATAAGGTATCTAAATGGCAGAGTAGATGGCGATGCAAAGATAGATTATAGATGTCTTCCAGACAAAGGAAGGTCTCTAGTAGATTATATAATATAATACAACAGTCAGATTTATCTAGACATGTTCAACGACTCACTGTACAAACGAGAATTGATTCGGATAAATTTACTGATTGAAGTTTTAATTAAAATATTATATAAAAATAATACTGCTATGGTTGGTATAAATATAGGTAAAAATCCATATTATATCTCTGAAATTGAATAAGATTGTATGTGTGCACTAATTTAAAATCTTTAGTCACAAAATAGATTTCGATGATTCCTTAACCACTATCACAACGGATATAGAACAGACTCCTGACATACTCCTAAAATGATACATAATGCAACAGATAGGTTTAAAGCAAAATCCAGTTTTGTAAAAATCAAATATTCATTTAACGTCTTGGTATTTTAGGGAAATAGGTGTAAATGAAACGTATAAAAAGGTTCTGGATCTTAGAAATAAATAAGGAGAAGTCTGTTGAAATAAAATAAATTGTTGATCAAAACTGTATAATAAATTACGGAAAGTATGTGCTGAGGCAAACTATGTTGCCGAGCATTTAGGTCTGGTATCTAAGAATATTTTAATTGAAATACCAATAAAAATCATGTCTGGAATGGTTGGAGTATTTCGGAAACATACGGAATCAATCTAGAAGCCAGGTAGGGACGAATTTTGTACTATTTATGTGAAATGTTATATAAAATCATGACAATAATATATGTCATATATGCTGTGACGATGCAACAAATCAGATACGCAACTCAGAATACTTGAGACAAAAGTTTGTAAAAGAATTAATTTTGCTTAACCTAGCAAATCACCTTTTAAAGATCGGCTTCCTGGAGAATTGTCCAATTGTATATATGATAAACATTGGTTTTTAGAAACGGTGGTAGACTTATGTAGTTTGAAATTTGGACTTCTTGCAATGAGAAGGTGAAAATGTTAATTTCGTTCAACTAATTGGGAGTAATGTTTTCTATCAAACTGAACTGTTCTAAAGCAGTTCAAAAACTTGTTATAAACTTGCTAATAACTCTTTAATCCAAGATAAAGATTAATAAGAAAACTCAAATCCCTATCACCGAACAGTGTCATCAAGTAAGTGGATGTTGACATTAAGCCCATTCTCATATGTTCATATTAGACTTGAGGAAATAAGAACAATAAATATTTAGAGAGATGAAATTATGTTTGTCTCTTGGGAGGACACGCAAAACACCGCTGATCTTATTGAAAGTGGACGATGTATATTGACTATTATATGAGATGTATAAACTATTGTTGTAACTTAGAGCATCTGTCTAGCCTTGGTCATCCCACGAAATGCTACATGATGCTAAAATCTCTGGATGATAATGAGAGACTAACTTTGGCAATTTATATCATGCAACTGCATTGTAAATACCGGTATGATTTTGTTTGGATACCAAATGATTTTTGCTATGCTGATTAGTTATTGTTCAATTTAGACTATGGTTAATGGATTTTTAGTTAATGAAACAAAAAGTGTAAACAATCATGGGAATTAAAAGTCTTTTAGATGTGAAACGTGTTAATATGTTGTTGAAAGTAATGAAATAATACGTTTATACAATCTCTTTAGCTTGTTAGAACTTTCTAGTCATCATCATCATCATCATCATCATCATCATCATCATCATCAATCCTGTAACCAAAGAGATCACTGGCGCACCACATATGACTTTAGAACCAAATTCACCCTTCCATTCTCTGTTCTCTATTGCCCTTGGGAAATGATCACAAAGCATACCAGTCCAATCATGACTGTAATATTCTGAGCAGTATTCTGTGGATTGCTTCAGGACCTCATGATCGTCTGTTAGGCATGTTCCTGATTTATTTTAGATGGTGGTAATTTTCTCTTTTTAAAGAGTTATGATATATTTCTCCAGTTGATATACCACCTTGCTTTTGTTTCTGCGTACCGTCATCGATTTCATGTCATTGTATTTTTATCCAGGACTCGTTTGCCTTTTTGATGCTTCTGCTGATCCTGTTGTTTACCTCTCTGTATTAGTGGCTCTTTCATAATTTTTTTTCCTGTTTTGCAGTTCTCAGTTTTTTCACATAGCTCATGGACATATATCGCGATCGAAGGGGCTTTTGTTTGACGATATATTCCCATGATCTCGGTGGCTGTGCGAAGTGATTGTTACGGACTCTGAGTCGGTGGTTTGGTCGTCAGAGTTATTAGAGCTGTAAATTTACAATCTATCCTTGTTGTGGAAGGCTTCTGAGACATTAGGATCTTTAAAAAGATCTGATTCTTGTTTTATTGGGATTTTTAATTCTTTTTAGGGGAAAACATCGTTTGATTATTTACAATATCAGCGGCTGGGAATAGTCGTGATCTTACGATATTACGATCCCGTGCTGAATCGTCTTTCCACCGAAATGTAGCCATGGTTATAATGTTGTCCATCTGGACTGTGTCAGGTCCATTTTATAGTTACCTAAGATTGTTGCTGTCGGCAAATCCCAAGAGTCTGAATCCAGTTTAATTTGTTTCTACATTGCATGTAACTACATGTGCTTTGCTAGTTTGTCTGTGAACTCCGACCTTTGCATTCCAGTTTCCTTTTACAGAGCGAAAACATCTGCAGCTCGTTGTCATCATAATTAGATATAGTTGCTTTTGAATGCTTTCTTATCGAAACATTTGTTGTTTTTGCTTTTGACCCTATGCGTCCTCTTACCCAATCGTGTGGTTGCCAAAAAGGAGTGCAAAAGATGTTTCACGTTGTGTATTAGAAATTCCTTGACGCCTAAGAGGTATCTGAAACAGACAAATTGAGCAACTTTTAAAAGCCACTAGTTAATTGCAGTTTGAGAATTTTCGTCCTATTTGACACTAATTAAATGGGATAAAAAGAAACAAGGATTAGTGTGCTCTTAAATTATGCGTTCAATCTAGTTCAATTATTATTGTTTTATCAATTTTTAAGACAGTCTCATTTACATTCCTTGATACTTTCAAAGAGTGATATTGCTTCCAAAGGTACCAATCTTTTATGTTAGGAATATAATTCCAATAAGATAAATATAAATATAAAATAACAATAAAAAGTTATTTTTGTAGTAAACGATTACCGTACCTTGTACCTATTATATACGTGCACATTATACAAATCTAAAACTCTAACAATTTTGCACAATATGTGCAATTTCAAAGGTTTAGATCATTAAAAGCCAATTATTGTCGTCTTGTATAGCTGGAAACACACACATACACTAACACACACACACACCAACACCATCACCACCAAGGATAACTAGTTTGCTTGATAACAAGTTGGCTAGCTAGCTTGATTGATAATTCCTCTTGTTAAGTGTTTTGAGAGACGTTCAGCTGACAAAAATGGTCATGTCTATCAAATTGTTTAAAAATAAAAACTTCAATGTGGTTTAAATAATAATGTAGTCATCATCATTATGTAGTACAGTTTATTTATGATAAAGATTCGAAATAACTGTGATAAACGAGAAATACAATAACAGCAAAAAATATAGTGCTCTGAGATAGTGGTAGTCTCTCAAAATTGTTTTCAAACATATTTCAGTATTCAACAGAAGTGACTATAATGGATTCCGAGACTACGGGGTGCTGCAATGGAACTTTGAGTTACGTATGGCACCGTTCGATATTTCCATGCTCCAACATGACCTGCTGCAACACGAGTGAAACAGTGGCAGTTGTGCACGTTAACCATGCACTAGGATTCTGCTTTAGATGTGTGGTAAGATATACGACCCAAATATCAAAATGTATACTATTGTTTTAAATCATGCATTTTAAAAGGTTTAACACAGACGGGGCATGTTATAGTAAAACCATGTAACGTGTAAGGCGGCTTAAGCCCATCATTGTGGAGAGAGCTTTCGTGAGACGATATGCCCCACAACAGATGGATGAATCTGAAAACAGTCTCGAGAAACTTGGGTCTTATATCATGATTAGAGATAAATAAACATCTGCACAAGACAGTATATGTATCGTTTGAAACTTAAATCCTGCTAGATTTTGAAATTTTTAAAATCCCAACTATTCTTTTCCATTCTTGAAATCTCAAGTGAAATCAGCTAGATGTTTTACAATGTTTTGAAAAGTGGAGATCTTTATTTTTAAATCCTACCTTGGTTTGTTTGTTTGCTTGAATTTTAACGGCGCACCAGCACTTTTAGGCTATTTAGCGCAATACAATACGTTAGATGTTCAAAAATAAGAAAGGTTTAACATCGACCAGCGATATAAAAAACCATAATAGTTAAATATAAAATGGTAAGATGTTGGTGACAGGAAAATATGAAGCTTCCCAATCAACGGGAGATGTAAATGGTTTATGTTGATGATAAGATGTTGTAAATAAGAGGTGATATTTGCATTAGATAAAAATATTCTAGGTGATGGCATACAAGTTATAGTTTAAAATAGAGATTTATTTCCTTTAGGAAATCTAAAATACAAGTGATTTGTATTGTATCAAAAATTTCCTTCATGTCATGTACATTATAGTATTTAGCACGCGTAGGTTGCAGGTCGAAACACTCGGTCATAAAGTGTTTAACAGTGAATGGCTCATTGCAAGAAACGCACTCTGGTGGATCTTCACCTTTTAGTATGTGGGAGTGGGTAATGTATGTATGACCGATTCTGATTCTTGCAATGACAACCTTCTCCCTACGGATAGTTCTGTAGGAAGGAGTCCATTCTCCCAGGGTTGGTTTGATGGCATGAAGTTTGTTATTGACTGCATCATCCCATGACGCCTGCCACTTCTGACATAGGTACCTTTTGATACAAGGTTTAAAATCAGTAAACGGTAATTTAAAATCCGATGGTTCTTGGGATAGAGCCATCTTAGCAGCCCGGTCTGCTTCTTCATTACCTCTAATACCAATATGGCTAGGTAGTCAACAGTATACTATATTGTAGGAGGTACTAAGCTCCGAGTTTTTGACGAGAATATCAACTAGTAATGGATTATCCAGTTTTCTTTGGTGTAGCGACTGAAGTACTGACAGCGAGTCACAGAAAATAATGCTAATTAAAATGCGTTTTTGTTCAATAAATTTCAGAGCAAGGTCTATTGCTCTGATTTCCGCTGAAAATATGGATGCATCGTTTGGCAAGCGCACTTTGGTTATGTGCTTGCCACTTACGAAGGCTGCAGCAGCCTTGTCATCAACTTTTGATCCATCAGTAAAACAAATTGTGTAGTTTTTAAAATCGTTGAGGAGTTCATGATAAGAGTTCTGGAAAATGGCAGGATTTGTCTTAGATTTTTTCCCATCGTGTAACGTAAAAATCACTTTGGGTTGCTTAAGGAGCCAAGGTGGTGTTTCCGAGACAAACGTGTTCTGAACTGTAGGGAGATTAATTTTGATAGTGTCAAAACTGGATGATATTCTGATGCCAAATGAAGGTATGGCATTTGGTTTGTTTTCGTATAAAGTTTTGTATATTGGTTGAAAAACAGCCGAAAAAGCAGGGTTCAGAGGGTTTGATCTTAACCTAAGAGCGTACTGTATAGAAAGCATTTCTCTGCGGTGCGATTAAGGTGGTTCATTCGCTTCCGCTAGAAGGCTTTCGCATGGAGATGTCTTAAATGCTCCTAGAGCAAGTCTTATTCCCTGATGATGAATTGGGTCAAGCATTTTCAAATAAGACTTCCTAGCTGAACCATAAACAATGCATCCATAGTCTAGTATAGAACGGATAAATGTTCTATTCAAATTGAGGAGGACTTTTTTATCAGCACCCCAGTCAGTGTGCGCAATTACTTTTAGTAAATTTAAAGCTTTTAAGCATATAGCTTTTAAATTCTTGATGTGTGGTATAAAAGTCAATTTTCTGTCGAAGATAATACCCAAAAACTTTGTTTCCTCAACAACTGGAATAAGTGTCCCATCCAGCGTGAATTTATGGTCATCATGATGTCTTCGCAACTGACAGAAATGCATGCATACTGTTTTCGATTTAGAAAATTTGAAACCGTTATTACTGGCCCAATTGTGGATCTTATTGATATTTTGTTGAAGTTGCCTTTCAATTGTATGCATGTGCTTTGATCGATAACAAATTAAAAAATCGTCTACATATAAAGAGCAGTCGACACCGGGAGTTAAGCACTTGGTGATGCTATTGACTTTGATATTAAATAACGTCACAGATAAAATACTGCCCTGGGGCACGCCCATCTCTTGCTGGTGCATATCGGAGAGGGTAGAGCCCACTCGTACTTTGAATTCTCTGTCGGAGAGAAAACTGGAGATGAGAGAGGGCAGACGACCTTTTAGACCTAGATCGTGCAGGTCATTTAGTATCCCGTACTTCCACGTTGTATCATAGGCCTTTTCTAAATCAAAGAAGACTGCTACTAAATGTTCCTTCTTGATAAATGCAGCGCGAATAAATGTATCCAGTCTAACCAGATGATCGTTAGTACTATGACCAGAACGGAAGCCACTTTGGAAAGGAGAAATTAAATTGTTACTTTCCAAGTACCATACAAGCCGAGAATTAATCATTCGTTCCATTGTTTTGCATACGCAGCTTGTCAATGCAATAGGCCGATAGCTGTTAGGATCTTTGTTATCTTTGCCTGGTTTGGGAATCGGTATTACTGTTGCTTCTTTCCAGCTCTTAGGTACATTACCAGCAATCCATAAATCATTAAAGATTTTAAGAAGTAATGTCAGAGAAGATTCTGGGAGGTGTTTCAAGAACTGGTAATGTACTTCGTCAGGCCCAGCGGATGTATCATGGGCCTTGTCTAATGCCTCCCTAGGCTCCAATAAAGAAAACAGCTGGTTATAATTTTCAGTGTTGTTCGATGTAAATTTTAAACGTGACTTTTCTTTTTGAGATTTTAATCTTTTCCGAAAAACTATCGGCAATAATATTTGCTATGTCACGTTTCGAACTGAAATTGCTATTGTTTATTTTTAGGTGTCGAATAGAATTGTGTTTCCTCTTTCCATTTATTTTTCGAATAGTATCCCAAACAAGTTTCATTGAGGAACTAGAGTTTAAAGAAGAAATATATTTCTTCGAGGATGCACGTTTACATTCTTTGATTGTGCGTCGAGTTTTATCCTGCGCAATACGATATTTATTTAAATTTTCGGGCGTTGGACGATTGTTGAATTTTTTACTGCTTCTCTGCGTTGTCTAATGGCTTCTTTGCATTCCTTGGTTTCCCAAGGTTTTTGCGATCTCTTACTGTTTGTTGAAGACTTGGGAATAGATTCATCTGCAATTGAAATTAGAACGGAGGTAAAATGCTTTATAGGATTAACAGCGTTGAATACTGTATCATTATTTAGTCTAGTTTTACATAGTGTTTCAAACATAGCCCAGTCGGCCTTCTTTATATTCCATTGTGGAATTGCATCATCAATTTTAGAGTTATTTTCAAGAGTGATTGGAAAGTGATCTCTGCTGTGAAGGTCATCAGCGACCTTCCATTCAAATTCCAAAAGCAGTGAGGGAGAGAAAATTGTCAAATCTATGCATGTGTACGTACCCGTTCCTGGGTGTAAATATGTTGGTGAGTTAGTGTTATATAGACACAGATCGTGTCTAGAAATGTTCATTTAAAAGCAGAAGAATATCATTGCAGTTTGCTTTAAGTCCTCGACAATTCCATTGTATGATGGTGTTCTTCATTATAATGTTATGCTGGAGATTCTGGAGCTAGGTTAGACTATTCGCGGAGGAAGTATGTGTTGTTATTTGTCTGGAGGAAGTACGGGGGTATATTTAGGTTTACTAGGTTTGGAGCTACTTTGAGTACATGGAACAGTTTCTTCTGCATCCATGCTCTCAACGTCTCCAAACCTGTTGTACAGTTTAATGAGGTCATCTGACCCCTTTTGCGGTTTATTTGTTTATGCTGTGTGTTTCTGTTTTGGTGATTTTGGTGGTGGATTGTTATTAAATGTTGTCTGAGTTGATGTTGTGCTTTTCTGTGGTTTATAATTAGGGATATTGGCATTTGTGGTTGAATCGGGCTGATCCGACTGTGTTTGGGCGTCCTTGGTGCTTTTTGGATTGTGTTGTACCACTGTGGAAAAGTATGGGCCAGAAAGGGATGTTTTTGCTTGGACAAGTTTTCTGGCCTCTGGGTAGGGAATGTTCGAGCTAAACTTTACCCTCTGAATTTCCTTCTCCTGTTTCCATGTATCACAATCCTTGGAACTGGCGTGATGTTCATTGCCACAGTTGACACAATGCGGAGTTGCTCTACAATCAGCTTCCTGATGAGAGTGGTCTCCACATCGGCCACATACCTTCGCTCTGGAACATCGATCCTCGTGATGGCCGTATTTTTGACATTTATAGCATCGAAGGTGGTTTGGAATGTAGATCTCGACCTTTACTTGTAAAAACCCAACCTTGACCACTTTGGGCACTGTCGGTTTATTAAAGGTGAGTACAAATGTATTGGTGTCCTGCAGGGTGTTATTACGTTTAATACGTATTCTTCGTACTGCAGTGACACCTTCATGTTTCATCCCTTCGATGATATCTGCGTCGGTGACTCCAGTCAAGTCACGACATCGCATTACGCCTTTGCACGAATTCAGTGTAGTGTGGGCGAATGATGTCACTGGAATATCAAAGAATGTTTTCATTCTCATGATATTGTCTGTTTGCCTCTTTCGCTCACACTCTACAAGAAGACAAACCGATTTTAGTTTTTTCACACTTTTTGGTGTGCCAATCGATCCCGCAATGGTTTTCTCGATAATAAACGGAGATAAACCTGAAAGCGGTTTAGCATCATCTTTTGATTGAATAACCATGAAGCGTGGAAATGATTCCAAGCCACATGGTTCTTCCGAGTCAGACAGTGGTTTGGTACGTTTATTGTTGGTTTTTTTTGTTGTGTTTGACATGATTAAGAATTTAAAATTTCAGCACCCATGCTCCCCACCCGCCACGGAGCCCAACGAGGGGACACTTGTCAAGTGCCAGGGATACATAGATGCTATACTCGTTAAATAAAATTACCTGGGATTGACCCATGAAGCTTTCTAAAGGGTCCGTATAATTACCTCCCGATTGACCCGTTGAGCCACCGCTATCTAGGAAGTCTTCTAAAACTTGGGAAAGTGAAAGCTAAAGGAAAAGAATGTAGGGGCAACGGTGGTATCAAGAGAGTTACAAGAAAGAAAGAGAAGATGAGTAAGTACATAAGGACCTCCTAGTGCTCGGCGTAACCAGCCGATTTGTCGAGACCGGGCCCATCTCGACCACCCGTCTAAGAGAAGTAGAGGCCAAAGTAGTATGTTGCAACTACCAGGATCATTTCCTCCTCCGACACGGGCCGCAACACACGGCAAACAGGTTGCCTCTACTTAATCTCCTTTTACGACACGTGGCGAGGCACGTCGTGCCAATTCTACCACCCGGAACCCGCAGGAGGAAAATCCTACCTTGGAACAATTAGATCTTTTGAGAAAAAAAAAGATGAATTGATTAAACTTGCTAGAAAAAATGATCTTCCTGATACAGCAGCTTCGTTAACGAAGCAAGAAATAAAAATTATTTGGTCCAGTATTTGGTAATAAATAATGTACTGAATACAAGTGCTTTGTTTTCGATGTAGGTATGTATCAAACTGACATAAACTTAAAGAAATTAAAATTATAATACAAGATGGAATTAGAGTTAAGAAAGCTGGAATTTCAAAGTGATAAAGAAGAAAAACAAATGCAGTTGCAATTGGAGAACGGTAAAGAACAACTCACCTTGGAGAAAGAGAAAGAACAAACGTTATTACAGATAGAAAAAAAAATGTAATTAGATAGGACAAAAGAGAGAAAGAAAGACAAATGCAGCTGTAAAAATAACAAATGCAATTACAAAAAGAACAAATGCAGTTACAGAAAGAGAAGAAACAAATGCAAATTCAAGTAGATAAGAGAGAGAGAGAGAGAGAGAGAGAGAGAGAGAGAGAGAGAGAGAGAGAGAGAGAGAGAGAGAAAGAGAGAGAGAGAGAAAAGGAATAGAAAGAATATCAGTTTGGAATAAAAGAAATGGAGCTGGAAAGTAAACAGCACATTCCCACATTAGATACAAATTCACACTTTGATGTTAGAAAGGATATAGTGTAGAACCCCCCTTAAGAGAAATAGAAGTAGACAAATATATTCATAGGTTTGACAAAATTGCGTATAATTTAAATATCAACGTGAGCATTGCAATATGTACTTACTGGTAAAGCTAGTGATATTTATATTAACCGTCACTACAGCAAAGTGGTGACTATGATTTGGTTAAGGAAGCCATCTTAAAGGTTTGTGAGTAAGTCCATGAGGCCAATCCGTAAACTCTAGAAATTATTATAAAAAGAAAAAGCTATTGAGATCGATGCCAATCAGGAAAGTTTTATTTTAGCTGACACATGTCTTGGTCAGGCTTTCGATGAATTCAATTTCACTCTATGTTTGGATCAATCAAAGGGTATGGATCACAGTGATCCTGTTTTAACTACTCGTTCTCTTTATTCTAATCAGGGTGACAAACGACATTCACTTGTCGTCGAACAGGAAAGAGATCATGAAATCTCCTGTTTGTTGAAAAGGGTCATTAGTAAACGTGAAGCCACAAAAGCGCCTGTCTGTTATTTCATTAAAATGGACTTCTGATGAGAATGTGGAGACCTCCTGGAGTTCCTGCTGGTGACGATTGGTCAGAGAACGATCAAATTGTAGTTTCGAAATCTTACAGACAGGAAATAATTTTTCCGGTCCATGAAACTTCTTTGGCAGGTCATTTAGGTATTAATTAGATTGATCACAAGATATCAGCCACAAATTTAAAGTGATGTTTTTAAATACTGTAGATCTTGTCATACTTGTCAAATGGTAGGCAAACCCAATGAGAACATACCTAAGGCTCATCAGCAACCTCATCAGCAGCTATTTAGCAGAATTATGGTAAACTGTATTGGCCTAAATTAAAGTCAGGTAATGAAAACTTGTTGACCATAACGTGTGCGTCAACAAGGTATACTGAGGTAATTCCTTTGAAGAATATTAAATAAACATAATAGTAAAGGTTTAGATAAAGCCTTCTTTACTCAATTGAACCTACCGCAATCTGTCCAATTCGCTCAAGGGACACAATTTAAGTCTGGAATTTTCCATCCAATTATGCTTATATTTGGCATCCAGCAGTTCAAGTCATAATATGAATTATGGTTTGACAGAAATTTGACGATTAACTTATCCGAAGGTGAGTTCTAACAGTGCTAACATTTCTTGGACATATAGTGGGATAAACCTATCGATGCTAAGGTCACATTTATATCTGAATTCCCTGTGCATTTTAGTTAAAAGCAACTGATGCAATTTTAGGTATGGCTTGATACAATCGGAAATTGAGTTCAAATTTTTCCATAACTGCTAAACCCCAAACACATTTATTCAGCAAGAAAAACAGATTTCAATGGAATGAAGAAAAAAATGTATGGGGGCTTTTGATATAAAAAGCCATACTTAGCTTAGCTGTCCGCCAATCATTTAAAATGTCTATTGATGCAAGTGCTTTTGGGGTTGGAACAGCATTGATTCAAGACGACGAAAGGGTTTTGATATATATATATATATATATATATATATATATATATATATATATATATATATATATATATATATATATATATATATATATATGATACATTTTAAGTATATTTGATTTAGTTTATATTTAATTTAATTTAATTATTTAATGATTTAATTGTTTCTTTTTTTAGCTTTTATTTATTCCATTACATGCATATGCAATGTAAAATTATATATTGGGTTTGACATTTGAAATTTTCCAGATATTCAATTCAGTTTTTGTAAACACTAATATAAGAAATTCTGTATATAATGTTGATTTAGTTATTGATTTAGAAACAAATGTAAGAGATGAAGCAAACAACTTACCTTTATTGTTTTATTCTTTCTTAGAATTGATTCTTAAAGTGAAGTCGAGTCTCTACTTCGAGTACGTGACAAATTACGTGTAGCAATTGTTTCAAAGATTTACCCTCATTCGGTAATCTGTTTTGCGCAATAGCAAAATTCAATATTAATGTTTTGAGCAATAATTATTATCCTTGCCGTAACACTATAGACGCCCAGGTCTTTTATGTTTATAAGATAATTATTTTCCCTAGAAACGTTTGTGTTCGAAATTTAATTCATGGACAAGGACAGTTATCGAAATTAACATAATTCAAACACTGGAATATTATATTTGGTTATTCAATAAAGTACATCATACGAAGACTTTGTATAGAGCATAATCTTTAGGAAGCTCTAAGCGCTCTACATTATCTATAATGATATGTTTACAAAAACAAAGAACAAAACACCATGAAATTAGAAAACATCAAAAATGTAAGGAAGTAGACATTATTAGGTCTTTAAGTTGGTTCTTGCAGTCTAAAAAGGTGAGTTTTAAGAGCACTCATGCAAGGGTTTGTGTATGTAATATTTCAATGGGCAATTCATTCCACGTTGCTGGTCCTGGTATGCAAAAGAACATTTTACATATGACTTTGTCTTAATGGTGGGAATAATGAGTATATGATTGTCAGAAGAGGAGCCTACGTATCATGCTGGGGTGTAGACGTGGGTGAGGCTAGCAAGGTATGTATGACAGAGAACAAATGTTGTGTTTGATTCTTGATGGAATTGATAGCCAGTGTAGAGTACAGAACAGCGGGAGGTGTGTTCTGATCATGGTATTCTAAGGATGATCTGAGCAGGTGTGTGTTGAATGTTTGAGTTTTTTGAGTAGATGTCCAGACAATCCAGTCATAATTGAGTTATAGTAGTACATTCATGAAAGTACTAATTACACACAACTGTTTTAGTGGCATCAGCTGAAAGATATTTGCGACTGGAGCTGATGTGTCTCAGGTCAGTATATGCAGCCTTGCATATATTCAAGACATGTTGGTGCAATGTGACAGTACTGGAGTCCTGTCCAGAGTAACACATAGTTTTCGTAGCAAATGTGTGAATTTAATGTTGTTATTTATTGTTTGAGGTAAAGTATGGGGCTGGGAAAGTCTTTGTGTTGTGATCATTCATCTGCACCTTGTTACATGTCATCTATGATTTCACATCAGAAATGCAACTCTACTCCTGGTCAGTACCAATATAATTCCACTGATACCTCAACCCAGCATCAAATATCTATAATTTTGTGAGATATGTTGCAGGTTTACGCGACATAAGAACCTTAATCGTAAGTGTTAATGATGTATTGCCCAAGACGATATGCTATGTGATATCGGCGGCTAAGGGAGTCTACCATTGTTATTTAGTAGAACTTTATCTTCTAAGAGTTGCTTCCCTTTGTCTCTCATTCGGAATCAAGTCAAAATGTGTACTTTCAGACAAGAATGAAAGTAATTTTGTGGCGTAAAGAACAATAATAGTTATATTTTATTATCTTATTTTCATTTACGACAAAATTAAACGATACAAGTTAAAGATAGCAGTAACTATGGTCCATATATATGAATTCCATGTTGCTCATGCCTTCAGTTGCATTTCGAATAAAATAACATTAAACATTGATTAGGTTTCTATAATAGTTTTTCATTGTTGCAATTAGGACTAAAAGCTATTTTGAGTGAACATCAAATGTACATCATAAATTCCATAACGATATGGGAGTTTTAAGTAGTTCTCTGAAGTACCCATTAGTACTTTGTAAATATTGCGAGTTTTGAAGCAAGACTTTTTCCTAGTTTACAATGTGGGACTTCTCCATTTATTACTTCTAGTTAGATTGTTAATCTTACAAAAGTGCCCATTTTAAGGAAATTTATGGACGGAGCAGCAATCACATGTTTTATATTTTATTAACACGGAACAAGTTTAATATTTAATTTACTGCATGAATACAAACACCATTTATATTTGACTGAAGAGCATAATAGAGTAGTGAACATCAATAGAACATTTGAAAATTTAACCTGCGGAATAATGTGTTCATGAATACATTGTTCAAGGGCAACCTTCTGCTGAAAGAATAATTTTTTGTTGATGCGACTATTTTGCAACTATTATCTTGATGTCAAAAGACGAATTGGCCAAGGTTGTCTCATCCCTGTACAGACGAACTGTGCGTTAAAGCGTTATATTTTATTCTATTTTAACACGTTTTACGGGATATCAGCTTCTTCACTTTAAACAATCACAATGCAAAAGTTCAGTTATCTATTGTAATTGCATATGTTTATGTATTACATTTTGGTACATAAATCTCTTCACAGTTCACCATAAAAAATTGAAATTAGTAGATTTTTACACCCTTAATAACTGTCCGCAAAATGATGTGTCAATTTGTTCAACATATTTTTCCGTATCTCTTATCAATAATTATGCATTGATCCAATGAGAGTATCAAAATGTTTACATTTTTTTCTTATATCTAAAACAGTTAATCCCAATAATTTGTGTAAATTAAATAGAAGTCAAGGTCACCCTGAACAAATGCATACTATACTCACTTGAATGAACCTACATTTTCTGACAATTCACCTATTCTTATATAGTCTTGTTTTGACTCTTTAACTCTTTCCAACACCGTAATGTATACATTGGTAGTTTTAACATTAAGGTTCCAAGATCGGGTTTATGATGATTCCAAAATATTCAGTATGGTATGAAATGACAGTTCAGTTTCGCTAACTTTAAAAATCATCCATAGATAAATCGTCATCTTCCAATTCATTATGCTCTCTGTTAGAAACAATGTGTTTTACAAACAAATGTAAACAAGCCTGAGAAAGCCTGTCCTTAATATAAGTCATTTTGTGATACAGGCGAATCAGAAGAAGTGTCGTGTCTTACACACGATTTACGTAATTATAAAATAGCATGTAATTGCCGGACCACGACTTAACTAACAGTTGCGGCTTAATTTATGCATAACACATCGCTATCGATTTTATCGAACGATTGCTATCGATTTTATCGAACGATTGCTCATAATCGATGTATTTACACTATACAATATTTTTTCATCAGAACTTTTTCTTCCTTATCCCAGATTAGCTTTCTCGTATTTATTGACACTGAAGTCCATCTACAGGTAGCTTCGTTAACTTTTGCCATGTACAACATACTTCTTCTTCTTCTTCTTCTTCTTCTTCTTCTTCTTCTTCTTCTTCTTCTTCTTCTTCTTCTTATTATTATTATTATTATTATTATTAGTAGTAGTAGTAGTAGTAGTAGTAGTAATAGTAGTAGTGGTAGTAGTAGTAGTAACAGTATTATTATTATTATTATTAGTAGTAGTAGTAGTAGTAGTAGTAGTAGTATTGCTGTTGGTGTTGTTGCTGTCGTTGTCACTGCTGCTTTCCAATTGTTTCTCTCAGCATACCTCGAACATCAATTTATCAATAGTTTAATACTTTCTCGAACAATATGTCGACCTTTGTGAACGCAGCAACAGTCTAAGTAGTCTGTGAAATGGACTTTATTGTGCCTTCTATTGATACTACGTACACTGTATTGGCAGAGACATAGGAAGGTAAGTGACACCTATCTAACATCGAGTTCATACAATGTTTTATCAAAATAACACAACACAAATTTAATCCTGTCTATACTGCAAACATTCCAGTAGAATGGAACATATTAATTAATAGAGATACAAAATAATTGATGTGTGTGTTACTGTGTGCAAACATTCCAGTATAAAGGAACATATTAATTAATAGAGATACAAAATAATTGATGTGTGTGTTACTGTGTGCAAACATTCCATTATAATGGGACATATTAATTAATAGAGATGCAAAATAATTGATGTGTGTGTGTGTTACTGTGTGCAAATATTCCATTATAATGGGACATATTAATTAATAGAGATACAAAATAATTGATGTGTGTGTTACTTTGTGCAAATATTCCATTATAATGGGACATCTTAATTAATAGAGATACAAAATAATTGATGTGTGTGTTACTGTGGTGGTTGATCCTACCATCCAAGGCGTAGAGAGGTGCATTTCTGATGTGAAATCATGGATGACATGTAACAAGCTGCAGATAAATGATGATAAAGCTGAGGCCATTCTGATCACAACACAAAGACTTTCTTGTTCACATCATTTGCCTTAAAAAATACATATCAGCAACACCAACATTAAATTCACATAGTCAGAACGAAACCTCAGTGTTACTCTAGACAATACTCTCACATTGAACCAACATGTCATGAACATATGCAAAGCTGCATATCTTGAGCTGAGACGCATCAGCTCCATTCGCAAATATCTTTCCGTTGATGCCACTTAAAGACTTGTGTGTTCATTAGTACATTCAAGACTGAACTAATTCAGTTCTGTCTGGTTCGTTTTTTGTTTTTATTTTATTTTTCTGTAGTCATATCAATATAGATGTTGCAAAGAGATTAGAGCTTCTAAAGATTAAGTGCTATACAAAGTCATTATTATTATTATTATTATTAGTAGTAGTAGTAGTAGTAGTACTGTTAACTTTCGCTGAACGCATATTTTAGTACTGTTTCACAGACTTAGGTATCCTCTGATAGTATTATTTACCCTCTGGTTTATTGGTTCACCCGTTCTTGATTTAAAAACCGAAAGGCAGCAACGATACAAAAATTACACAACGGTTAGACCGTTTATTCATCAGTTTATAAATTCGTATCTGTCACAAGGGACCGCCTTAATCTATCATATTTTGCGCATTTAAAACCAAACAGGACTTTCATTACTAACGCGGTGCCATATTTCCATGGACGAGTCTATTGTTTTTTTTTAAACTAATGTTGCTATGTAATTCTTTGTTTTCGATAAGCTCGGAATAATTTCTTACATTTCCGTAAAGTCACATCTTTGAGAACGCATGCATATGAGTTAAAAACATTGTTCGGTTATTTTCGAATTTTTCAAAATTGGCATTGCAAATATTGGACACAGAGGATAGGTTGTTATCAAAATAGCTTGTTCTAAGAACGGAATGGCAAGTCAGGAATCTGTCTCGTTTTCAATATCGTCCATTTGGTTCGGAATTCGAACAAGATGGCAATGTAAGGGTCCACCTGGCGTCAATCAGGATTGACGTTTTAAATTGATTAATGAAATGACTAAGGATTTTAATTACTTTTATATTTTGATTATTTGTTAATATTGATGGTGGTGATGGAAGAAGAGATACAAACAAACGGAGGGTAAGCTAATACTGTTATTATAATGAAATGGCTAGCGTAATGGACTTGCTATCAGAAGTGTCTGGTTAGAATCCTGCCCTAAGCTTAACCTGATCAAACTTCAAGGTGTTATCTGCACAAAACAATTTATTTTTCTCAGAACGAGATAGTCTTTTCAGTCCATCAGTCAACAATCTAATCTGACCATACAGATATCAAGCGACCTGAATACATGTAAAACTTAGTATTGCGTGCGATAACGTCAGCAGCTGTTTGTTCGTGTATAGCGAATACACATTTACTTATGCCACATTTACTATATTTTCAGCCGAAGACAGAGTTCTCTAGTAAAGAATGTTTTACTGAAGGAAAAGAGGTGGTGACGTCAAATAATGATGCTTTAGACTACCGGCCTAGAACATGTTGTGAGGGCACAAAATTCAGTGTGACTTTAAACCGTGAAGATACTGCTCTCATAATACAATGTATCAAAAGATGACCTGAGATGAATTTGTTAACCTTATAATTATTGTTCTCATCTGTTAATGTGTAATCGTGATTCATATTATTATTATTATTATTAATGTCGACCCTTAAACCCTATCAAAGCTTGATTCACATGTAGGTAATGAAGATTATAACAACAATAGTTTAGGAATCTCGAACCATATTGACATTCGAATCATCAGGAAGAAAGACGAAAACAACCGTCAATCCCTACGAAATAATGAATCGTTATTTATATCCTATTCCAATCTATATCGACCTCTTTAGTTTGGATTTAGACAAAGAGGGTCAAAACCAAAATCACTATGCTCTGATAGAACAAGACAGGTTTATTTGAAGCGACGGTGCAACATTATATTCATAGAACCAAATATATATATACGTCTTCTACATTCCAAGAAATATATTTCAAGATATTTACCGTGTTTTAATACCTGAAGAGTTGATATATTATGACATGCTGCTACTAACGTAAACTATGGTGCTGTGGTAATCATACATCCTATCATTTTTGTACTTTCATTTATTTTTAAACTACTCCTTTAACATTATGTTAAAAAGACCACTGGAACGGTCATCGCTTCTTACACTTCAATGAAAGCTAACATTTGCAATTTATCATATACAATAAAGCGGGTGCTATTTTCTTTAAATTTCTGCACAGTTTTCTTAAACGTTTAACTCGAACACAAATTTGCTTTGTCATCGATCGGTACATCATGTCCCATTTTGTCACTATTGCAGTTTAGATAAATATCTAGAAAGAGCTTAATCAACTTCCGGAAAAAAATGACTTTTGTTATTGGTATGATTGCATTTCTATCCATTTTGTTTTGAAAATCAAATCTGCTTTAATGGTGCGATTATTACAAATATATGTATGAATATGATTGCAGTGTACGTTTGTATTGTTATTTGTATATGTGGAAAGTTGTAACGTCATTTTCACAAATACTTTCACACAGAAAAAAATTCGGGAAATGTTCAAAGTTAGAAGGTGTAGTTTTGTATTGTTCTAAAGAAATGAAATGTATATACATATGAACCAACATAACACAAACTGCAAGCAAATATAAACCTACCACAAACCTGTAAAGCCAGTTCTTCGCTTAAAGAAAATTTATATAAAATCCACTTTAGCTTAGACTATAATGTGCACGAAAGACACCATCTTGTTTCTGACGAGATTCATTGTTTCAATGACAAACCGTTCTTTGAATGTAAAGATTAAAAACATAGTTTTCAGCACGCCTGACGAGATTTGAAATAATGATTACTGAATACGAACGTCCAATTCACCGATATGTTTGATCCTGTTAATTCGGGAATTTTATTTATGAGTGTAATTGTTTTTTGAGAAAAAGATAAATATATTTCCAAAGAGCTTTGGCTTCAAGACGTTTGTTCTAGCACAGTATTTTATTGACATTGTGTCATTACAGACATAAGTATAACTTGAACATTAATAAAGCATTTTATTTCATCATCAGTTTTTAAATCTGTCAGCATGACGTCTATATAGTTGTGAAGAGACTGATGTATGCTTTAGCTGCGATCTGATAGTGCTAAATAAATTATTAAAATATTTCATCATATACGCATATAATCGTGTATGGTTTGTCTACCTTTTTATACAGATGTTCCATCCGAATTTCCTTCCCACATACCCAGATTCAACTATTCAGGTGTTAGTTTTTTTACGTCTACAGGCCGATCCTCATAGACCCAGCTCAATCGGTGTTCTGTAAATCAAGTTCTGTTTTAAGTTCATTCATATATTGAAGCTAAACCTATTGAGAGAACGTAACAAACGGACTGTACAATGAGTATAAAATCGCATTTAGGTATTTGTCCAAGTCAGCAGAATTATCTTTTGATAAGGCCAAGACGTGTTCCCGATCGCCAGAGGAGACAATCCGCTAAGTTACTTTATCACCCGTGATTACGTATGTTGAGATTTCGTGTTTCTTATTAATATGCATAAACCTGCTTAATCAGTCACTGTGTACACGAGTAAACGTTTCCACCAGTATAACCCAAAATGATATTTCACGATATTTGAATGAACCCATCAAAGTTTCTCATCCATGGACAATCCCTAGTTGGTCGACACTCATCCATGGATAATCCCTAGTTGATCGACAAAATGGGAAAATGCATTGATGTGATGGAGATAATTATATTGTGTTATTGATGACGTAATCGTTTTTAACCGTACTTGAGAAACATTCTAGCATTCTCAGCACATACAGCCACTAATGATAAAGTATCGTAGTGAGCTGTTGCCTGTGACTTGCGTTTGTTAACATTACGTCTTTGTGTTTATTGATTGCTGTGTTTGATTGTATCAATACTGATGGTTGCATGAGTGCAAGTTCTAAAGTTAAATAAAGATGCATATAATCCGTGTTCATTTTGTAACCTTATTCCAACGGGCAAAACATCATGTGGTTTCGTACAGAACCTTTAATCAATGGTTCGTCCTTACGCTAACGAAGACGAAGTAGATGGTTAGGAAGACGACATCATTATTTAAGATGACTGGGGTGATGATAATGGTTACGGTAGTGGTGACCTTGGTGATGATCGTGATACATGCTGATTTTTGTTTCAATCATTAAAACCACAACGTTTCTGTTCTGTGCATTTAATAACAAACTATAAGGAATATTTCCGTACAATAATAATGTAAGATCTAAATCGTTTTGTTCTATTGTTTTTTTCAAACTATATATCCTTTCTCGCCAATCGGGTTTCAGAAAACATTTTTCGCTTTAGCATATCGTTGTGGTTAATCGTGACTGTGACTGAGTGAGTTGTTAGATATGACATTCCCAAAAATAATATTACGAATGCACATCACTCATGTCCAATATAACATTCACATTATCATCCTTATTTATTATGTGGTTTCCTCCTTCTTGAGAATTTGCCAACATTGCCTGGACTTCGCACATGAAATCATTGTCAGAACGTCCGATATGCCTACATCGCGACTTTCGATAAAAACAGTTAACTTCACTATCTATTCTTTGACGAAATTAAGAGCTTTTGTGTTTATTACACGCTTTGGAAAACTATTTGGATTGTCTGACATATTATGATTACTCATGTGCAATGTATATTTTCTTGGGAGGAGCCACATGAGTCGACCTGACTATGAATTGATCATTTATATCCTGCTTCAGCTGTCATATATACAATCGAGAATCTTTACCGTACATGACATCTAGTTATCTGTTACACAACATTTTGCATACATTGTGAAAAGTTTTAAATCAAATTTCAATGACATAGAGGACGTCTCTCAACTCTCAAACCTTTTCCCTCTCTTAGAACTAATTGTGTAAGTGTAGCATTTTATAAACACCTTTCAACATAACTAATTATCTGCCAGATTCCGTCTTTGCAACATGGTATTCAATATGTACCTGACAAACTAACACGATGAACTTTCTTTTTGACAAAGAATTTACTTTGTACATTTTAGCCATGGATTGTTTAAGTACTGCTTTCGAGAATATTATTGCCATTATCTAGTTATCTACCATTTAACAATGTACCAGAAAGTAGTTTAATCATATGATTTGAAATATGTAAACAAGTAGCTATTTTCAAAAATACATCTGATCATTCAGTTTTACAAACAGGTGACACCAGAACATAAACTAGAATGTTTTCTGTTGTCATCGATAATGAAAATGCACGTACACTGTAGGAGTCAATCAATAGTTGTATATCTACTAATACGGGGAACATGTATATAATAAGAGATTGAGACATTATTTCTGGCCTTTACACACACTCCATCTTTGAACAGCTCAAAACCAGACGGGAACACAAATACGACAGAGAGGAAACAAAGGAGCTTGATATTGTACACTGGCTTACCTGCCTTTGTACAAAATCTCGGCGGTACTCGAAGGTTTTCCTTGTTTATGTACACTGTTTGGTAAAATATATGTTATTCTGATAAATATTTCTTTATTAGCTATCATATAATCAACTATAAGTAAAGTTTCTATTCGTTTTCGGTATTAATGAATATTGACCAATTTTTGTATATTAGATATTTCTCCCCACAGACAATATAAACTGAACGTTTCTACACTCCACAGAAACAGCAATTGAAAGGGTTTACAAACCATATTTTGAATGCTATCAAACATAATTATTTTTTTAACAGTCACAAGATATAATATCGGGTCCTGGACATTCAATGCTTTGCGTACTTTTAAAAACATTTAAATATGTCGTAGAAGTCCATCCATCAAACGACTGGTTTTCTTCGAGTGCAGCTTGTGATCATATTCGCATAAGATTCTTTACTTTTTGAATATATATATATATATATATATATATATATATATATATATATATATATATATATATATATATATATATATATATATATATATATATATATATTCTAATAACACATTTCGCTTAAACGGAGTCTCACTTGATTACTGAATTTGGTACATTCAGCTGTACATTTTCGGATAACTTTACATTCAAATTTTTGTTTCTCCTAATATAAAATGATTTAGCACTCTTATCTCCTTTTTGACCAACCTAGTCGGATTCATAATTGTACGCCAGCAATGTTTTTAAAATCATATATCTAAATTAGGTATTTGGACTTAAGATCCAAATCAAGCACACATTAAATGAACCAAGTTTCGATTACAATGCTTACTTTAAAAAACAAACAAATTAACAGACTTTAGGGTTAAAATGTGTACAGATATTTTTTTTAGCAGATACCGTGAACAAATCTCGGTCTAAACTTTGGCAAGCAAAATAACTTATTATATCCAGTATATTAGTTTAAACGAATTAATTAACCTGAGGTAAGAAAGGTAACATATTCGTGTTTTAATGAAAATCTAAGTAACCCAACCTCACGGTAACATCCTTGTTCTTGAATTTAACCTCGGATGTAGACTGCGTGACGGACTGCATGAGACATATTACGTTAGATACACAACAGGTTAAAACTACATGAAACTACCTTCATTGGCTCAGCTGTTCTAAATGTGATGGAAAAAATAATTTTCATACAACTACTCTGTCCATTCCGAGTTACAAAAAGCACACAACATGTAATAGTAACCTGTGAACATTCATGAAACAATGAGAACATGCTTTCTTGCGCAAAGTTACAAGACATCATCCAGCCAATAAGTTGGTTTCAGAAAATCTTCCAAGGAGAAATATCTTGAAGTTTGTGTCCAAAGTTACACACCGATTCCACATTTTCCTCACGAGCCGTGTTAGCAGTACCATTTGTACAGCGTTGTCACTGGGTAATTGCTTGTGTAAACGTTAAATTTAGTGTATTCCAGGTGAGATAGAAGAAAAAGAGCAGAATTAAGAAAATTATAAGACATTGCATAAGTAATTATAGAACTGGCGTTTCATTGTTTTAACTGAGTGCAATAACATAGGCATAGCAACAAGAAGCTTCTTGTCGAGAGCTCTCGCCAAAATCATTTTGTAGATCATTAGTAAGATAATCGTTGCTGAGTTAGCTCTGTCGTTTGCATTGGAATTCACAGAACAACGTGACCTCGACACATGCACTGGGGGACCTATCTGAAAAGTAACGATTTCGTGTGTGATTGCATTCACAAAGAGAAATCGAACCTTATTAGATCTTAATGTAAAATGGAATTGTATTCAGCATCTTTTTTTAGTTAACTGTTCCATTTTGTTCCAATTACAGTACATCTGAAAAGTACATTTGTAACAACCCATCATAACGTACCTTCCAACCTATCCCCTACATGAAAAGAAGTCTTTATGTCATGTAACGTCTACAAATCATTAAAAAAAAGTTAGTCTCATACCATGTTTGGTTTTTAACTCTGCGCCATTGGTATGAATATATTTGTTTTAATTACAGCAATTCAAGCGAAACCAGAGTCGCTGATTCCATACCGGGAGTTTTGCTAACGCACATCACAACTTCACAACAATATCGTGAATGCCTACGTTGAACGTTTAACGTTTAAACTTGATCTTGGGAAACCGCTTGCCGTAGTGACGTCAACAACATCGATACAGACAAATCTGGACAAAACCATACAATGGTTGTATTGGGTTGTGCATCCATGAACGCCAGGCATAGTGCATACTAAGCGTGCATTGTACGTGACAAGCATTTGGCGCGTTGGTGAAAACTAGAGTGCGCGTAGGTCTTTAGCAACAATATGGGACATTCCAGACTAATTTGCACCAATAGAATCAAATACAATAGTGGCAGAAGTTGCAAGGGAAAGCCGCCATGCAAAATGGTAACTACTGCATGTGGCGTTGTAGGCACGTACGGCTGAAAATATTGAACAAATGTTTGGCGAACGTACCATATGCGACACAATAAGTCGCCTGTAATTATATCTACGCTGATGATACCAGTTTCCCGTGTACGAGAAATCTTCGATGTAAGTTTATCCTGAATAAAGAAGCCTCTAAAACACACGACAATATTTTCCGCAAACAGCAAGTCAAAACTGGTCAACGGCGAGGTCACAAGCGAAGACATTGACTATACGTCTGCTTTTTAGACCACTTGGATACCTTTTCCTCTCTAATCGTTTAAGAGACGGTATGCTTCTTAGTCGCATTTTTCAAATCCATCGTAGATGCACCTGCGACAACTTTTCACGGAGCTGCTCTTACACACGCGTGAGATTCAGCTGTTAACAATTCTAGAATGCCTGCTATAAATAGAACATTACACCGGTCACATGTATTTTGAGCTATATCTGACTTTGACAACTTTAATGACTCTGGTGTGGTCTTTGTTTGGTTGCATTAACCTGGTTTTTGACTTAACATCATGGCGAAATTTCGAGAAATCTTTAGTGTGACTCCAAAATTGTTTCGTACTGCGCTCTTTATTCTCGCCACCTGACTGGCGCAAACGCTAACCTTAACTTCGTGATAGGACATTTGTATTTATAAAAATATCAGGTTCAAACTATGCTACCATTTTTGTAGGTGCGCCAAGGACCGTCATTCGGCCAACTGAACATATCAAAGAGGATGACAGTAATATATCTGCAATTGGTAATAGCGGGCGGAGAAACCAGGTGAGTAAAACGTACATGAAATTACATGTCAGCCTCGGGCTGTTTTCAAACCACAAGTGTTACAACGAAAAGGAACAAGTTGGCTAAAACTTGCGAAAGTCGTGCTGCGAAATATAACGACCTGTAATAATGTTTTAATTCCGACCTTAAATGCTTCTCAACTGTATAATAACAATTCCATGAAGACCTTCAATCCACAATATCACAGGTGAATAAGATACGTAAAACATTGATTATCTACCTGGAGTGCATGCCCGTCTTTCTATAGGTGATACTTTGAAGTTCCGCTATTTAAATGTTGTGAACAAAGAAACATAATAAAATCAATAAACGATTTTAAAGACTCGCATAAATATTACTGTATAGTGTCAATGAACTTGACGCGCATGAACAACCATTTATTCAGTACTGTTGTGAACGATTTTTCGAAGTATTGTGGAACTGTTGTCTAAAACTTTACAAAAAGGTACATGCTTACCAGACTATATACATGATGAGCTGTTTAATCTATTATGCCTAACAGTCAGTTTAGATTTCAACAGAATGTGATTATTTCGATACATTCTTTGAGGAGATATTAATCTTTCAACTGGATTGGGAATTAAGTTTGTATTTTGTATTTACAAGTTTGAATAATAACTGATTGGAGATATATATAAAATGTGTATATTATTTTCATGTGCATTGATGACCATAATCCTCATTGAACCACCAATTTGCAAAATGGGCACATTCGTCTAAATGAACGATAGAAAATTTCAGCCTAGACTTTCTCCGATGCACTGTAAACATTTTTTGTAGGTATATTAGGTATCGAATGGTGATATCGAATACTTGAGTAATTAGTATTGATATCTATGAGGTACGTTGGCCCTTTGGAGACCTGTATGTAATTTATAGAATATCATTCAGCTTTATACACCTGAACATTTCGAGCCAGAATAAAAGATGGAAACTGAGAGTGTAGAATATGTTAAACAAACAAGAGAATATAGTAGAAAACGTGTAATGAGAACAAGGTTCATAAATTTTGTTACGAATAGAATATTGAAGATACCACTATTATACTCCGGAAGCCGTTCTGAAGGTATATCGAGTATAAAGTCTGACACGGATTTTATGTATGAATCTGGCGGGATATTTGCAATTTCTAATGAAGGGCAGATTGGATTAAAAAGTACCAATTCAGTGATATATGTAGTGATGGATACACAAGAAGTTCATTTAGGGTACACAAGAATTAGAATCTTGGAAGGTGATTGGAATGATTTTAGCGAGTTTGCCACCGTTGGAGATGGGTTGCGATCTCTCTGCGAAACGTTTGGTAAAGATAATTCTAAATACCTATCAAACATTCTTATAAAGAAATACTGGGATACACGCATGACCAGTGTATTTCCACATCAAGGATGAAAGAATAAGATTTATTCGCACGGCCCATCCACTGTCACTCGATATGCTGCTGATAAGGATGTGGCAGAAGTTGATAGTGTGCTTTGCCTCAGGGGTGAGTGGCCAGAAGTCGCCAAAGAGTGGCTGGAAAGAAAGAGGAAGTACAACTGGCCTACGAAAGAATTGATTGAGGAGATTAAAGCGGCTGGCTGCAACTTAGTACCTATAGGCCATCGCCTTTCGAGTGGGAAACAATTGGAACTGGAATGGAGAATTTCATTTTCCAAAGCGGAGTGTCTTCTTATCTGGTCACTAAACGGTACTCAGATTGCTTGCATTGAGTCCATGAAACTCTTTTTTCAGGCATTCATCTCTCCTAAATTTCCAGATCTATTTTCATCCTATTTCATCAAATCAGCAATGTTCTGGTTAATTGAAGAAACTGAAAGTACCTTCTGGCAGCCAGAGAACCTACTATCATGTATGGACAAACTATTTTCAAAACTAATTACATGTGTGGAAGAAAAGTGTATTCGGAATTTTTTCATTCCAGGAAATAATATGATGGATGCAAAAGCAGCCGAAGCAGAGGAGATACTTGGTATACTTCATCAAGAGCTACAAGTGTATGGCGAAGCAGGTAAAGAAAACTGGCGGATGCTAATCAAAGAAAAACTGGTGCAGACGCACAAGAATGATATATACCATTATCATATTGAGATAAATAGTCTTAGCGCATCTCGCCATTTTATTTGCAACTCAATAAGGGGTTCGAACATAAAGGACAGCAAAGATAAGCTTATGCATGGAATAAATGAGTTGCAATGTTGTGAAGGCAAGGACATTTTACCAGATGTATGCAAGCTCCTTAGACAAGAGTTGGAAGCCATATTATCAATTGCCAACTTCTGCGAATTTCAGTCTGATTCAGTAATGGATAGGACACATTCGCTAAATAACACAAAAAGGGTCGAAGAAACCTTGAACAAATATGCAGAATTAACTCACTCAGTAGGAAAGCTCCTGCTCTGCACATTTTATTTCTATATAGAAAGATATCAAGACGCCTTGGCAATCATCGATGAAGTTCAAACGCGATACACGCCTCAGGTGGTTCATTATACGTTTTGGAATCGATCCAAGACACCAAAAGATGAGCATTATCCACATGTCAGTCCAAGACCAACTCTGAACGAGACGCTGAAAAATTACATCGCATTGGATGTTGTCGTATTGCCATGTTTGTCTGGTGTTTTTCCAGCCTCAATTCAGGACGAGCCCTACAGCGGAGATACTTTATTTATCCATCCTCTCTTCTATGCCTTCTTTATGCAATTTCATTGTTTCTACAGGATGGGGAATGCTGCAAAAGGTGAAGATGTTTTAAATAAGATGCAAACATTTGTGGCAGAAAACATGGACGTGCTCAAGACAACACAAGATTTCACCATTCTGCATTTAGCTGATTCATGCCATCAATTGTTAGAAAGACATACCGATTCTGTAAGCTACTTCAAAGAGACTATCAAATCATTGTCGATAAATATCGAGGTTTGAAGGGTGGTGTAGTGTATTTGTATGTACCATACTTTGATAGTACACGCTTAGGCTGCATTTGTAAGTATGGAACGACCTTTGAAAGGAATCCACTTTACCTTATCATGCGCATCTGGTTATTAACTGCCAAATGAAATAATAACATGAAGAAATACATACCTGCTGCTGACAGAGCAGCATACACTCTATTGGGTAGTGTTCAAGAATGAACTCATAAATATATTGAATAATATTATTTGAAACAATAACAAATAATGGTATGTCACTTCGTTGGTACAAACTAGAGCTTAAGCACTTCAATATTTGTAGAAGTATTGCTTTTTCCGTAGCACTTTGAATTAACTTTTTATTTTATTATATTTAAAGCATGCACTGCACAGCACACTACGTGTTTCAAAATATCTTAACCACTCGTAAATTACGTACATTATTTCTTCCTGCTTATATGTCTAGCTATCTGTCTCAGTTTTGAAATGTTGTGCTGGTTTTAATTAGCATTGTTTGGTCTCTCTCTTGGGAATACATACACTATCAGTTACGAACCGACCAGTTTCGGGGGTATGGCTGTGAACGTGTAATAGAGAGCTCAGTGTACATCCTTTCAAATTATTTTAAATTGTTTAATTGATATAATACACCACCCACCCCATAAGAAGGAAATGGCTGTTAACGCAGCCACTTCTCAAACCTATTGTATTAATTGTATGTCTTGAACTTAGCTTCCGAGCAGACACTACTGTAGAGAGTGTTTTTAACAACACATGTAAGGAAACTATTCCATTGAACTTACATATGTCTATTTATGTATATTTAACATGTGTTATTTTGTGCTTTTTTATCTCAATAATTGTACGTTATGTGTAATCGTATTTAGCTTTTGAATTTGTCCAAAATTAAGCTCATTGTCACGGAATGATGTAGTTTTTATTCAGGAAATACATGTACTCGGGTTTCGTTTATCGTGTGCAACGATACCTGAGGGTGATTTATATATATGGGCAGTTGTACTTCGGAATCGTGAGAACAATTCGCTCTATGCCGCACGTGCAGGGTGTTCTCGATACGGAGAACGAAAATGTATAAATACTATACTATATGTGAAGGGTCTTCACATTACTACGGGTTTTGGCAACAAGCGGCTGCTTTAAAACGAGACCAAACGTGTCTTATCATAGGAAAGATAAGCTAGTCTGTAGTGCAAATTGGATTATTTTGGATTATTCCCAATTCATTATCTCCAAGGTTTATAGTTTTTCTTATAGCACATTTATATTGTTACATTTTTCACTGCACTTTTTTTTTCTTTTTTTACTTTACTTAGCATTTTTTCATTTAAACATTGTTCACTTGGGGATCCAAGTAAAATGGAGCAAAATGAGGAAAATAGACCAAATTTCCCTAGGGGTAATAGATCTAGATTACACTTGTATTACAAGTGTACTGTGGAGGACAATGTGCTATCAGCACACCATCCCAAGGGTTGCCAGTTATTAATATCTAGTGCTGATGAAACTCCAAAACAGACGGAGATCTTAGCAGCCCTCAAGGCCATGTCTGTAGACATGTCCAAAATTATAGCACTCCAGAACGCAGGACCGAAAAGGTTCATGCTATACCCAAAAGAGAAGGATACACCAATCCTAGATTGTGAATCTTTTATGGTGAAGGGTATACAGATGTTCGTACATGAAGCCCCACCTATAGAGAGAGAAATGGGTCCTAAAATGGTAGAAATCCATTTCCATGGATTACCTTTTTACATTGACACGATGGAACTAGAAATTAAAATGTTTCAGCGTTTCAACGTTGAAAGCAAAGGGCACAAACTAGCCGACTCGTGGGGTTTTTCTGGGATCACGTCCGCAGTAAGGATAATCAAAGTTGAGAAAGGTCAAGAGGCAAAGATACCTCCCTTCTTTTATGTCCTTGGGTTCAGAATTAGGACGTGGTATAGGGATTGTGAAAAGGACCGTAAGTGCAGTAAATGCGGTCAAAAAGGACATGGGCCATGGGATTGTAAAACAGAGATGGGAACCCAGGGGCCCACATTTGCTAACGTGGTACAAAATGAACCACAATTGAACAAAAACCCCAATATAGGATGGGTTCAGGTGGGAAATAAGAAAGAGACTAGGACCAAGATTAGCATTCCAACATTTTCACATGCTAACCCCTTTGAAACTCTGATAGGTGAAGATGTTGAAAAAACCATGTCTGAAAGTAGTGAACCCATACCAAGAACCTCAACACCAATTAAGAACCAAAAAAAGAAACAAAACAAGAAAAGGAAAGCCGAAAGTCTGTCTTCTTCCTCAGAGGAATTGGACAAAGCACTCCCTTCCTCTGTGGAATTTGAAGACATACTTCCCTCTCATACAATAGAAATAGTACCTAAGGGAAATGAAACAGACAATCAAATAAATGAATCTGGGGAAAGTGAGAGACAATTAGAGGAAACTGTGGTTTCCAACGTGGATTCCACTCAAAAAAATGAAAACATATGCAACATGGATACCCTCAACTCAACTATTGATAACGAAATTGAAAACGAGAAACACAATGACACCCTTTACTCAAATATAACCAGTGATTTTGATATTCCCATAAGTGACACTCAATCAGAGAACAATGACCCAGGTTCCCCTCAAAAAGGGAAGATACAAGCACTTAAATAAAAAAAACAATAGTCAATAATTTATAACCACTAAAATTTGCGGCCACCTGGAGAAAAACCAGAAATGGAAGAAAAAAACTTCCGTGTACTGTCTTTAAATGTTAATGGATTAAACCAAGAAAAGGTTAATAAGTTAATACAAATAGGGGATTTTGATTTACTGTTTATTCAAGAGACACATAACGGACTAACAGACGAATTAAAAGAACAACTTGAAAGAAAGCTGGATTGCATTATAATTCAAAATGACTATATAGGGAGGGATAAAGGAGGTGGGATTGCGATTATGATTAAAAATAAAGTAGGGATGAAATGGGAAAGAATAGAGGAAGGGGTATTTTTTAAGGGTAGACTCATTCATTTAAAAATAGAGAATTGTCATTTTTTAAATATATATATGCCAGCCTCTCTTAATATGAAACGAGCCTTTGCAACAGGATTTAGGGAGTACTTGAACAACTATATAGGGGAAAATTTGATCATAGGTGGGGATTTTAATTGGGTAAGACATGACATAGACCGAATGAAAAAAATAACAAGATCAGACTTAGAAATAATGAACATCATGGAACTTATTATGGAATCCTTAGATTTGGTTGACATATATAGACGTTTAAATTTACTAAGGGTGGAATATACTTATACAAAAGGGGATACAGCAAGTAGAATAGATACTTTTTGGGGCACATGTTTTGGAACAAATAAATACATAAAATCAGGGATATCAAATTATCAAGTTTCGGACCATAAATTAATTTATTTAGAAGTAGGGATATCTAAGAGAACTAAATGGGGTCGTGGATCATGGAAATTAAATACTAAATTATTAAATATAGGGGAATTCATAGAAGAAATAAAAAGGGAAATAGAAGATTTTAAAACTCAAGGGAATAATGATATCATGGCAGAATGGGATAAATTAAAAGTTAAATTCAAAAAAATAGCAATTAAACATTCGAAATTAAGGGCTAAAAACTTTAAATTAGAAATAGAAGCTATGGAAAATTTAATAAACACAACAACAACACAGAACACAAAAGAAACAATAGTATTAAGATTAGAGAAATTAAAACTAGATTATTATAAAGGGAGGGAAATAAAAGCAGGTAGATTTACCAAACTATATGAAACTGCAGGGGGCTTATATAAAAGGGAGGAATTAAGAAGGGGGGTAGAAAAAACATTAGAAAGTCTAAACACGGGAAGGGAAATACTAGAAGACAAAACTCAAATACTAGATTACATACGGAATTACTATAAGGACCTATATACTTCACAGAGAATAGCAGACGAAGATATAGAAACATACTTACGAGAGACAAATTGTGAAAAAATTACCTCAGAACATAGAGACAAATGTGAGGAATTTATATCACAAGACGAAATAATAGAGACAATAGGGAAATTAGGTAAGAATAAATCACCAGGGAGAGATGGACTTTCTGCGGAGTTCTACAAAAAATTCTGTAGAGAGTTGTCGCCAATTTTAGAATGGTTATTCAATAATATTGCACTTAGGAATAGCAAAATGACTAACACAATGAGGGAGGGTATGATAACAATAATATATAAGGGAAAGGGTAATAGGGATGAAATAAAGAACTGGAGACCCATCTCACTCCTTAATGTTGACTATAAAATTATTAGCAAAATCTTATCGGAAAGGGTCAAAAAGTGTCTTGACCCAATTATAAATATAAATCAAACAAGTGGGTCAAAAGGAAGAAACATACAAAATAACATTTTAAACATTAAAACTATAATTGATCATATCAATATAACTGGTAATACTAGTGCTATGGTACTACTTGATCAGGAAAAAGCCTTTGATAGAATTGAACAAAACTATATATATAAGACACTGGAAAAATTTGGATTTGGAGCAAATTTCCAAAATTGGACTAAAATTCTGTATAATGATATAAACTCGATTGTACAGGTAAATGGAGCAAAAACGGAAAAATTTGAAATTCAAAGATCAGTGAGGCAAGGTTGCCCACTATCGATGCTATTATATGTAATAGCAATAGAAATTCTAAGTATCAAAGTAAGAAATAACCAAAATATTGTAGGGATTAAAGTTCCAAACATCAAAGAAGAACTTAAGATGCTACAACATGCTGATGATTGCACAAACTTTATTCAAGATGGAAAATCCTATATTGAACTAATAAAGGAATTTGACAAATTTGGAAAAGTTTCAGGATCTAAGATAAATCCTGATAAAACGGAAATTTTATTAATAGGAAACTGGAGAGGTAAGAAACATGGTCTGCCTGCTCTTCTTATTAAAGATAATATAAAAACATTAGGGGTAAATTTTGGGAAGGACGAACTTAAAAACAATTTAAAAGAAATCAAAGAAAGTATTAAGAAAAATTTGACAATCTGGGCACCACTGCCACTATGCTTAATGGAACGAGCACAAGCTGCTAAAAACTATATGTATGTGCACTTAAATTACAAATTAAAAACAGTAGACATAAAAAATGCAACACTAAAACATATAGATAACGATATTATTAAGTATTTATGGGCTTTTAAAATCCATTATACCAACAAAGACACTTTATATAGGGAAGGGAAGAGGGGAGGTCTAGGTCTCCCCCACCCCACCCTAATTAAATACACCAACATTTTAAATAGATTTAAGGAGATTAAAGTTGAGCCCAAAATAGCTTGGCAAGGGCTTTATATATATTATTTCGGTTTCTCTATGAAGCAGAGAAACGACATATATAGGAATAATAAATTAATTAAATTATTAGAAGTGCCAAGGAAATTAAGATCAATAAAAGATTTATTATTTAAATATAGAGATGTTAAAGAATTCTGGGACACTGATACAAAAGGCACATACATATGGCTAGTACAAAACACAATAAATAAGGACAAAAACAAGGTAGAGCAAAAACACATAAATATTAACTGGGATAGGGCATGGGGAAACTGGGTCAAACTCAGATCCCTTAAAATACAAAGTACCTTGTTCAAATACATGCATGATGCATGGTTGACAGGGGAAATAGCAGTGCGACGGCGTATGATCGTAGTGTTGCCAAAATGTCCACTATGCAAAAACTTCTTTTTTACCAAAAAACATATTATCACTGAATGTCTAATAACTTTAAATGATAGAAACAAAATTGTCACAAATATTATACGAAAACAAATATATGACAATATACAGCTTTTATACCTAGATGGCATATTTACAAGGAAAATTTTAGAAGAAATATCGGGCTTTATTATTAAGTATATGATAGCATGCGGTCCATTTCAAAATTATAGAGAAAATGTTAGATAAGGAGGGTTCAGGGAACTCAGGAGGAGAAAGTACGAGCAATGAGAGCACGGGACTATATCACATGGCGCTACGCGAAGTGGACAGGCCCGTGAAAGAGTTTAGAATAAAACTCACCTGAGACATATACACTACAAAACAACTCACGGATTAGATAGGCTCTTTAGTTCAGATCTGTTTCCTTTCTATTTCTTTTCCTTTTCTTGAAAAAAAGCATGCTATCATACAAAATCACTGGTGGAAAATGTTTTTACTCTGTGGAGATTGTGCAAGTCTACACAGAAAGCCCGTTTAAAGGGAAATATAAAATAATCTTTTGGAAAAAAATAAGGACTTAATGATAAATAAATAAAGATCACAAATAGTATCGAGAAGGGTGAAGTGCGAAAAGAATAAAGAAATTGTACGAATCCCATTTCGATCAAAGTGATCTAGTATATAAATAAGGAAATTACAAAACATGGAACATAATATCATAAACAGTAAAACAATAGTTTGGTTTCAACCAAATTAATTTAAAATTAAGACACCATGGTTTGTACAAAATTCAAAATTAATAAAAAAATATATTAACTAAATGAAATAAAAAAAAGATATATTGGAATAATTACCGTTTAGAGGTAATTATATGGTTAGAAAACTGGGAAAATTGACAAAGTATGGCTATCCTTACAAAATAATACAGTATTCATATGAATACATATAGCAACACACATATAGCACAACACAAATAGCAAACACAGGATACAGGAAACCCCTAGCCAGGGTTAACTTTGAAGTATGAGACAGACACCCATGATGAGCCCTTGTGCTCGGGTGGAAATGTCATAGAAAAACACTAAGGATAAAAATATCTTCCTATTATTATATAATCCCGATGGGAAAAAATTAAGGTTAGTTTAAATTAAATGAAATTTCATAAAAAAACACCCAACTACATATCGGGGGAACACACATACACATAAACTTTTTTATTAGTTTTTTCAATAGGGAGAGGGGGCATCTGTCTGGTGCCCCCCAAAAAAAAGAATGGTTTAAAGGACTGTAGCTGTAGGGCTATTGATCCGAGGGAGGGAGGATTGGCACAACTTTAGCTGTAGGGCTTTTGATCCGAGGGTATTAAACGTCTGGGGTGTCCGGAGCTGTCACACGTTTGGAGCTGTGTTTAAATGCACTGGTGTGTCCAGAGCTGTTTAATGTGCCGGAGTGTCTCATGTCTAACGTCCGGAGTGTCTAATGTCAAGAGTGACAAGAGTGACCCAGCTGTAGAGCTGTCTAAATGACCAGAGTGTCTGGAGGGTCTAATGTTTCGTAGTATTCCTAGTGTCCGGGGTCTGTAGAAATTGTGAAGTTTAATTGTATCAGCGGTGTTGCTGTATACTAATAGTCGATTATATCTATTTATTTGTAATTTGTTAGCCGTGGGCTAATATGGGTTTGCGGAACCAAGTATATCTTTTGGGACTGGAAAGATAAGTCGTCACCTGTCCCTTTATTATTTTCAAATATAGTTTCGCTACTTGAGCGTATATATTTTCAAATATAGTTTCGCTACTTGAGCGTATACATTTTTACTATATGAGCAATCCTGCATTGTTTACTACGTGAGTGAACTGTATTCATCTTTTTTGTATATTTCTCTGGGTTTTTGTATCGTATCATTTATTTGTATCATTGTATAATTTATTTGTATTATTGTATAATTTGTTTGCATCTTCGAGTCTGTGCGTTATTATGTTTAAATAAATCCAATGTTTGGATTACCATACGCACGCATTTCATTTTTTTGCTTATATATATATATATATATATATATATATATATATATATATATATATATATATATATATATATATATATATATAGCCACATTAAATAATAACTTATTATCTGTATCATCAAACGTGTTCTGTTATTAATCCGAAATATCCGTCCCGGTTATCTTGTTTTAAATGGTGTCAGAAGTGGGATCATTTCGGATTTAACAGAGCACTGAAATTGTTTTGTAGGTTTTTGTGTGTTTCAGACGCGCTTGATAAGGTATAGAGTTGTTAGGTAGGTACCTATGTTACTTTATTTCTTTGTATTTTTTTAATAATTGTGTTGCATTTTTGAGAAGGATAATACGGTTGAGCTGTAATTGCGTGTTTTGTTTAAACCTGGACTTTAAGGTTGGTCACCACCAAACTTCTGAAATGTCTTCTATGAAAGAACTGGTAGAATTGGGGAAACAGTTCGGTTATGAGGGGGAGTCCCTTAGAAATTTCGTTCGTGAGGAACAGGCTAGGGAGAGGAACCAAAGATTAAAGGAGAGGGAATTAGAAAAGGAAACCAAGAGGGAAATGTTAGAATTAGAGAAAGAAAAGATAGAACTAAAAAAACAGGCAGAAAAGGAAAGGATAGAATGGGAAAAAGAAGCAGAGATGGAGAAGATAGAAAGGGAAAAACAGGTAAGGTTAGAAACTTTGGAGATAGAAGATAGAAATAGGCAGAGGGAGTATCAAAGGAATTTTGAGTTATTGCAAGCTAAGAAAGAGGGGGAACATGATGTTTAACTGAGGAGTCCAAAATTTCCCCCCATTTGAAGACGATAAAGATAATATGGATAGTTATCTAAATAGGTTCGAGAGGTATGCTACGGTACAAAAATGGAAGCAAGACTATTGGCCGCTTCACCTTAGCGCGTTACTGAAAGGTAAAGCGTTAGACGTGTATTCGCGTTTATCCACGGCCGATTCGCTCAATTACCCCGTGTTGAAAGAGGCACTTCTCAAGAAATATGAACTAACTGAGCGAGGGTTTCGCAAGAAGTTTAAGTATAGCAAACCCGAGAGAGGCGAAACATTCATCCAGTTCGTCAGTAGGACTTATAATTACTTGCAGCGATGGGTGGAATATGGTAAAGTTGTCAAGACATTTGAGGGTCTTGTTGATTTCTTGCTTTTGACCAATTGTTAACAACATGTGGCAAGGAGCTATATTTATTTTTGAAGGAAAGGTCCTTCACAAATGTACATGATATGGCCACACAGGCGGATTTGTTCGCTGAAGCCCGGGGAGGTTCGCAGAATGTCGTCACGCGAGATATCCAAGGTGGGAATCAGGTCAAAGACAGAAAACCCAGGGAACCTGATAAATCTGGTGGGCGTAACCAGGGGAAGCATAGTGACGCGAAATGTTTCATTTGCAAGGAAATGGGTCATATCTCCCATTATTGTCCTAGGCGGAAGGGACCAGTCCAGAAAGTCGCGGTAGCCATTAGAGGCAGAAGGTCGGTAAACGGAAAACTCAATGTTTCCCAACAAGATAAGCGGGAAGCAGTGCACGAACCGGTGACGCGTTTAGAGACCAAATGCGATGCAATCCAATCAATCGGTACATGTATTTTTCCAGAGGCACGGGTACCGATCGCAAACAACACTGTCAACGGAGAAGAGGTCACAGTTCTACGAGACACTGGATGCACTATTGTAGTCGTGAAACGGAGCTTAGTCCACGATGATCAATTGCTTGGGTTTAAATCACCTTGCATGTTACTTGACCAGACAATCGGCCATGTTCCAGTTGCCAGGATAATGATAGAAACACCTTTTTTGACAGGGACCGTGGAAGCTTTGTGCATAGCCAACCCGATCTATGAACTTACGATTGGCAATGTACCGGGTTCGAGACTTCCAACCATAGAAGATTTCAGATTTCCTATCATCCAAGCTGTACAAACTAGAGCTCAAATCAAGGAGCAAAATAAACCATTGCGTAAGTTGAAAGTACCAGAAGCCATTACTGATATCTCCCGCGAAGAATTTCGAAATGAGCAAAAACGTGACGAGTCTTTACGTGCAATCTCAGAGAAAACATTAACGGGTACCGTGAAAAAGTGTAAGAACGGGGGTTCCTCTAAATTCCTTACTCGAAAGGGTTTAATGTACAGGGAATATTCTACACCAGACAGGAAGTTCCTGCAACTAGTGGTTCCCCAGAATTTGAGGTCACATGTACTCAAGATCGCGAACGAGTCGAGTATGGCGGGTCATTTAGGCGTAAAGAAAACAACGGATAGGTTATTAAGAGAATTTTATTGGCCTGGTGTCAACAGCGATGTAGCGCGGTTCTGTCGCTCGTGCGACATTTTCCAGAAGACTGCCCCTAAAGGCAGGGTAACTAGAGTACCGTTGGGTCAGATGCCTTTGATAGATACTCCGTTCAAAAGAGTAGCCATTGACATTGTAGGACCAATATTTCCACATACAGATCGGAAAAACCGATACATTTTGACGCTGGTAGATTACGCTACCAGATATCCCGAAGCCACAGCTCTGCCATCAATTGAAACCGAACGTGTAGCTGAAGCGCTCGTAGACATGCTTAGCAGGGTCGGAGTGCCCGAGGAGGTTTTTACAGATTGTGGAGTATAATTTACCTCAGATCTCATGGCAGAAATTAGTAGGTTGTTATCCCTTAAACAATTACGTACAACACCCTGCCATCCTATGTGCAACGGGTTGGTCGAGAAATTCAACAGGACACTGAAGCAATTGTTGCGGAGGATGTGTGCGGAAAGACCGAAGGATTGGGATAGATATCTGAATGACCTTCTGTTCGCATATCGTGAGGTTCCTCAGGAAAGCTTAGGTTTCTCCCCGTTTGAACTATTGTACGGTAGGACAGTCCGTTGTCCTATGCTTATGCTTCGCAAACTGTGGTCGGACGAGGTCGTGGACGAAGAGGTTAAGACCACTTACTAATATGTGGTTGATTTACGTGAAAGATTAGAAAGTACATGTCGGATGGCGCAAGACGAACTCGTGAAATCAAGTCGTAGATTCGCCAAGTATTACAATCGGGGAACGCGGAGTAAAAAGTTTGACGTAGGAAATCAAGTGTTGGTGCTTCTTCCAACGAATAACAACAAGCTGCTAGTTCAATGGAAGGGGCCATATGAAGTCAAACAGGTGAAAGGCGAAATGGATTATATCGTTGATGTAGAGGGAAAATCCAAGACATTTCACGCCAATATGCTTACACTCTACGTAGCGAGACCTGGACAAACAATTGATAAAGGGATCTTGAATGTAGTATGCGTAGCGGTGATAGAAGATGGGTCTAATGATGAAGGCGAATTAGTCTCTAGTAAAGGATTGCCATTTGAATACCCTATTGACGTAGGCAAAGAAAGTATTGACCAGATAAATATATGCCCTGATTTATCGGAAGGTCAGCGTACACAGATCATGGAGGTTTTTTCTACATACCCAGAGGTGTTTACGGACAGACCAGGCCGTACGAATCTAATTCAACACGAGATCAAATTGAATACATCTGAGCCTATCAGGATTAAAGGATATTGGATACCCTTTAATGCACGAGAGACGATCAACGAAGAAGTGACAAAGATGTTAGATCAGGAAGTGATCGAAAAGTCAAATTACCCATACTCGTCCCCCGTGTTGTTAGTCAAAAAGAAAGATGGGACCAACCGGTTTTGCATCGATTTTCGGCAATTAAACAAGATCACCGTATTTGACGCAGAACCAATGCCTGATATGGAAGATGTACTTTCAAAATTGTCAGGCCACGAATACATTTCCAAACTGGATTTAAGCAAAGAATATTGGCAGATACCAATCTCTGATAATGCCCGCAAATTAATGGCATTCACGACTCCAAAAGGACTTTTCCAATTTAAAGTCATGCCATTTGGTTTAGTAAATGCCGGAGCGTCGTGCGTCCGTCTTATGCGCAAACTGTTAAACGGAATGGAAAGCGTCGACGATTTTGTTGACGACATTTTTGTTTACACACATACATGGGATGCACATGTTAGGGTATTACGGGATTTGGTCGTTAAACTTCACACTGCAAACCTTTCAGTTAGGCCTACTAAATGTAGTATAGGGTATTCAAGTCTAGAATGTTTGGGACATCTGGTAAGTGGACTAGGCCAGTTGCAACCTCAACCAGATAAAATAGGAGCAATCAAGGATGCACCTAGACCAGAGACAAAAAAAAAAGAAATGAGATCATTCCTAGGTCTAGTCGAATTTTATAGGAAATTCGTCCCCAACTTTGTAGCTATTGCAAGCCCATTAACAGATTTGACTAGAAAGGGGGAACCGAATAAAGTTGCATGGGGTGCATGCCAGGAAAAAGCCTTTAACGCTTTAAAACATAAACTAGCTAGTGCTCCAATTTTAAAGTTGTCGGACTTAGATAATCCTTTTGTACTGAGGACTGATGCGTCCGATACGGGTCTTGGGGCTGTTTTGCTACAGGAGCAAGGGGAGATGAAATTGTCCATTGCTTATGCAAGTAGGAAATTGCTCCCTAGAGAGAAAAATTACTCCGTGATTGAAAAGGAGTGCTTAGGCTTAGTATGGGGAATAGGAAAATTCCACACGTACCTTTCTGGGAGGGAGTTTACTTTGCAAACGGACCATCAGCCACTTTTATATTTGAATAAAGCGAAGGTTGCAAGATTGATGCGTTGGGCGTTATCTTTGCAGCCGTATAGTTTCCGAATCGAGGCAATTCGAGGCTTTGAAAATGTAGGGGCTGATTTTTTAAGTAGGGTGTAGTGGGCAGATCATTTCGTTCAGCTTACAAATTTAAGGATTTTATAATGGTTCATTTCTCACATTCCGTGATTGTTCTAAAAGTGATACCACTTTTTTAAAGGGGAGGTATTGTCACGGAATGATGTAGTTTTTATTCAGGAAATACATGTATTCGGGTTTCGTTTATCGTGTACAACGATACCGAGGGTGATTTATATATATGGGCAGTTGTACTTCGGAATCGTGAGAACAATTCGCTCTATGCTGCACGTGCAGGGTGTTCTCGATACGGAGAACGAAAATGTATAAATACTATACTATATGTCAAGGGTCTTCACATTACTAAGGGTTTTGTCAACAATCGGCTGGTTTAAAGGACTGTAGCTGTAGGGCTATTGATCCGAGGGAGGGAGGATTGGCACAACTTTAGCTGTAGGGCTATTGATCCGAGGGTATTTAACGTCTGGGGTGTCCGGAGCTGTCAAACGTTTGGAGCTGTGTTTAAATGCACTGGTGTGTCCAGAGCTGTTTAATGTGCCGGAGTGTCTCATGTCTAACGTCCGGAGTGTCTAATGTCAAGAGTGACAAGAGTGACCCAGCTGTAGAGCTGTCTAAATGACCAGAGTGTCTGGAGGGTCTAATGTTTCGTAGTGTCCGGGGTCTGTAGAAATTGTGAAGTTTAATTGTATCAGCGGTGGAGCTGTATACTAATAGTCGATTATATCTATTTATTTGTAATTTGTTAGCCGTGGGCTAATATGGGTTTGCGGAACAACACAATACGAGACTAGTTTTTTTTATAGTTTCCGTGAGGGTATGTAGAATATTAGGATTATTATCTTACTCTTGGTCAAGGATATTGGCATCCGTCAATGTGTATATGATGTTTAACATATTTTAATTATATTTTAGTAACAGATTTTATCGTGTTGACTACTTTTAAGTTTATACAATGTTTGACCCTCGTTTTGGTTCTACTATTGTGTTTTAGGTTGCTTTTTTAAAATATAATTTTGTTTTGTTACTTATAAAAGTACTCATTACTGCTATAACACCTGAAGCAAAATGACTTTTGTTGTTAGGTTAAGCTTTTGAATTGGATTTATTTAAATTATTATTCACAGGAATTACAAAGTGCCAAATAATATTCATAGAGAGAAACACTCATTTGCAATAGTGAATCAAGCAAAGAAATCTGAGTTTATATTATTGTGATTCATTCAATGACTGTTGGCACCTTTCCATATTCCATGCCACTAAAGGTACTTTTATTCATTAGGATTAGCGATGTAACTGTTTTGACTATTTGGGATTTAATTAACAGTACTGTTGTTATCAGTGATTCTCACAGAATCTGCCAATAATGCGAATATATTCAACCCGCTAGTAAGTTTCAAGCTCTAGCGGCACTCTTGTTGGCGGTGAACAGAGGCACCTTACAAATGACAATCCAACCCCACAGGAAAGACAGTTTCTTAAACACCTAAACGGGATGGAACATATTGTAATCAAGTCAGCAAAGAAGAGGTCGTGTGCTGTTTTCAAGATTCGTCTAACTACATCCTAGCGGCAACAGGAATATTTCAGATCAATGATTTTATATTTTTTTAAAACAACAAAGCCTTGATCCAACAGCTAAACACGCTGAACCTTGTGTCAGACATTATCACGCAGGACGCATAGTGTAAATAATAATAACATACCACCTACCGTTGACTCCAAGTCGTTGGGATTTTATTTAGTTCCTAAGATATAGAAAGAGGGTAACCCGAGAAGAACAATAAACTACTGAAACAGACATCACTTTTTTGATATGCCACTTTTGTTTGAAATGTTACCTATTGAATCTAACCTAGGGTGAATAAACACAGAAGGAACGATACTGGTTATTACAATCAAAACCTCATGGAGAATTTGACCTAAGTAAAGAATAGAAACCTTCTCATTGCAGCCTTGTCACAATTACAGCAAATCATTAATTGTGCACACGTTTACATTAATATCCACTCTAGAAAATACATTTTATGATGTTAACAGATATGTACCTCATTATTGTTATTATTATTAGTGTTATGTCTATTGGATTTAAATTATTTATTTTTAATTGTCAAATCCAAATTTGTTATTTAGGGTTTAATATTGGGAGATTATTCTGGAAAATTCAGGCTGACCTAGACTCTAGCTGTAAACACAGGTTGACCTTGGCTTGTTGACCTCATTTATGACCCTTCTTTAGAGAGTGTAAACAAGCCTTGGAAATGATTGGCTAGATCCAAAAATATCTTTTTATTTTAGTAATTAGTGGCTGAATTTTTCTACTGGATCATTCTATTAATACGTGACTTGGTGAAGGTAGCTTCTTTCTATGACCTTCCAGAATCACATGATTTCTTTTTGTTTACGAGGTAATATATATATATATATATATATATATATATATATATATATATACCTGTGTTTTGGAAGCTAACATGAGTAGAATCTGGGCTTTTAAAGTTAATAGTTGTGCTTTTCTGTTTGAGTTACAATTTTAATTACCTTGTACTTGACATTGTGTCATTTCGTCGTAGCAAGAGGAATTATTTGGAAAAGAACCTGTGTTCATAATTATATTTGGATGATTATAAAACAAGAACTGCATTACGTGACATTGTCAGCCATTTTTGATTACATCGTCAAGATTCGAACCTGGAACTATAAGAACATTTATTTATCAGGACTCTTGCAATTCCATTAGTGGATTGTTTTTGTGAATTCTATATTGGATTAATGTTGGATTTGATTTTTTAAAACCGTAAGTTTATTTTATGAAAATAATTGTACTTAATAAATTCATTGTTCAAGTTATACAAGCTTGTTAGTTTTCACTCTTTCTGTGTTGCTGCTTATTCGAGCCTAAGCACGTAACAGTAGTAGCAGTAGTATAGCTGATGTCAATTATCCAGACACACGATTGTTTTAACATCTTTCTTAATAAACCTCGTATAGATAGATAGATAGATAGATAGATAGATAGATAGATAGATAGATAGATAGATAGATAGATAGATAGATAGATAGATGGATAGATGGACAAATGGATGGATAGATGGACAAATAGATAGATGGATAGATGGACAAATAGATAGATGGATAGATGGACAAATGGATGGATGGATGGATGGATGGATGGATGGATGGATGGATGGATGGATAGGTAGATAGATAGATAGATAGATAGATAGATAGATAGATAGATAGATAGATAGATAGATAGATAGATATTGTCAAATTGTAGTTTCAATCATGGCTCCAGTGTACATAGGAATGCAAATAAAATATTAGGAGTGGTAACATGGTTTTAAATGTAAACTAACAGACTACTCATACAATGTGACTGTGAAGAATGTGTATTCCTTATATACACAGTGTACACAGAATATGTCAGTCAAACAGACAGTAGAACAAGTTTTAAAAAACGTGCAATAAGAAGAAAGCTTCTGAATTTTTATATGTATTGAATCTATAAGATACCACCATTGTATTAAGTTAGCCGTGCCCAAAGCATATCGGGTGAAACGTTTGAAACGTAAAAAGCCACCGGGATATTCGAGGTTTGGTAATGAAAGATATATCGATGTGATAGATGGCAATAAAATAACAGCTGTGGTGACCGATGCACGTAGCGTTCAGAAAGGGTAAATAAGATACACAATCCTTGATGGTAACTTGAATGGTCTAAGAGAGGGTGCCCGTGCTGGAGACGAGATAAAATCTTTATACTAATGGTCCTGAAATATCATTGTAACATAATACTGGAAGAAAGAAATTTTTTCCCAAGATCGATGCCGTGTCACCCTCCATTGCCTCAGGGGAGAAGTCGCCAAAAAGTGAATATAACGATCATGGAATTTCAACTATCCAAAAAACAAATTGATAGAGAAAATTAAAGATATATATAGATAGCGTTTTGCCCGACCCAAAATTAAATTAGAAACATGTGTAATCTAAGTAATTCGGACAAGCCAATGTTTATTGTTAAACATGACTGCAGGCTAACACTATTCCTTACGTAAGTTTGCCTGGCTAGGATGGGAAGCCCGACCAAGGCCGTCAGAAGTGCAATTATCACCTTGGGTGGAACGCGCTTATATAGATCAAATAAGGAGTTTACGTGCCTTATCTTCTTGATACGCAGACTGACAGCCAGGTTGAATTAGTCGATTGGTTGGACAGGACCCCAGCGCTACCCAATCAGAACCGAATTAGGGGCGGGACCCTGATTTGGGCTAAGTATGATATCATTAGGCCTGCCGGCAAGCTTTAGTGCGCTATAGTTCTATAGAGAGATTGTCAGAAGATAGCGACTCCGGTCAGCCACACGTTATTGGCGGGAAAAACCTTAGAATAGGATTCTAAGTGTAGCTTCCAAAAGGTCAGTGAGCTAGTTGTTCGATCATTGCCAAATGCAACTGTATTTAATTGTAGATCGTAGATATACTTATTATTATTACTAGAATCGTAGTAAGAATAATTATTTTGTGATGTTAATATGTTTGTATATTTGAAGAATGAGTTCATATTTGTAAAGAATCATATTGCTTGCTAGCCGTCGTAAGAGTTACTATTATTATAATTCGCTATGTGGTTATTTTATAGTCGACTAGCACATTTGTCCATGCAAATAGATTTTGCCATTGCTGTATTGAATTGTATCTTTGAAATGGTTGCACTGTGAGACATTAGTAATATGAATATTTGAATATTTGTGTACGCTTGTCGGAATGTAGTGTACGCACATGCGTCTGGTTGTTGTAATATTGTAAGTACAATGAGATTAAATATATATTGGGATATACTGATGTGATACAATGTATTGATGTATGTATGTTACCGTGTTATTACACCATTGTTTTCCCTGTAAGAGTGTGTGGGAATTTCGATGTGTATGTATGCGTGACCTAAAAAGTAATAGCCTTATCTGATGGTTAATTGATGATTTAGTGTGAGGTGAGATTCGATAAACCATATGTTAACGCCTTGTGGTTTTCACAGGAAGCTTCGAGGGACAGACTAGTGATAGTGGTCCCAGTGTCTCCGTTAGAGACGGAAGAAAGAGAAGGAAAGAGGGAGCTTCGGGGGACAGACCAGTGCAAGTGGTTTGAATAGTCTCAGATAGAGAGACGGGATAAAGGAGAAGGAAGGAGATAAGTCGGGAGAGGGAAAATCCAGGAGGACTGGGAGGATCGAATAAGAGATGAGTAGAACCAAACGCCAGGGGGAAAATCGAACTCACACTGAAAATCACGAGATGTAGTAGGCTATCACTTGGAGGACGAGTGATTGAGTGAAGTTTATCATTTAAAATTATCACCTTTATTAAATTGTTTTATTTGAATTTCATCTTCGTGTTATATATATAATTTAACCGTCGGCAGTGCTGACTGGGGGCTCAGAGCTATACATCTATTTCGTCTTTAATTTAACTTTATAAATTCACGAGCCAGGTGGAACCTCCATAATATTTTAATTAAAATATTGGAAGTACCCCACCCCAACCTTTGCAAACGCCACAATATATATATATATATATATATATATATATATATATATATATATATATGCAGCTTACTATTTATTTAGCAGCATACTTGCATGAGAATTCATTGAAACTGGAAAAGATAATTTCAATATCTAAGGTTGAATATCTTATCTGATCGTTAAATAGTACTGATACTGCAGGCACATTGTCAGGTAAACTCTTTTCTCAGAAAGTCATTTCTCCTACATGTTAAGACCTGTTTTCATCTTACTTCATCAAAACAGTATTGTCTTGGTTGATTGAGGTCACTAATAGTGCCTTCTAGTGGTCACTAAACCTCCTTGTAAGTTACACATAAAAATATGCAGGACACCAATACCATTACCCACAATATCCAACGTAGTAAACGTTGTATTGTTACAAGTAAAGATTCAGATATACATGCTAAACCCACTTCGATAGTTCCCGGATCAGAGATAAGGTCGTTATGATGTCATATGTTTCAAAAGCCATGTATGTGGCCAATGTGGGGACTCATCTCATCTGAGTCTGAATGCAAAGGCATTCCGCATTGCGGCAGCTACTGTAAGAAGCAACACATTAATTCATAGGACTGTTAAACCTGGAAACGAAGGACGGCATTAGAAAGAGTGAAATACATAGTCAATATACCCTTTCTGGGAGCCCAACAAATTGTTCAGGCTATAACTGCCAGGCGGAATATTTTCAAGTACAGTGAAAACCAATCAAAAAACATATGAGGGAGCACATATCGATGCAAGACCCTAACCACGCCAACAATTCAGCAACAAGCTCAAACTTTCCACATTACAAACCTCAAAAAACACAATATTAACTCAGACAACATTCAATAACACACCAACGCCAAGATTGCCACACAACCGAAAGAAACAAAATTCAAATAGGCAGCAAAGTGGGTCTGATCACCAAATTAAGATGCATAATAAGATTTGCTACCTTGAGGGCAAAAATGCAGAGGAAACTGCTAAATGTGCTCAAAGGCAGCTCCAGACTAAAAAATAATAGTGAATTTAGAATTGTTCATTCATTCAGAAGAAAAAAACATGATTGATGCCAAAGCAGTCGAAACAATGGATGTATTTGAAATGCAGCATACAGAAATATGAAGAAAAGGTGAAGGAAAATGACGCAAGATCATCACAATAAAACTTTCGTAGATTGACAAGAAAGTTATATTTTTATCATATAACGATGCCTAGTTTAGAGTCTCTCGTTATTTCATTTACAACTAAGTATGTGATTCGAACATAATGGACTGCAAAGATGAGCTCATGCGAGGAATAAATGAGTCGAAATATTATGACGATTTTCCCGGATGTATGCAAGTTCATTAGAGCGGAGCTGGACTCCATGTTGTTAATTGTATCTTTCCTGGTAATCCAGACCTAGTCTAAAAAAAGAATTGGTTGCTTTCACCTAATGAAATACAAGAAGTCATGACCACTTTGAAGAACTGTGCAGAATTAAGTCACTCAGTATATGAGCTGTAGCTGAATGCATTATACATGTACATCTCTGTTGAAAGATATCAAATAATCTTGGCAAGCATTAGAAACGCGCAGGAAGGTTACACATCTATGATAGTCCATTATCCATTATTGAATCAATCTAAAACACCGTGACAGCATCTATAAAAACATTTCGAAGAAAAGTCCCTTTTAACTTTCCTCGTGCATTTGGTAATGGACTTACATATGAAAGATATACATATGCAGATATCCTTACGTCGTAAAGATTGACAATCGTCGGATTGGGTAGAGCTATATGTATTATTTTAAACAATAATATTTATAATGATCATTCACTTTGCTGACATAAATCACATATATATTCAATCATTATACTGTATTAGTATTGATTTTCTTTTAATAGCTTGAATCGACCTAGTTACTTACTATATTTATAATACGCACTGCACAGCCAACGTTCTGACTTAACTCTTGGGTGATTTCTCGTAAACGCCCATACATTACATACATTAATTCTCAGAAGAAGTTAAGTTTCAGAAAAATTCTTTAAACGCCCATAAATTACATTCATTAATTCTCAGTAAACTACGTAGGTTTAGAAGTTAAGTTTCAGAAAAGTATTTCTCACACTGAATATACATTTAATTCATTGGAGAAAAAAGTTAATAATATACCAGCTGGTAATTTTCTCGACTCGATACGTTCCTCAAACTATGCTAACATTGGTGGTGTTATTGAAAAGCATACTATCACAGACGAACATAGATGTAACAGCACAGAAACATACTGTGTGAACTCACACATTCTAGAGGATGTGTTTTAGAAATCTACGATTCGGATTGGTGTAAATTCAAACGCAAGGAAAAATGCATACTCCACAGTTGCCTTATTCTTCTTATGTAATATTACCCTGTTTACTCTTTCTGTTTTTAACCTCTTCATTGAAAGTTTTTTTAACAGCTTTTTTATTTGCTCAATTTAGAGGCCTTTTCAACTTTTGTAATTGATGTCTACCTGAAGGAATGACATGTTTTTATGTGTGCCAATATCACCATTGCATAAACAAATACGTACCTATTTGTAGTTCATGATGAATTAGACGACGATATGATGGTTTGGTATACACACATAAAAAGCAGACCAAAACAGCTCTCCCTCGGGTACGCCACTGATTCTACACCTATCACTGGAGATGGAGAATGTAGAAGATCATTTGTGTAATGTTTGAGAAGAGATAGAAATGGGCGCATGGAATGTGCTGAAGAAACGATCTATCCTTGCAGAAAAGAGAAGACATATTAGACATTTCTTGTCTCCTTATGGACGAAAACAATTGGAATTTACCGAAAGCTATCACCGAGGCAATATACTTATATTTGCGCCTACGCAACTGGCTTTTAACACGACTATGACTGGCTTGATGCCAGATATAGTAATTTATGTACATCTTAATTTGTCACAAAAACCTTTCTCAATGCAGTTAGTAACAAGGATTTATTTCGGGGAGGCGATATAAAGGTGTTGTTGTTTGCTTTCTTATCAGATAAAAGTCATAGCATTTAGTAAATTCTACTAATCATCAGATTCTTCTAACCGATTTTAACTGAATCATGTTCTCAAATTACTTCGCATTTTTATTAGCTCTGAATGTATTAAAGTTAATGGAGGTTAGGCGAAGATATGTTGCTGTCGATAGGTTGCCCTCTTTGCACCTGACCTTTCATTACTCACTCCTCCCTCAGCTTGTGGTCCTGATCTAATATCCAATAGCAGGACCTTCGTAGAAGCCATAAGGCTATCGCTACACCGTCTGAACAAATGATAAGAACGAAATATGGTTTCTCACTTGAAAACTTTATACAACAAGTAATCGTCTTACATTTAAAACAAAGTGTGCTGGTCCATCATCCAGCATGATTGACATTTCCGAAATTGCTGCAACTTTTAAATAAATATAGTCATCGTTTTTTCCTTAATGGACGACATTTTCAACATAACAAAACTTAGAAAAATATTTCAGATAGTTTGTTCTAAATGAAAATAGTGTTAGTATGACACAAACACGATCACCCCTGCTTCTCCATTGAAATATTGGAACTCTAAAATTCAAAATAAATCAAATGGAGCCCTCTTTACACAGTGTGCTAAGCTACAGTAAACTAAATGGTATATGAATACAAACGAACAATACCCACTAGTGTAACTAATACATGAAAAGTACAAATAAATAAACCTTCCTTCGGTGGATTTCTGCAAATGTTATATCGAGATTGCATATAAATGTTACATTCAGATTCAACTCGGAACTGTAACATTGAACTGGTCAACGAATTGAAATTAGGCTTTGGGATGAGTTTCACTTTTAACATGCACAATAATTATAATCTCGGGGTACGTTGGGCTTTGCTATCGTGACTTTTCTCATTTTGGTCTCGTCTCTAATTGGTTATCTTTTACGTTGACTCTTCGCATGAAGGTGTAATTACGACGTACTTTAAATACTTTATAATGAGCAACACGAATCCAGCACGATCGGGACGTCCCTTCCATGTTCTGTCGCATGAAGCAACAAACCACCTCTGATTTAATTAATGACCATTTCGAATTGCTTGCAAGCAACGGTGGTGTTACATTATAATAAGTTAATAAGACCACAATGACTACATAAGGTGTCATCACTAACGTCAATGCAAACAATAGCTTCAGATCTTGGAAAACAAAACTGAATTTGTTTCCATGGCACCGCCAACATAAATTATAATATGACATAGGTACAACCTAGGCTACCCAAATAACATTGCGTCTTGTCATTGAGTTGTAAGATGTGATTCATTTTGCCTCGTGCGCGTTCCTATCAACTGTAATCTATTGTTACCGCGTTGCAAGAACTATTTATTGATATTGTTATTCAATTAAATATAAATGTATCACACGACTTCAGTGTTATTTACGTTAATATACCTAAATAATAGTATGTGTGCATAATAAAACATAATGGCATTGTTATGAAAAAGATTATCATGTAGGTTGTGATTAGCTTTTCATAACCTTCTTCTCATTTCTTGCTATGAGAAGGAATTACTCGTAAGTTAAGGTACGTCAATGTCCATGGTGTGTGTGTGTGTGTGTGTGTGTGAGAGAGAGAGAGAGAGAGAGAGAGAGAGAGAGAGAGAGAGAGAGAGAGAGAGAGAGAGGTGTCGCCACGATGATGAGATACACCTACATCTGTAATGAAGAGACGAACATATTGCTAGTCGGTACACATAACTTTATTTAAATAATTAACACACATATATTACTACATTCTAGAAACACATCTATAACTTTATAATCAAAATTCATGAAATACATATAAATCTATAATTTCCTTTTTAAGCTTTCCAACTTCATTCATTCGTAAAATTTCTGCATTTTATAATATTATACAAATAGTTAATTCTCGATCAAATTCAAGATAGCCAAAATTAAAAAATGTAATAACTGTAATTAATGTAACAATTCATGTAAAGAAATGCATTGTACTCATTTTAAAATAGAATATTGATTTAGAATATGTTGCTAGATATAATTCTTTCTTGCTTAAAGAATACTTTATTTCAACATTAAATCTAAACATTGAAGTTGATAGCGAATGCAACTTTTACAATAAAAAATACATAAATATAATTAAATATGAATTCTTTAAAAACATTTAAACATTCCATTACAATATATTATACATAAAAGAATTAAGTGAACAATGTTGCTAACATATCAATTTTTTACCATTAAAATCTCAAACATTAAAAATACTTATTCCTGAAAGAAGTTTACGACATATACAGTTCTTACCTGTATTGAAGAGACGACCATATTGCTAGTCGGTACACAGAACTGACTTGGGCGATCTTGGGCAACTAATTTATACGCATTTGGCTCAAGTCAGGACAATATATGGTCGAACCATTTGTATTCCGGACAGCAAAAGACGTCTACTCATAATCAGGCAGGAACCATTTTGTTTTACGTCATATGACATAAGTAAGACTCAGTCTTGTGGTTTATTTATATTCGTTTGGCGCCGTCACACCAAATATGGTTATCTTTTAGTATATCAAGGAGAGAAACTTGTTCAGAACCATTTTGTTTTACGTCACTAGAGAGAAGTTAACCACTTCTAGTCACCGAGTTGGAAATTCGCCAATGCATAATCTTGAAATCTGTTTAGTATACAGAATATATATTCTTTACTGAACACATCTAGAAGCTCTCGCTGAATCAGCGAAATGTTTTAGTAACATAATACTCTTATTCCACACAGCATTGTATATCGGTATAGCTTTAGTTATCTTACTGGTTTTATCCAGGACGGCGATATACATTGCCTTTTTTCTCGCTTCCGCAGCAACTATTTTCATTCCATTAACATATATAGTTGTGCTTTAGAAAAAAATGAAATTAATCTTAATATACTTTAGAAACTTACTTTATTATATATTAATAAAACATTACTTTAATACAATTTAAAGAAAATGGGAATCGTATTAATTTTACTAAAAAAAATCTATTCTAATAGCATCACAAATAACGTCATGCAAAGGAAAGACGTAACGACTAAGGCTTCCGAATGTATTTCAAAGTAATTTCACTACATCCTGTTATATCTCTTCATCCTTCCTTCTATCTCTCTCCATGATGGACAAAATTACGTTCATAAATGTTCAAGGATAGAGAGCGAAAGAAATAGTTTGAGCTGGATGAAAACCCTGAACTTATACTACTCAGCCTAGATCGACAGAAGCCGTTATAATGTTATGTTTACGACTTTCATTGTGATTTGTTGAGTCTTACATCATACTAATGAAATCGCACATGCCTGTCGAAACAAGAATGCCGTACTTGGCCAGCTTGTACTTGTATACTTACATTCTATTTTATGCTAGATTCTGATTTTAAGTTCTCTTTAGCCTATAAATGTAACATTTGTAAATAATTCTCTCTCTCTCTCTCTCTCTCTCTCTCTCTCTCTCTCTCTCTCTCTCTCTCTCTCTCTCTCTCTCTCTGATCGTTGCAAGACGCAGGCGGAAATAAATCAAAAGAGCACATCTTGGGCAAAGCACTTTACTCCAATTACTTCAAAAAACTACCTGTGTTGTTGTGCCATTGGTAACTAACTTGTAATGCTGTACCATAAAGCACTAAACCAAACCACAACTTTAATTTGTTAAATTACCTCTCGTTGGGTAGTCACTTTAATTAGCATATTCTTCACTCGTTTATAAGTATATGCTGGTTATCGAATAACAACACTCTCACTGTTTGGTTGGATAGCCATATAATGCTTGTAGTGCACTCTTCATTTAAACCAATTTATATTTTTAAATTTTATGCGAAACGTAAATGAAGCTCAAAGATGGAGTAAACTAAATATTTTCAAAAGGGTTGTGAGTGACATGACAGATGCAAAGCTATATTTCCTAGCAGGGACCCCGCTTAGTCATGTAGTCGTATACCGATCACTGCCATCCTACCTCTATCCTCGAGGGTTCGATTCTCGGGCCTGGCCTATGTAGCTATGAGAGAAAGCTTGCCAGTGATTTCCCATGACACGATTGAGGTTCTTCCTCCACCAGTTATGCTGGCAGCCTTGTATGGCCTATCAAGCGCTGCTAAATGTAAAAGCCAAAACAAAACAATAAAACATGTATATTTTGCAAATATCACGAATCTTACGGATCATATCCTGCATGTTGCGAAAAACGTCCACACGATAAACTTTCATTGGATAGCGTCAGTTTCTATGATGACATTACAGTGTCCAACTGGATATTCTCTTGCACAGATGCTCATTTGATACAAATAAATACAAAAGAACTGTGTGATTAATCAAACTTATTTTATAAACTTAAAGAGGATCAACAGTTCAAAATATGAAGAAGAGTACAAAGCTTAATAATCTATTTCGGCTGTACAGTAATACATGGTATGCATATATAATCATAGAATGTTGATGGGGATCAAGTATGCATCGACAAGAGACCTTATGAAGTTGATGATCCGCCGAAAAATAACTGTATACACCAAATATTTGCAGTTATGCATGATAGAAAATACCATTTATTCTTATTTTCTAACGTAAGTCACCAAGCCTTGAAACCAAATGGGTAAATTTAAATCCCATGTATGAATGAGATAAGAAGTAAATTATAACTCCATTTAAGCTATAAAAAAACGTAATAGTCAGCGGCGACCGAGCAGCACACATCATGTTTCAGTATTTTGGACACGCTAGCGGCGGACATATTCCCAGCGACAGCCCTTAATGTCATTTTTGGACTAGGGCTTAAGGAGGTAACTAATTGGAGCCTACGAGCGGCAGGAAAACGTACTACGTTACTTCTTGTTTGGGATAAGGAAGATAAAATGGAATACCAGGGGGCCCTCAGGTACAGGAGGAATAGAGGTAAACAACGGCGACGGCGGGAAGAGCCAGAACGCAGTACCCCACCCCCATCACCAGAAGTTCCTAAAGTACCTGCACCCGCGACTCCTGAAAAGGAGTCAACTGTACAAGGAGATAATTAAACTACTGCAGGAACAGATAGCAGTGCTATCCACCCAAATCCAGGCCATATATACTACGGAGACGGCGGAGGTGGCCACGTCACCATTAATTTTTGAGCCTGAGCCATCACAACCACCACCACCGTTAGAAACCTCAACACCCACCTCCACTCAATCACCGGGTGTGGCAATGAACCTGGACAAGAAGCTGGAGGATTCCACCCCAGAGAACAAATGGGAATCGCCGGTGAAGACGGTGCGTATGCCAGACAGTGCTAAGGAAAAACTAATGGGGAAATTATGCGGCGAACTGGGACTGACGGAGCTATTAAAAGATAAGAGAAAAGCAGCTAGCTTCATCTCAGCGGTGACATACATCGGGTTCCGGTCGCTGCAGACTTCCCCTCCAAGAATCCAGCAATGGCATTTTGCACTCGAGATAATCACCCGCCATTATTACAAGGCCTTTGAGGAAAGACCACTGCAGCCTATATCGCCTCCCGACACGGAATTTATTTTCCAAGAATATCCAGGGAGGAGGAAAGAACTGCAGCTTTCTTGGTGGCGATAGAGGATAGAGGTGGCACCTTCAGTCATGACGAGTACTAACCCTTTTAAGTGCTACTTTCATTGCCATTATTTGTATTGAGTTCTCATTTGGCACGAGAACTCTTTTTGAACAAGCTCTTTCGGGATCTCTGATACGATATTTTTGAAACACCGCTCCAAAATTACAATCTTGTCAAACCTAACAGTGACTCACCTGCATATGTCGCTTAGACATACTAGAAAGAAATTTCGTTAGGGAATTACAATATGTACACTATGTACTAGCAGCATTGCTATGTTAAGTGATCGGAAAATTCTACAACTTTTTGTATTTGACTCAATTGCACAGGTGGCTGACACAATATTGGTTTTATTTTGTCCATTAGTAAAACTGGACTGAATTTGAAATAAGTATGGCTAGGGCGTTCCAGGGCATAAACGACATCTATCTACGACATCGGCTGGCCGACCTCCGGGACTTTTTCCACCTTTACCTCGTCCAGAGCCCATCAACATAGCGATATGAGAAAATTATTTTTCTCTCGCTATTCTATCGTACTATTGCACACCTGCTTTCTCTTCACTGATTGGATGATAGGGTGAGGTGTGTGTTGGTACTATTCCTACCCCCCCCCCCCCCCGGTCTTACATTCATGTCATTAGCCCCTTTTGAGGGGTATGACATGACGACCAATTAAATAGCGCACTATGTGCGCAAAAAAGCCCGTGGGGATGTGGCACCATTCCTTCCCCACGGGAAAACTCACCACCACGATTGAATTGGTTGTGCAAAACAGTGAAAAATGACCCTAGTGGCCGATTCACTATAATTGAATATCTCTCTCTCTCTCTCTCTCTCTCTCTCTCTCTCTCTCTCTCTCTGACGGATCGACAAACCAAAAAAATAAATAGATAATCCGTTCCTTCATAAAGAAAAGGCAGAATATCAATACTGACTTATATCACATGTCATGCAATATAAAATGCAGTATCAAATACATCCGAGAGTCATTATTGTTTAAGTCTCCATAGACAGAATTCGTGCAGCATTGTTTAAACAGAAGATCTGCATATTATGCAATCTCTACATAATATACTTATAAATCAAATTCAATTAAGTTACACTGAAAAATATTAACTGATATTAAAAATGCAACACCATTTAAGTTAATGAAACCTGTTTGGAAAAATCTAAATCATGATGAAGCCGTAAAACATTGTCATCAATCACAACTTCAGTCCTAAAAAGAACAGAAACAAGTCATATTTTACCCTGAGAAGAAATGGAGTATGTGCTCTATTCGAATACTTCACAAAGACACAAACAAATATAGCACATTTACTTTCGTTTTTGAACGTAATTATCCATTCATTGTTCTTACCTTTTCAAGACACAACGTTCTTTTCCGTTTTCCTTTCAGAAAAAAACAGATATTCCAATAAATAATACTATCATGATTAAAATGAAGCAAGAAAAGTACAAATGAACATAAACAGTAACAAAGAATCTTAATGTATTGAATTAGATAATGTAATTTGAGAGCTAAAAACAATAACATACTGATATTCAATGATGAGTAATGAATGAAAACATGGTACCATCAGTCTGTGAATATTATTATTATTACATCTTACATCAGTTGATATTCAGCAGTACCTAGAAAAGAAATTACCGTCACACTTCTCTGAAGATATAAAATGTGCATGATATATTCTGAATTGCTTAGCACAATATTTTTAATACTTTTGTGGATTTTGTGCATGGAATGGAGAGATTTGTTTAACTGTTGACAGTGTCATCGGTCAAATAATATTATATGTACTAATATTGCATGTACTAAGAAACAACACTAATATTACACATCCATATTCCGTGATTCACATTAAACAAACTCATCTCCCAAACATTGCTTGATCGGATATTTTCAACTTCTACTCGTTTCACACAATGCTGTGTATGTTGTTGGCACATGTCTTTCAGGATTGACAGAGGCTGTGGCAGATGATAAATCTAATTCATGGACTGATTTCCCAAGACGAGTGGTTAACCCAACTGAATTCCGCCCCAGAAGACATGTATTAATTACACCTACCGCAACAACGGCTGTTTTATTTCTCGTATAAACATAGAATATAAGTCTTCTCATTTGTGTTATGTTACGTGCTTAGGCTCGAATAAACAGTAACATAGAAAGAGTGAAAATAACAAGCTTGTAAATACGCAATAAACAATTTATTGAGTACAAATATTTTTCAGAAAAGAAAAATAAACTTACGGTTTTAAGAATCAATTCAAAAATTAATCCAAAAAAGAATTCAAAGTATAATCCACTAGTGAAATTGCAAAAGTCCTGGTAATAAAATATTCTAAATTATATGTTAACTGTACACCATGAATAACATTTACCTAAATTATATGTTAACTGTGCTACTATCTTACTCAATGAATTTAATTTATTGTCTGTACTTGGTAAACAAAGTAAACTCGGTAGACATAACAAGGTAATGATAACGTATAGACTCATCGTTCCCACTGTCAAAACGAAGTCATATGGACAACGTTCTTTTGCATACCAAGGCCCGGCTATGTGGAAGGAATTGCCCATTGAAATTAGACACAAAGACACAGTGGTCCCTTTTAAGAGTGCTCTTAAGACTCACCTGTTTCGACTGCAGGGACAAACTTAGTGACCTAATCATGTTTTGTATCTTATATGTTTTCAGCATGTTTTTATGTTTTCCAATTTCATTTTTTTGTCATTTGTTTTTCTGTAGTGTAGTCATATTCTTTAAGATGTTGTAAAGCGCTTACAGCTTATAAAGATTAGGCGCTATACAAAGTCCTCATTATTATTATTATTATTATTATTATTATTATTATTATTATTATTATTATTATTATTATTCTACAAGCACATAATGATTATATACATTTTGAAGCGAAAACAATTGTCAGTCGGTCGGCGATGAATGCATTTGATTACAAGAAAATGTGTATAGTTTTCTAAGTCACAGTAATCTTTACCAGCACAAGGAATATATGTGTAACAAATAAAATGTATTGTTTTAGCACTAAATACAAGGTAATCTATCCAGACGATCCGCTTATCTTCAAACTGGAAAGCGGATATGGAGAAAACAAATAGGCTTGAGTAAACTAATTCCAAACCTACTGTCAAACAATCCCCATTATTTAAAAAAAGCAAACAAAGACATAAGCTTTATTTTCACAGAATGTAAGGAAAAACGCTTAACTTTGTAAGTCAGCAGCTTGCAATATTATTAGCCAGATTGGAAGAAAAATATACTCGTGCTCCCATCAAAACGCCTGTTTCAAGCATAAATCGTTTTGTCACACCCATACATTACACAGGACCAAGTCACCCACTACAGCTAGAAGCCTAAAACATAAGGATCAAGCTTTCGTGGCGTTACAGTTGAGTGAGAAATAGGGTCACTCAATCCAACAGTGTGATTAAGTCAATGCTGTGCAGCCGTAGTTAGGCAATATAACACGTTGTGATTAAGTCAATGCTGTGCAGCCGTAGTTAGGCAATATAACACGTTCCGAATTATACTTATCACTGTTTAATTCATGTAGGAATAATTCAGAATAAGATGCAAACAAATCAGGCCTGTATCAGCGCCTGTTTTAATTAATATTCATATTGGCATGAATGATATAAATAACCTTATATTTCAGAGAACTTAAATTCCGGGAGTATTCACATTTTGGTCATCAGATCTAAGTCATAAATAATCAATAATGCTATTTCTCTAAGGCCTCCTGATCTGCGTTTCAAGTTTGACTCAGATTGATGCCAATCACTTCGTCCTTTACGATTTCACTCAACTGACGCACGAGAACCAAATGGTCTCGACCGTGCAATGTCGAAGGTGCAATGCCACGAAGTATGGACTGCTCAAACTAATTAGTAAATCAAGTTTTCCTGTGCATGTAATCTGTTACTTCTAATATCCTGTAATTACAGAGCTATAAAGGGTCCTGAAGGGTCAGGAACGGGATCAAATCTAGGTCGTGGCAGTTCATAAGTCGAGGACTTGTGGTGAAGCCTCGGTGGGGCCATTAGGCCACTCCCATTATAGCCAACGCATAATAGTTACATTAGAAACCAATGTAATACTTCTCCAGATCTTTAATTGAACAATACTATTTAGGATAACTTGTCTCTACTGATCATGAAACTTACGATAAATTATATGTTGAAAACTCGTGAATGAAAACGTTTTTCTCGATGGCTTTAAGATCTAGTATTTTGAAAATACATGTTCCAATCCAATATGCACTAAGTTTAAACAGTTTTCTTTAGAACAAAATTAAACTGGTAAGATCGCATATGCCCTTAATCACCGTAATGATTTACGGCACAAAGAAACGTACTGGGTTGTAGTGAAACATTCATTGATATTGTAAATCAAGTTTCAAATATAGGTTAAAAGAAGTACAAAAATAATTTCCCTCCAGTAATAACGGAAATGCCTACCTGGAGGTAGTCGTCATGGGCAAGATTGTCTTGACTTATACGATCAAAATCAAGTACAGCATTCATAATCGCATTCAAATGTACAAAATCGATAAGTAACTTTCGCAAGAGGATCTCATCTGGTCCTGAAGAAAGGGTGCACTTGATTCTTCTTTTGTAACAAAAGATTAAAGGTCATAAGCCGTAACAAGGGGAATTGAAAGAACAGGTAAATGTATTACCAAAGCATGAGTCAGGCCTTTAGAGTCGAGGCTCTTTCTCTTTTCCAAACCAAAAGAAATGGATTTTCTAAGGTTTATATTTGTTTTCGGTTTTAAACAAAACACTATTAATTTTCTATCGTTATAAAATTATTAGACTAATTTTCTAATTATAAAATATGGCTCATTTTAAAAAAAAAACGAACGGGTCTTTTTCCAATAGTAGAAACGAAATGAATCGTGTCTGATTATTATTCATTGAAACTGGGGTCATTTAACAATTGCTTTTTTTTTTGTTTAGTGGACATATTTCGTGTCGTATATTGAACGGAGTAGTCGATATATATTTGTCCTTAAATGCTTTTTTTTTCAAAACAGCAAACTCTCCTTAAAACTTGCATTAACTCTTTCACGAACAGACGAAATTCTGCGTGGATTGTATTTACTAAATAAAGCTCTTGTAGTTATATCGGAAACTAACAAGTTATTGGAATATGAATAATTAAACAAATTAAATCACAATGTGTGATGATAATGCCACAAAAATGTATCCAAATGTTTTCCCCTGCATCGTCATACACGAAATGGCATTTGTCTTCCGGAAAGACGGTATTAGCTCAACTAAACGGAATAATGGCTTCGGCTATTGTGATCACTTTTGTTTGTCAAGTGTCCGTCAATAATTGGTTCTGGAGCGATATCCTCCTATACTGCTTAGCAGATTTTCACATCAATGTTTCGCAACTTTGTTGCAATGTGCTTGACCTTGCCTAACATAATATCACCATTGCTAGAAATAGAAACATCACTGAACAGCACCTTCGTATTGACGATTTGACGAGACTTCATTTAGAATCAACGTATATGATCGTTTTATTATGACGTTCTTCTGATGCACGTTGAAAATTGTCTATAGTTCCACCACCTCATTTTTTCCGTATCATGAAGGTTTGTTGTACCTTTAATGTTTTAAGATACTACTCCTGTTTTTGTCTCTAAGGGGTATTATATCCTTCTGCATCCTTGAAACTTTGCGGCACATCCAGCAATTTATATTTTTACTGTTTTAAAATGATAGAGCTATTGTTGACAGAACAGTATAACATAAAAAAAATATAACCTTTATTAAAGTATTATTTGTATTAAATACATTTTCTGCCTACAATTATCAAGCATTTCTCCTGTAGAATCCGGGGAAAACACTTTCCATTCTGTTTGGTGTATATTTGTAATTCTCTCTCTCTCTCTCTCTCTCTCTCTCTCTCTCTCTCTCTCTCTCTCTCTCTCTCAATATGTATAAACTATTGAATCTCATGTATGGCTTGTGAATTAAATTTTTAATGAGTTTAACATCACCAAACCCTACATCAATTGTAAGAACGAAACAGCAAGAAGGCAACTATCACCGAAAATAAGGAAACACACTTAATTTTGCCTTAATTATGAAGTTTAATTGTCACAATCACGAATTTCACTAAACGAAGTCACACTAAAGAACGAAATAGTATTGTCCAGCTGATTGTGCAATTTCAGTTGAATGTTCAATATGATTTGCGATACGCGCATGCTAGTGTGCTGAAAAAAACACGGCTTAGTCGCGGTTACGTACTATGACGAAGTATCTGGTCGGGGATGGGGTGCTCCCAAATTTGTATTTAAACTGTTATAGAAGTTCCTCCAAGGCTCTATTTTATTGGAAGTTAAATTTAGTAAAAGGCAGCTGTAATGCTACGAGCCCCCAGTCAGCAATGCCGACGGTTAGATAGTTAAATATAATGTTTGAAATTTTAATGAATAACAATTGAATAATAATTCAATAATCAAATAACTCATATTTCCAAATATCACTCCTTCTGCTCGACCCATTAATAGCCTACGGCATCACTTGAATATCAGTTCGAGATTGATTTCCACCTGTCCTTGTATTTCTTCTCATCTGTTGTATACTTTTTCTCTCCTATTTTTCCAAATTCCTTCTCCTCCTCATCAGCGACTTTCTCTAGACTCCTTTCTCTCCTCCATTTCATCTCCCACTACTACACTTCTGTCGACATCAAATGGCGGCGAAACAATCTCAGTTCCGTCTCCAACACTTGAAAGCGTGGAACTGAGTGCAACCGGAAGTTCTCTGTCCCCTAAAAAGCTCCTTGTGATAATACAAGGACGGTACAATCTTTTACCTTAGCCCCTTCATCTCACGCTACACACAGCCTATCATCAGTCAACAGCGATTAAATTTCTTCGGTAAATCATTCGTTCACATCGAGATAATCATATATTCTTGTACGGTAAAACAACGTCATAATACAGCATGGTATCAATTACTTCTTGTAGATCAATAAATTCCGTCATATCAGTATATATTCCTAATACCCTTATACTAAACAACATCACAATAATCAGACGTATTTCTTGTCTTACAACTCCTAAAAATATTCAATATGATCTGACATATGCATACACCCATATTAACTATTTTTAAATACTTGAATCATGTTTCCTAATTCACAATTCAAGCATGTGTAAATTCTAACATATCACGTGAATAAATGCACTAGTTTACTACGAAGTAACCTAATAGCGAACTGAAAAATTAATTCTGACCACAAGCTAACAATCTACATAATTCAGACTTACATCTGATAATTCTCTACATGAGACTCAAGCCCATTTCCCCAATACGCATGTAAATGAAACACTATAAAAGTAATTCTTCATTCTAAACGATCCTAGTAATTAAGTGTACATAATACATATAATACAATTATATTGCAAAAATCAAGCAAATAACTTACTGACCTTTTCGAAGCATTAGAATCTGCCTCTAACATACGAGTGGCTTCTTTTCTAGGGGGAAACCCTACTGATGTATTACCCATTCAGGCGAAAACTTAATTAATATTTAGATTTCGGAAGGTATAATTTGGGTCTGAATTGTAGTAACGCCCTCTATCTCAATTTTTGACTGGACGCGGCAGTGGACTGATCCAATCAAATTTAGCGGACAATGTGTAGCACACAGTGGTAGTGGTGGTATCAGAAGTGATAATGATTTTACTAGAATTTAGGACTCTTATCGTCGTGAAGCCGATCTTATGTTCAGTATCAACAACCAATGCCCCAGTAATCCCCTGCAGTGTATGTAGCTTAGTAAAATACCACTAATATCTTTCAAGAATTGATGTAAGTATTTAAGCTGTCAATAATATTTACCGTTTTGAAAAAGTCTGAGGTTTTATACTTTCATTGAAACATATTAGAAAAATGAAATTCAAGCTGTCAAGCGATTAATAGTGATATAAACAGAACGATGATAGTAATCAAGGTGCATGAATAAAACTGAACGGTTACTGACCGTCGTTATAATATTTCTATAGACGCAAAAACGATGCACTTAATATTTTGAAACATATAATAATTTATTGCTAGGATATACTGGAAGTGATATAATTATTTTCCACTCATAAGAGAGAGAGAGAGAGAGAGAGAGAGAGAGAGAGAGAGAGGGAGGGGGAGAGAAAGAAAGAAAGATAGAAAGAAAGAAAGATAGAAAGAAAGAAAGAAAGAGGTTGTCTTTAGATACGGACAGACAGACAGTTGTAAATAAAGACATCTAGAGAAATCATACCATCATCAAAAATCAAAATAGTTTTGAATACAAAATAATTAGCGGCGCTTAGCTGAATTCACTCAAAACAATTATGTGCATGACACATTTATTACACATGATAGATTGAAGAATGTTGCTAAGAGCTCATTAATTTTCAAGTTATATGACAGTTAAACCGTATACGTCAAAACAGGATGACAACTCTACTTGTTACAAGTGTTCTTAACATGTGCAATCACTCCACTTTATACAAATTCATGTACTCACAAATTATATATACAATAAAAGATAGCTGGACGCGAACTGTAAGAAGCTTGTTGCCAATGAGAGATGAAATCAAAACACTGCATAAGATCAACGAAACAGACAAATATGTACACATTGCACTGAGAAAATGTAAAGGTTATAGGCTATATCGTTTAAGGCCGAAGGATAATATAGTCTCAGCTTAGATTCTGATCAAACCCAGCGACTCTTCTAAACATGATGGATATTGTTCCTGAGTGTATGGAATACGTCGAACAAACCGCGGAGTACTTCCAAAAACGTGTAATGAGAACGAAGCTATTAAACTTTGTCATAGAGAAGATCATGAAAACACCATTATTTTATTCTGGAAGTCGTGCTGAAGGTGTATCGTGTGTAAGTTCTGACACTGATTTTATGTACGAGGCCCGGGCAATATTAGCACGTTCTCATGAAGGAGAAAATTGCTTTAGACATAACGATGAAATTGTGAGTGTTGTTGTGGGTATGACAGATGTTCATCCTGGTTACACTAAAGTCAAGATATTAGGTGGAAACTGGCAGGATTCCAGCGAGTTTGCACTTTACGGAAACGGTGTGCGTTCTCTGTGCCAGCAGGGTTCTAGATACTTGTCAAATCTGTTAGTTACCGAATACTGGAGTACGCGGTTGCCAAATATTTTCCCAAATCACGGACTGCGGCCCGAAACTTTTCTCCATGGTCCATGCATCTCTACAAAATATGACTCAAAATCGAAGGTGGCAGAAATCGATACAATGCTGTGCTTGAAATGCGAGTGGCCAGAAGTCGCTAAAGAATGGGTAGAAAGAGATAGAAAGTTCAACTGGCCAACGCAAGAGATGGTGAATGAAATTAAGAAAACTGGCTGCAATTTGGTTCCCGTTGGATATGCCAATTCGTGTACGAAAGAACTGGAATGGAGATTTTCGTTTTCAAAGGCTGAATGCTTTCTTATCTGGTCATTTAACGCTACTCAGGTTGCTTGCATAGATTTTATGAAATTATTTTTTGACTGTTGCATTACTCCAAGATTTCCAGATTTATTTCCATCTTATTTTATCAAAACTGCACTATTTGTTTTAATCGAGGAAACTGATAGAAAATTCTGGCAGGCCCAAAATCTCCTTGTATGTTTGGACAGGTTATTGTTTAATATAATGTCGTGTTTAGATCAAAAGCGTATTCGGAATTACTTCATCCCAGAAAACAATATGATGGATGCAAAATCACCAGAAGAACTTGCAAGACTTCATGAGGAATTAGAAATTTATTGGGACAAAGGTGAAGGAAAATGGCTAAGAGTGATCAAAGCAAAACTTTCAGAGATTGACAAAAATGAGATATATTTTCATCATATTTTGATAAATGGTCTCACTATGTCGAGGCATTTGATTTATAATACTATGCAAAGCTTGAACTTTACTGACTGGAAAGAAAAAACGATACAAACAATTAGTGACTTGATGAGATTCGGTGAACAGGGTACATTACCAGATGTATGTAACATACTGAACCAGGAATTCGAAGCAGTGTTATGTATTTACTCTTTCTATGCATCGAGGTTTGATGGAAATATGAAGTGGATACATTCAACGGACAACATAAAAAATGTCGAAGAAAGATTGAAAAACTGCGTGAAATTCAGTCATTCAACGGGCATTTTACAACTTGCCATATTTTATTTCTGTCTTGAAAGGTATTCAGATGCTCTGATAGTTGTCCAGCAAGTTCAGGAAAGATACACATCTCAGGTGGTCCATTACCATTTTTGGGGACGACACAAAACACCAAGGGATCGCGATTACCCACAAGCAAGGCAAAGACCAGCATTGGAACAGACGATGCAAAATTACATCTCTTTAGATTTTGTTTTGTTACCGTGTCTATCTCCTCTTTATCCGGATACGATTCAGGAAAAGCTTCGCGAAGGGCGTATTCTATTCATACACCCTCTCTTCTTTGCTATATATCTTCAGTTCTGTTGTGTCTATATGATGGGAGATGTTGTAAAATGCGAGGAAACTGTTCAAAAAATGGAAACGTTCGTAGCACAGAACATCGATATATTGAGAAAAACACGTGACTTCCTCATTGTGGATTTAACAACTTCTTGTCTTCGTATTGTACGGACACATGAGTACTCAGAGGACTACTTTAATGAAACGATGAAATCCTTAATCTAATAGTATACCTGAAATATCATATGTATCTGTTAACTGAAAGAAATATAATACATCTTAGAGGACTACTAATTTAGTATTATTTCATCCTTTCAGTGTATAAAGATATGTTTGCTTTATTTTGATGCTACATACATTTAAACTTGTATGTATGACAATGTCGAACGTTGGTTGTACAAATTATAGACTGTTAAATGTAAGTAATATTTTCATTCGTCGATAATGATTGAGAGGAAAGAACAGCAGGAAAGGGGAATAACTGATACTTCATCCCACTGATTAACCATTTCTCATGATGTGTGTGTGTGTGTGTGTGTGTGTGTGTGTGTGTGAGAGAGAGAGAGAGAGAGAGAGAGAGAGAGAGAGAGAATAGTTGTGACGGATAACATCAATACGTAATACGATACTTTACAATTAGTAACGATGCGAGAGAACAAATGATTCTTATATGATGTTCCGTTGATAATAGAGAGAAGAAATCAGATGACGATTGAAAATATTACTTATATTTAATAGTCTAGTTGTTCCCGATTTACATTAATTGTACAACATATAATAGTCAAAGTCAGTGCTTACATTTCACTCTTTATTTGCACTTGCTGATGAACATAATCTTTCTTAAGTGGTTTTTCTACAGGTATTGTTAGTAATGACTTATGTTAAAAGCTGTAAAGACTTCAGATTAATTTATTGCCAATGTAATCATGTCAGCACCTCACTGACTAACCCAGCCAGTGTACGAGGTACTGTTCGTCTCATTCAACAAACCAGTAAGATCACTGAAGTTTCTTTTCTGGTGAAAAAAGTCAATTATCGACATTAGTGATCCTCGCCTGGGCATGCTTCATGAGGTTCTAAACTACTTCAACACCTGGGAGAAAACGGTCTCTGAGTCAGCCTTGCTTGTGCCTGGAAAGCGTCTAATGAGCAAGGAAACAAGAGATGACCTCAACTCTTCTCTGATGGGTGTTATGTCATTATGCCACCAACTTGTCGGAAGTAGCAGTGCAATAAGTCCAAGATTTGTCAATTCTGACCTGACAGAGAACTTCTGTCAACAGATAGACGTTAATAATAGGTTAAACACAAATACAACAATGCAATAATATGGACCGTCCGTAAACAGCATTTGTCTTTGGCAAACAACCGTGTCTTCCACGTCGAACTCTAGTGTGAAGGCTTCACTTTTCTGTGCGATAGTACCATGTGCTTCGAATGCCTAATCAAAATCGGTAAGAAAAGCTATACTTAGGGTATCAGTACATATATATGAGTGGCTTGTTTATGAATTGATAAAGCAAACAAGTGTGACAATGATTATGAATTTCACAAATATAATTCCTGTAAGGGAAGTGTCAGTATTTGTATGTCATTTTGCTGATGTACGAATTTGTAAAGTACAACATAGGATACGAAATACTTACTGAATGAAAGTAGTCACTGTTTATGATTATTTTGTCTTGAAGTTACATGAGAGTTAGTTTTTGTATTCTTATATTTGAATCAGTTCAATTATTACTATTTACTTTACATTTATTGATTAACACGCGATGCAGTCGATGTATGTTCTATGGAAGTTTTATTTGTTTCCAATATTCATAATTTAAATCTAATATAAAGATAAGAATAAAAGTTTATAAAAGATAATATGTCTCTGAGTTTCGTGCACTCTTGGAAACACACACACATACCACGGACACACAAGCGCTTGATAAATTTTCTATTTCTCGTTATTTGTCCAAGGTAGTAGGTATCGTAACACAAATGAAGCCATGCAAAATAATCTTGTATTTCTAAGTCAATAGTTAATAATTAAATTTTTAAAAGAAACAAAAGTTTTACGAGTGGAATATTCAATACAAATGAGGGGGGGGGGGAATGTTAGATGACATTTTGTAATATATAGTGCGTTTTAAACCTTACGTCAAAATATCGTAGTAACCTAATGCTTATTTACTACGGGGTAGAAACCGGTAGAATGCGCTACTTTCGTCTAGTGGATTTATATATAATTGTTTTTGACCCCATTGATGAAAATAAGGTTCATTCGCTGGATTTAAGTAATGACATGGTCGTCCGAGAGTTTTGTGTTGGTACGTGTCACGTTCCAAGTAAGGAACAATAACTAGATTTCAACATGTATATGCTAGATCCTGAGGCTAATAATTCCGCCTAATAAATGTTACGATGTCAGCCTTGTGAACAATGGTGTCAAGCCAGTGTGTATAACATGATCATAGGAACTCCAGACTGGCGCCTTAATTTGGTAGCGCGCGATTCACTGGTTAGTTTAAATTGCCGTTGTGGTCTTCAAAGGAACATATCAAGTGGGGGACGTAAATCTGCGTTATTCTGCGAATTACAAAGAAGCTTTGGACAGGAAGCTTTTAGTGTCCAGAGGAGTTGTAGGAGACAGAGAAAAGAAATAACCTAGTACATTTAGTCCCGAGTCTCTGGGAGACAAGAAAAGGTGCGAACGGAGGCAGTTATTGGACAAAAGGGGAACTGGAGTACCAGTTAAGAGAAAGAATAATACAGATGAGTAGGTACACAGGACAGGAGGAAATTCTATCACAGTAAGTCAAATGATGAAAGACAGACGAGAGATAGGGTTTTGAATATCGAATTTCTTTTCTTAAATGACTATCTATTATTGAGTGATCTTAACTTGTTGTTTATCTGAATTTGAACTTTTGTGTATTTAGTAATTTAACTGTCGGCATCGCTGATTGCGGGCTCAGAGCTTTGCATATCTCTATCACTACTTCAATTTCCCACAAAAACGAGCAAGGGTGGGTCTTCTGTAATGATTAAATATAATACTGGGACCATCCCACTCCAACCTCGTCCACGAGAACCTGTGCAGTACGTCACTGCCTTTTGAATGTACATATGTAGTTTTTCAGTGTCCTTGCGATTCTGAAGTGATAAATGACGTTTGAGAAAAGTCAAAACGAGCGCTTTTCATGTGATTTCATATTTTCAGAGACTTCAACATACTTTATTCATAAAACGTCAGACTCCTGTGACTCTACTAACGTATTAGACGCATACCATATTGTAGCTAATCATAGTGTTTCGTTTATACCATGTGACTATCTATTATAATAGTATTTTTATTGTTTCTGTATCCGTCTCATGTACATATCCAATATTGGCAGTCAAAATACGTACTCGGAGGTCGTGAACCCTTTGTGCACAGAATGGACGTAACTATTGTAGCTTGATTCCTACGGTTATTTCCCTTGCTAACCCTAAATTAACGACTTTCGAGGTTATCTATATATAATATTCTTTTGAACTCTGGCTTGGCCTCTCGTATTTTCGTGGTACTTAATGCTTACTTTATTATTATACAAGGTGTGTGGTGTCTTTATCAACATTTTGGGGATATATGCGTATTAACTTCCAAAGAAAGTAAAAGAGATTTTGAACTACTGTGCGAGTGTTCTCACTCACACCAATGTAAAAAATCAAGGACGAAAGAAAGGAAGGACTACGTGTATGTGTGTGTGTATATATATATATATATATATATATATATATATATATATATATATATATATATATATATATATATATATATATATATATATTATTTGTACACCCGATTTTCGACAGCATCATAAAAAATGTTTAAACATATGTAGTTTAAAATAAAAAAAAACATATCTTAAAATATTTCAAGGATGAATAAAACGTTTTGAAATATGGAACAAACTTCAATCATCAGGTATATTTTAGCCTTGTATTACAGATAATTCTTAGTCTAATTCAAATGAAATTTTAAATCATATATACGTCAATGTAATATATATATATATATATATATATATATATATATATATATATATATATATATATATATGTGTGTGTGTGTGTGTGTGTGTGTGTGTCTGTGTCTGTATCTGTGTCTCTTTGTGTATGTATGTGTCAGTGTGTGTGGATAGATAGATAGATAGATAGATAGATAGATAGATAGATAGATAGATAGATAGAAGAAAAGAAATATATCCAGTTTTTGCAAAACTAATATTAAAAATCGAATGAGTACTTTATTAGTAGTCGTCTAAGATATATTATATTTTGTCTTTGTTAACAGATACATTGGATATTTCAGGTTTACTTTTAGATTAAGGATTTCATCGTTTCATTGAAGTAGTCCTCTGAGTACTCATGTATCCGTACAATACGAAGACAAGAAGTTGTTAAATCCACAATGAGGAAGTCACGTGTTTTCCTCAATATATCGATATTCTGCGTTACAAACATTTGCATCTTTTCAATAGCTTTCTCGCATTTTACAACATCTCCCATCATATAGACACAACAGAACTGAAGATATATAGCAAAGAAGAGAGGGTGTATGAATAGAATACGCCCTTCGCGAAGCTTTTCCTGAATCGTATCCGGATAAAGAGGAGATAGACACGGTAACAAAACAAAATCTAAAGAGATGTAATTTTGCATCGTCTGTTCCAATGCTGGTCTTTGCCTTGCTTGTGGGTAATCGCGATCCCTTGGTGTTTTGTGTCGTCCCCAAAAATGGTAATGGACAACCTGAGATGTATATCTTTCCTGAACTTGCTGGACAACTATCAGAGCATCTGAATACCTTTCAAAAAAGAAATAAAATATGGCAAGTTGTAAAATGCCCGTTGAATGACTGAGTTTCGCGCAGTTTTTCAATCTTTCTTCGACAAGTTTTATGTTGTCCGTTGAATGTATCCACTTCGTGTTTTCATCAAACCTCGATGCATAGAAAGAGTAAATAGATAGAACTGCTTCGAATTCCTGGCTCAGTATGTTACATACATCTGGTAATGTACCCTGTTCACCGAATCTCTTCAAGTCACTAATTGTTTGTATCGTCTTTTTTTCCCAGTCAGTCAAGTTCAAGCTTTGCATGGTATTGTAAATCAAATGCCTCGAAATGGTGAGACCATTTATCAAAATATGATGAAAATATATCTCATTTTTGTCAATCTTTGAACGTTTTGCTTTGATCAGTCTTAGCCATTTTCCTTCACCTTTGACCCAATAAATTCTTAATTCTTCATGAAGTTTTGCAAGTTCTTCTGGTGATTTTGCATCCATCATATTGTTTTCTGGGATGAAGTAATTCCGAATACGCTTTTGATCTAAACACGACATTATATTTAGCAACATCCTGTCCAAACATACAAGAAGATTTTGAGGCAGCCAGAAGTTGCTATCAGTTTCCTCGATCAACCAAAACATAGTAGTTTTGATAAAATAAGATGGAAACAAATCTGGAAATCTTAGAGTAATGCAATAGTCAAAAAATAATTTCATAAAATCTATGCAAGCAACCTGAGTGGCAGTAAATGACCAGATGAGAACGCATTCAGCCTTTGAAAACGAAAATCTCCATTCCAGTTCTTTCGTACACGAATTGGCATATCCAACAGGGACCAAATTGCAGCCAGTTTTCTTAATTTCATTCACCATCTCTTGCGTTGGCCAGTTGAACTTTCTATCTCTTTCTACCCATTCTTTAGCAACTTCTGGCCACTCGCATTTCAAACACAGCATTGTATCGATTTCTGCCACCTTCGATTTTGAGTCATATTTTGTAGAGATGCATGGACCATGGAGAAAAGTTTCTTGTCGCAGTCCGTGATTTGGGAAAATATTTGGCAACCGCGTACTCCAGTATTCGGTAACTAACATATTTGACAAGTATTTAGTACCCAGCTGACAAAGAGAACGCACACCATTACCGTAAAGTGCAAACTCGCTGAAATCCAGCCAGTTTCCGTCCAGTATCCTGACTCTTGTGTATCCGGGATGAACATCTGTCATATCCAAAACAACACTCACAGTTTCTTTTTTATCTCTAAACCGATTTTCTCCTTCATGAGAACTTGATGATACTGCCTGGACTTCGTACATAAAATCAGTGTCAGAATTAGCACACGATATACCTTCTGCACGGCTTCCAGAATAAAATACTGGTACTTTCATAATCTTCTCTATGACAAAGTTCAATAGCTTCGTTCTCATTACACGTTTTTGGAAGTACTCCGCGGTTTGTTCGACGTATTCCATACACTCAGGAACAATATCCATCATGTTTAGAAGAGTCGCTGGGTTTGATCAGAATCCAAATTTAAGCTGTGTTGTCATTCGGCCTTAAACAACTGAGTCTATAATCTTCAAATGTTCTCAGTGAAATGTACACACATTGTTGTCCATTTCATACATCCTAAGAAGATCCTGCCTCTAAAAATGCTCGTGACGTGACCATAATGGTGGCCATTCTGTTAATGAACGTAATATATAAAACGTCAGCAATTCTTTAGCTCTATTCTCTAATCGTTTGGTGTAGGATACTGGTAATATCAATACACATTACATTAGTAATATCAATACACATTACACAAGTAATATCAATACACATTACACATTTGTATATCTTCACTTCTATTCGAGAAGGTTTCAACCGTGACAAATATTTCGTACTTCGAACTAGTAACTAACACCACGGTCTCAATTTCAATCCGAACAGTTCCTTTCTCGCTTTAGTGAATCAGTTATGTCATGTTCATGAATTCTGTACGTAATTGTTAGGTAACATACTGGGGAATCACCCAGCATGTTCGATACGGATTGCGTGATTGAACGGTTTTTGTCACCCAGTAGCTTTGTATTTGTCATTACCTGTATGTTATTCGAGTCGAGAACCTTTTGAAATAATATCGTCTCGTGCCATGGGTACCCCTATGTACAATAAACAAACGTAAACATGTCGATATTTTTTTTAATTTGGGTACTAGCTACTTAATAAGTATTCCTTTAAATACTGCGACGGAACATATTGTAATAAGAATAAACAACTTATTACAATTTGATATAACTGCCAAATGTGGTACCAAGTGTGTTTTTACACTCAAACAAACACACGCTCGTCATGGTAAAGTAGATTTCTTATTGCGGGGGGGGGGGGGGTAGGTGGAGCTACTGTGATTAACAAACACTCTTCCACAACATTCGCCCTCATCCATTGATTGTTCTTTTCCTATATATTTTTGTGGCGAGGGGTAGGGGCTGATAACCAATAATGTAGTAAGAAAAGATAAATATTTTACCCTTGTTAGCTCTCGCTTTTGTAAAGCTTCTCTCAGTCTACATGTTTCCATCCCTGCATAACCCTTGGCTTTTGTAGATATGGTCTTCACGAACTCAGTTATCTTGGAGAAAACACTCTTGTTACTGCATTTGGTATTAGGCGACTAATGTTTGTAACATGAAGTGACTTTTTAATGTTACAGACGGTATCGAAATCGACTTCTCTCAAATGGTTACTGCAGACTATCTCGCATGTCACTGCTTGGATAAATCACGGTACCAACCACTGAATGAGAGCGAGAACCAAAAAGTCTTGTAATATTCAACAAATAATATATTTCCCTAGAATACAAAGTGAAAATGATACAAGAATTTACGGTATTGCGAATCATATTCCAACAAACCCTAGAATTAATAACACATCTCCTAATGAATAAAGTTCTGTATATACTCTAGTTGTATTCAAAATAATGTCAAAAGCTGAAAGCGTTTTTGTGCCTGTAGTGACATATAGTCTCGAAAGTACTAATGTACCAATGGCAATAATTCTAATCATGTGCCACCATTCCTTTGCTGAATCACAATAATATTATCCAAGGTTTCCTTGTCTGAATTCACAATAATTCCCTGTTAATATCTCTGTCTTCTACTATTATAGAGCACTTTGTATTTCCAGAGAAGACTAAATACATTAAATGATTTCATTCCAATGAAAATAATGAACAAAGCAATGATTCTACTTCATGATCTTAAAGCACGAAGTTAATAAGTTAATAAGATTATAAAGCCCTTTACTTGACCTAGGTAACATTTAGCATTTCCTAAACAAAAAACAATTATTTAAATTTCCATTCTAAAATATTCCATTACTACAATTATAATAAAGGACATGGTAAACATAATATCTTTGACTCAGACCAAAATAAATATGTTTTCTTTTATTGATAATGATCCTTATATTAAACCCACACTAATAGAGAAAATATTAGCTAAGTATTAGTTGTCTACAAAACAAACAAATTCAATCATTCCAGTCAGGTTGACAATTAACTTGATTTTAGATAAGGTCAGATACGAAATACAATTTTACATAACCCATATCATATAATGAATAAAAGAAAACGTAACAAACAATGCAAATTAAATATACATTACACTATTGGTATCATAACATACAATGCAAATTAAATATACATTACACTACTGGTATCATAACATACAATGCAAATTAAATATACATTACACTACTAGTATCATAACATACAATGCAAATTAAATATACATTACACTACTGGTATCATACCATAAAAATGCAAATTAAATATACATTACACTACTGGTATCATAACATACAATGCAAATTAAATATACATTACACTATTAGTATCATAACATACAATGCAAATTAAATATACATTACACTACTGGTGTCATAACATACAATGCAAATTAAATATACATTACACTATTGGTATCATAACATACAATGCAAATTAAATATACATTACACTACTGGTATCATAACATACAATGCAAATTTAATATACATTACAATAATAGTATGAGAGTCACTGATGCAGACAGTGATTCATTTTCGAATGTTCGACTACTGATGATGTTATTTTTATAACCGTTACAACCACAACTACCACCTGTACTACTTGTACTTCATACTACAACATCAAGACTGCTATTTTCGTTACTGCAACTGCAATTGCAAAAACAATGCCATCAGCAGCTACCACTCATTCTATAAAGCTAATACTACTATGACGGCACGACTGCTACTATCACTACGTCTGGCTCTATACACCAATTTCTCATATTTTTTAATTACGTTTTAGTTACGTTTACATAGTATCGCATCATACCACATGACCAAACTAATACAATAAAATGTGAGTTATTCCTATTCCTAAGGACCATTGTATAACTTCTACATTTTTTTTCTTCCAGAATAACTATGAATTGTCTTAGAAAATTGTCAGTTGCCTACGTGCTTCCACTTACATGCTGAATTAATGGTAATATACTTCATAAATTAAATATTCCAGTATTATTAAAATCATCGGCTCCGTCTTTAAACTTTACTCGACTCGAATAACTTTTCCAAGTCTAACACTGATTCTTCGATCTGTTTAGTTAAGTTGTCTCACGATACTTGAAACAAGCCTTTCGTTATTACCTCCCTTTATAGCAAAACCTCAAGGACTACGTACGTATGTATGTATGTATGTATGTATGTATGTATGTATGTATGTATGTATGTATGTATGTATGTATGTATGTATGTATGTATGTATGTTTGTATGTATATGGTATAACGGTACTAATTGCTCAAGTGCAGGTGGGTGGAGCTTAAGGTGTAGGGAACCTTGCATTCAGAAATAAACAACAACACTAGCTATGATTGGTGGATTATGTAAGATTTGTACTTTCTGTTAGGCTTTAAAAAAGTTTAGGCTCTTGGCAACATGTGAATTATGCTAATTCCTATATAGATCATATCTGGTATTTTTTATCATTTTTTGGAAAATGTGATACACATGTCTGAAAATAAGTATGTTGTGACTAGATAACTCATATCCCTGTCTAGTTCCAGCAGAGTTATCTCTCTTAAATGCAATGGTTTACCTGGTTCTGTCATTGTCAAATTGACAATCTAACATTGTTCTCTATAACAGTGTGTGACATGCATGCTGAAGTAAGATAGAAAGTATATTTATTTCACAAAACAGCAGCATTGAAGTCTACGGAAAAAACAATTGGTACCGTGATACCATATATGTATCCATCAGTACCTGCACAGATTGTACCAGAGATGTAAAGATAGAAGCGCAAAACAGTATACAGGGCAGCTGGATATGCTCGCAATGACGTATGAAATTAGGTAACACCAAGCATTGTCACGTGGTAGTGTTAATATTTTGCATCCAAACGTCCTCGCCTATTCCACATATTATATGTTCCTTTCTAGTCATGTAATTATTTGTTTCGTTATCTTCTCTTTATTCGATTGTTCAGTTTTTCAGACATCTTTATTCTGGTTAGTTTGCTTCTCATTGCCAAAATGTAATTATGTATTTTTCTACGGATATCACAGTGTGTGTGTGTGTGTGTGTGTGTGTGTGTGTGTGTGTGTGTGTGTGTGTGTGTGTGTGTGTGTGTGAGAGAGAGAGAGAGAGAGAGAGAGAGAGAGAGACAGACAGACAGAGAAAGAAAGAGAGATTGTGCGTCTATCTGTGTGTGCTCTTTATTGTTCCACGAGAAAGATGCCTTATGTCAAAACTTAGGAAAACTTCCTTTTTTAATTTTCTCGGACCCTATTAATACCCATACATATAAAACATATATACTAGGAGAAAGATTAATATATTTCAATTTAAATAAATTTTAATTCGCCCCCTACTAAGATTAGATCCTGAACGTGCGATTTGCCTTGCCCGTATAAATGGTGGAGGAAGAAGTCAAGAAAACCCCGGAAAGAACCACCGACCCACTCGAAGCTACTGGGAAGCTTTCTCACATACCCAGATTGGCCGAACTCGAGACTCGAACCACCGCGGGTAGAGGTGAAAGCTGCTTAAGCTAACGTAACATGATACAAAATAATAACAGACATGTCATTTTAGAAAATCCCCATTCGTATAAAACACCCATGCGCAAATAGTTCTGGTGAAATGATCGAAAGACGATAGTCAAATGATCAATTCTGTCCAAAGAACAGAGGGCGCCCCTGCATTGCAAGTGGAGATTACAGCAAAGAGCGCAAAATATTTCCAAATGTCACATGAAGTAGAAGTTGACTAATGCTATCATCAGGGTCGGATTTAGAAATGGCGACTCTCCAAGCTTTGAGAAGCTGTAGTGGTCATATTTGATAAGTGTTAACAGAGAATAAGGCTGTGTAACTATTGAACATGGCAATGTTTTGCTACTTATTACTATAATTATTACTATATAAAATATGTATTGTTTTACAAAATACATTGCATAGATAATTTTGAACTTATTATGCAAATATTCACGGGTAAAATTATTACTTAAATCTAAATAATAATAAAACTGTATAAAAAAAAAAGTTTTGAAATTTTGAGAGGCCAGCAGCAGAGAGGGCGAACAGACCACCCTTTTCGAGCAAAAATAAGGCTTCCAGATAACGTTTTCGAGCAAAATAAGGCTTACAGACCACGTTTTCGAACAAAATATAAGGCTTCCAACGAAATCTCATTTAACCAAAAAAAAAGTCTCCATTTTTGCAAAAACGGAGATTTTACGATTTTGCTCGCAACGATGTGGTCATCCACCCTCTCTGCTGCTAAAGTTTTCAGTTCTGGGTTAATAATTCTTTTACGATTTCAACCGAATATTTGATCTAGTCCGATACGATATCGTGTCCGAGGATCATGTAGATTTATTGTTGCGAATCCGTGCGGAGTCGACTGAGCATGACTAAAGAAATCTCGAAATTGATTGAAGTCCATATCAGAGCACCATGTCTGCCATATATTTCTAAGAGTATGAGTATCAACTCCGTTGAATACAGCAAGAATATTGCAGTTATCTCTGATGACTTTTGGAACCTGAGTGTAGCGTTGAGTGACATATATCACGTCAGTGTTTTTATGCCTGCCTCTGGAAAAGATCCTAGCAGGATTTTTTTGTTTATCCAACATTATATCGTCGTATACGACTAAATTGTTAATATCTCCATCAATATCATCAATACTCGGTGCTTCATCGATATCGGTTATAAAATCAATGGCGTTCTCACCCTTAATTTCTGATGCATTCTCGTTAAAATCCTTTAACACTTCATAACATCGTTGATCATCTACGCTAGGGGCAATTAAATACAACTTATCACACTTCATCCATCTCATTATTAAATTGAGCAACAATTGCGTTTTACCGGATCCAGATGGCCCGATTATAATCATCCGGATAGAGTTTGGTAGCGCTGCATGATGCTTAATTGGTTCTCTTGTTTTAGTTGCCGAAAAATCAATTATATCCATATCTCTATACATAAATTATGGATCTATATTGTGTGAAGTGTAAAACGCGTACTAGCACAAATGATGTGACGACGGTTACAACTAAAAATAACAGATCAGCACTTACTGGTAGATGTGCAACATGTGGTACAAAAAAATTTAGATTTGTTTCTACAAAATCAAAGATTTTACAATTCGGAGATGTTTTAAAAAAAAACGAGGAGGTGATATCGCAGCCAAATTGGCAAAGCTCCCTGGAACCCCATGGGCAAAGTACCCCGGAGAAAAGCACCTTCCAGGATATAGCTACTGTGGACCGGGAACCAGACTTGATATCAGACTCAATAATCAAAATCAGTCCCGACCCGGTGAAGAACCAATAAACGCCATTGATAAGGCCTGTCACCTTCATGATGTTGCTTATAAAAGCAGCAATTTGCAACACAGGCATCTAGCAGATGTGAAATTAATTTATGCGTTAAATGCTATTCCTGATAAATCCTTCAAAGAAAAATTGGCTTCCTTTTTAATAAAATCGGCTATGAAAAGTAAATTGATGTTAGGTGCCGGTAATTAATAATATGGAATCAATTTATTATTCCCCAAGAGGATACTGGAGGGGTAAATCAGCAGTCCATAAACTCGCTAGCGCTGCAAAAGTGAAAAAAACCACTGCGGCTAATTGGTTATCCAAACAGGCACTATGGCAAATTTATCTACCACCGCCTAAACAAATTCAATTCTTGCATTTTGATGTGACCGCTCCTAATGAAGTTCATCAGGCTGATATATTATTTCTGCCACATGATCGTGGTTACAAATACGCTTTAACCGTAGTTGATGTTGCAAGTCGATACAAAGAAGCAGAACCGTTAAAAACAAAATCAGCCACTGAAGTCGCTTCTGCATTTGAAAGGATTTATCGACGAGGTCCTCTGCACTGGCCAAATCTATTGCAGGTTGATCCTGGCAAGGAATTTCAGGGTGCAGTGTTATCTACAATGAAACATCATAATGTCACCATACGACGAGGGCATACTGCGCTACATCGCGATCAGGCCATTGTAGAACGATTTAATCGGACGATTGCTGAGCGGTTATTTGGATATCAATACGCAAAAGAATTCATTCAAGAAAAGCGATCCCGTGAATGGGTCAAAAGGTTACCAGCTGTGATTACCGCACTGAATAATGAGATTACTAGAACAATCAACATGAAACCTAGCAACGCTATTAAAAAGAAATCTATACCCGTACAACCACAAAAAGATTTCAAAGAACCAATTCTTGGTAGTAATGTCACTGTTAGGTACTTATACGAACCAGGAGAGCTTGAGGGTGGTAAAACAAAGGCTACTGATCCTATTTGGAGTGTTACTGCACACAAGATATCTAGTATAACACGATCTACGGGTAGACCTCCAGTCTATAAACTGGATTCAACTGCCCCTCAACGAGGATTTACTCGACAACAACTACAGGTAATTCCCGAGGATACTCAATTGCCACCGCATGGTCTTAACTAGCACCGTTGCGTCTATTGCACTCAAGACAAGTCAACATCACATTGTTTCTGACATGACCGAGATTGCTATTTTTTCTGTCTACGGTGAATTGGCGAGGATCCTTATCCGAATACTGCCAACGCATTATACAATTGCAACTCGAGCAGTGATTATTCTGTTGTTTCTTCAGCGTAATTATTAATTCAGCATCAATATCAAATTCTCGTTGTTTTTTTTTGTCCTGTTGTTTGTAACCGGAGATTTTTTTATCAATAATTTTAACATCAATATCATTTATTGTGGTGTCATTATCATCGAAAACAATTCTTCGAAGTTGATTTATTTTTCGTACTCTGGATACTGCGAGATAGACTAAATTCGACCATTCGATGCGATTATCCACCATCCAAACAATTGTATCCGATATAGTCAATCCCTGTGAAGAATGTATTGTTGCTGCGTATCCTAGCGTCCACGGGGATTTATTAGCACGCAATGCATCTTCAACGACATTGATATCAACCAGCACAATATCATTTAATACGAGAATTTGTTTTTCACTCTGTCCTGGAATATCAACTTCAATATTCTGTTTTCGTGTATCCGATGGCCTATAACAAAGGGGTACTGGAAGCGTTGCAAATTTTTCTTTATGCAATTCAAATAACTTCATCTGAAGTGTGTCCCTGACTATTTTTCTACTTGCAATTATCAAATCATTTGGTCTCCATGTTTCCCAGAAATCATTCATTGGAGTTTCTGAAATCACTTCACGCGCTATTTCGCATTGGATTCTATCCGGTTGTAATCTAATTAGCGCTTTGAATTCTCGTAATCGTTCATCAATTGATCTATAATCAGTGGTAATTTCTTCATAATAGTCTACAAAACCCCTTAGCCATTCATGTGGAGATGCACCGACAAATGGTGGTGGTTGGCCGTGATCACCGCACATGACGACTTTTGTGTTTTTGTTTAACAACCACTCGAGAAATGTTTGTAATACATCTAATGACACTGTGCATATTTCATCCCAAATTATGATTTCAGGAATGAATTTATCACCCATACGCTCAGGAGTCCATTTGTCACCCTTCCATCGAAAGAAACTATGGTAAGTACAGGCATTTACCCCTCGATGTATCATCTCTCTGGCGAGTCTGTGAGTCGGTGTTAGTACAATCATGTTTGTGAAATCCGTAGGATTTTTCCCACGGAATAATTCAATTGCACGAGTTGTCTTTCCTGACCCACCACAACCGTTTAAATAAACTGTCTTGTATCTACATACTGGATCAGATACCGGTGGTGCATTAGAAAATTCTGATTGAATTTCAATACGGTTACAACAAAGATATTTATCATCCATGGCAACGTCTGCGGATTCACAATACTCATGTAGCATCTCCTTTTTAAATCGCCAACGCCCCCAGTTTTCTTCGGGATCTGTGAATTTAGCTACAGCTGATTTGTACTTATTGTGTATATACATCGAATCAGTGGCCACTCTAACCGCGGTATTAGGAAATCTATTTATCATCGAAAATAGATTAATAGAAGCATAGGCTAGCATTGAACTTCTCAAATGTGTATACTGGGAATTATATCCATCACAGTAGGTAACAACCGTACCCATTTTCTCACCATTGGATAGAAAAGCATCCTTACGGGATACAAGTTTTCCCTGTTTCATTAAATCCGTTACAATAAAATCGTATTCAGCGATATCTATGATCAACCGCGAAGAATATTTTGCATTGTCGTATCGTCCACCCTGGGTAAATTTACCGATTATTCTTCGTCCGAGATCCTTTGCTTGTTCTTTTTTAATTTCAAATAACTTCTTAGACCGATTCATGATTTGTTCTTCATTGAAATCAGGGAATTGTTTTCGCTGTTCGCTGATTATTCTATCTAGATCGGGTTGTGGTAGCCAAACTTCTTTCTGAGCTCGATAGCATATAATAGCCTCGGAAACAATCAACGATATTAGCATACCACAATCAATCATATATCTCAATAGCACTATTGGCATCCAGGCCTTTTCAGATAGGTGTCTACCGAGCCAAACATAACTACACGGATGTAATCCTGACGCTAATTCAAATGATATCACACGAGCGAATCCGGTTAAATCAAAATCAGGCAATGGTCCATTAATCGCAACACGAGTCATTTCATGCGTGGGGTGTCCAAATCGTTTGAAGTACTCAGCACATTCCCCATACCCGAGAAAACTTCCGGGATAACACGCGGATATATCAATTGAAATCATACCATCACGTGAGTATTTCGTATTCCACAGTCCTCCATGACCAAATTCGACGCAACTCAATTTAACATCCTCGAGAAAATCACTTCGTGTTGGACGCCATGAGTTTTTTTCTCTTGCGAAGTGAGCTACCACTGATGGAATAGTAAAACTATCCGTGAGTAGTTTTTCATGGAAACTCTCCGGTGAAAAATCAATAGCGATTTTTCTCATTCTGTTATCTAATTCTTCAACGCGATATAATTCACCATTTGGTCTTACAAATTGATCGAATCCTATTTCGGGATCTTCATCACTTCTAAGTAACCACACTGACACAGGATCATCCTTACACAACGCATGAATATCATCGAATAATTTCTCTTCATAGAAAACATCCCCGGAAAATTCCGGGGGGATATATTTCACGGTTCGTTCTCGTGGAAATACTGTTACCGCAGGTGTCCACGCGTGTTTGTTATGATCAATAATCTGTATTGGAGCTCCTCGCGATTGATATTTCGGTTCGTATAATACTTCTCCGGTTATTGTTGTTACTGATATTGGGAATTTTAATGATGCTTCTAATTTAGCTATATCAGAAATCTTTGCACCATGCTGTTTCACTGTCAGTTCCCATTCGGTTATTTTCCTACGTCGCAGATCAGTTAGTTTATTTCCTCGGGATGCATTTGTGAAGTGTTCCATTACCTGTGTTGCCACGCAATTCAGTGAACTAGAATATTTCATAGGAGCTAGTTTTGCGATATCGGGTTTATCATTTAACGGATATATCCCATAAACCATTGCTGTTACGGGATTAGATCTTTCGTAGTATGGTTTGTCAATGCCGGTTAGAATTCCTGGTTTGGAATCTCTACTCACAATGACAGCTTTTTTATTCTTGAGGATTGGTTCAAATTTATCCCTAATAATCTATTTGCCATCGACTTCAATAATGAATTTGATTCGGAAAAAATACTTTTTTTCCCCAACACGTGAAATTATCACTGCTGCTTTTTCATCAGTCATGGTAGCATCAACAACACCATCAATTCGAAATGTTGACCAACAATAAGATGCTCCATCACGCTTGAATTCATTAAAACAGTCTCTGATTTTACTAATCATGGCTTTATCAAGAATTGTATTCTTTGGTGTATTAGAAACTATATCGAGATTGAATTGAGCATCTTTCCAGGGTAATCTCTTGGACGTTTTTTTTGGTTTATCGAGATTAAATTTAGGATTAATTTTTAATAATCTCTTAAACTCTTTCATGTTTCCGTCTATTAAACGTTTTTTTGGTTTATCGAGATTAAATTTAGGATTAATTTTGTTACGTTTTTTTGGTTTATCGAGATTAAATTTAGGACTAATTTTTAATAATCTCTTAAACTCTTTCATGTTTCCGTCTATTAAACGTGTTTTTGGTTTATCGAGATTAAATTTAGGATTAATCTTCAATAATCTCTTAAACTCTTTCATGTTTCCGTCTCTTGGACGTTTGAGATTAATTTTGTTACGTTTTTTTGGTTTATCGAGATTAAATTTAGGATTAATCTTCAATAATCTCTTAAACTCTTTCATGTTTCCGTCTCTTGGACGTTTTTTGGGTCTATCGATATTAAATTTAGGATTAATTTTCAATAATCTCTTAAACTCCTTATCAGCATTGAATTCAGCATTTTTCGAAGGCGTTCTCCTTAATTCCCTTTTGCTATAATTAAAACAAGCATTTAAATGAAGAATTTATATATAATGAATCACTGCAAGTGGCTTATGATTGGATCAGTAACCCCGTGTAACAAATCATGCAGAAGTGAGGTTTGTGGGTATCATATGCAAAGTTTTCGACGTGGAAGCCTTGGCCCGTTACCCTGCATACGATGTGGGGTTGGGGTCAGGGGAAAATCTCAGTTGTGTTTGAATTGCGGTGGAAAGCGATACAGGGAGTTGAAGCGTTATTATGATAAAAGAATAAAAAATGGACAATCAATCAGAAATTATGACCCTGATAAAGTCTCTGACCCTGACACTGTCAGCGACAACGTCCCTGACAAAATCATAAGAACTCCTCAAGACTACATCGAAAGATTCATCATTAAACCAAACAATGAATTAGACAAACAATAGTATTATGTATACGAATGAACCAATAATTCAGACCACACCCTGTGATCACAAATTATGAAGCATCTAGTGATGGTGTTGTAAGAAACCGCAGACTGAAGAAACCAGTTGGTGCTGTGAATAATCAAGGGTATTTGAAGTTTCGCGCTGGAGAGAAATTTTATCTCAATCATCGTTTCGTGTATGAATGTTTCAGTGGATTGATCGAGGATGATTTTGTTATTGATCATATCGATTCTAATCCAAAGAACAATTCTTTATCAAATCTGCAGGCTATCACACAAAGTGAGAATACCAAACGAGGAAAGACTGGAAAATGCAAAACGGTTGGGAAGAGACCTGTGAAATCTTTGAATACGATAACTAACGAAGAAAAAATATTTCAATCAATAACCAGCGCCGGTAGGCATTTCGATATTTGTTCACCCTCAGTACGAAATGTTGCAGAGGGGATTTATCGATCGGCTATTTCAAAAAGGACGGGACAAAAAGTTCAATTTAGTTATGTCTAATGCGTCATATTTTTCATTTAGAAATATATCATTATTATAGAATAATGAATTCTGAAAACATGAATAGCATTTTATCCGAGATTTCAAAATTGAAAAGTTGGGATATTGAACTATCAGATGGGTTAAATCCTGATCAAATCATGTCTGATTTTCAGGATATAGAATACGGAGTTAGCACTAACAAGTATATGCTACCAAAGAAGTATGCGCTCATCAAGAGAATTCAGAATTCTATTCGGGACTCTCTCGCATTTTCCAGTGACGTAAGTGTGTTCGCTCCGTTGTATACCATCGTAGAACGAATACGAAAAGAATTGGGGTACGAATACGAATTGAAAAAGGAGGTTAATTCTAAAATTAGAAACCTACGGGCGTTAATTCAAGAAAATGAACAATTTTGATTGACCATTTATCATTATTTGATTGTGACCGTCCCTCATAGAGATTTTAATTTTTTTTTAGCATTTTTTGATTGACAATGTCAAAAACAGTGAATAAAAAATTGATGGCTGGTTCGGATTGATCAAAAATAGAATGGCGAAAGTCACAGTATTATATTTTATTTATAGCAATTATGTGACTTTCGCCATCGATGATAGAGATGTTAAAACACTTCCACGATGGTGTTAGGTCGGATTAAAAAATTGTTTTGCAATTGAAAAATTGTTTCTGATTTCAAATAATGGTCAATGAAGCATTAACAACCCGATTGGCTCGTGAACGACTGGATGCAATCAGGAGATTTGTACCAATTCGTGACTCTGTACGGAATAAACTGCAACAACGACATCAAGCGCAGACTGACTTTTCTGTGTCAAGTGAACAACTGTTTACTCCGATAACAAGTGCGACCAAAGATGTGAAAAGTTAACTGAAGCAGCGATATACGGAGATATTCCTGAGCGAGAACGAGTAAAGAAGGCGCCGCTGCTTGATACGCTTGAAAAGATAGCAGCAGAGACCGGACAAACACGCGCAGGGATACAACAGTTATCCAGTGATATAAAAACTCAGCGCGAGTATGAACGATTAGCTGATATTGATGATTCTGCGCCTGATCCACAACCTGTTGATGTCGTCACCCCAAGAGGTGTTCGCTTTATAGACAAACTCACCGAAGAAGCTATAACACAAATCAAACGACCTCAATTAATAAAAATCGAAGATTATAAAATTTTTGGTGATTTTGCCGCCAAAAGCTTTCATTCTAGAAAGGACCTTTTAAAAGACGAGTATAAAAACAGTAGAATAAGCCGAGATGAATGGGTTAATTAGTTATATAAAACGAATAAGGGGATTACTGGTAATTTGAAAAAGGATACAGTTGAGTATAGATCTTTTAAAGTAGGAGTTGATAGTTATGGTATACAAAAACAACAAGAACGAGAAAAACAAAGTCGAGGCCGACAAAGGCAATTACTTGATGATAGTGAGGGCGCAACTGGTACAACTGAGGAAACAAGCGGAAAGGGATATTCGATTGGAAATCCAAAGGATTTCAACGCTGGAGTCTTTGACTCTACCATGACATGTCCTGGTAGTGTTCTCAGTGATATATCACGGTTAGAGGTTCTCATCGGAGGGAAACGAGCCGGAAATAACTCACTGGAAATAATTAATGAAGCAGCTGATATCTGTAGACGATTATTTCAGGGTGGTATCATGGATATCAGCACATATCGAGATTTCATTGGCGAGTTAGTGGAAAGTGGGTATCATAGTGACTGAATTGAAAAATCTGATGACGAAGTCATTCGATTAGATAAATAACAATTGAAAAATTGTTTCTGATTTAAAATAATGATCATACACTACAATCATTATAAACCAACCCTCGTCTACGTAGTTAATTCACGGTTTCCAGTTTATAGAGCATACTACGGAGATGGTTTAGGTAATACCATTGCAGGGTTATTTGCGAGAATGGCTCCAAAAGTGATGCCGTTGGCTAAACAATTAGGAATGAAAGCAATTGATGTTATTCGTGATAAGGGTATTGGTGCTGTTGGAGATCTTGCTGGAAAAGCGTTTTCAACTGCGAAGAATAAATTAACATCATTAGTGAAATCACGGATGAAATCCAAAGGATTTTCAAAACCGTTACCGTCTACAGCGGAAATGCCTGCAAGTGTTAGTAGAATTATAAATAACGCAGTAGATGAAAAATTAGCGTCGATGGCTTTAAACCCCGACCAAAGCAATATTGCAAATATGATAGCAGGAAGTGACTTTAAAAAACTACGACGATGAAAATGGAAAATCGCGATTTAGACTCTGATAAATAGAATAAAATGTTCAATAAGTCACATGATCCAGCGTTTGATATAGACGCCCCAGTTGGCAAGGATGATTCTGTACGCGATTATCAATATTACGCCTATCATGCAATAGACCCAAATAGTCGAGCAAGAATCGATCTTCAAGTCCATGATACCAGTAAATACTTTTTGCCCTGTGAAGCGTTTATTGAAGTAGAAGGAGAAATTGTAACAGCTGCTGATACTCCTGCTGTACCAGCACCGTATCCAGCTGGTACTCAAGTCGGTTTTGTCAATAATGGTATCATGGCGTTATTTGAGAGTGCAAAATATCTCATTGATGGAAAAGAAATTGAGGCGATAGATCGCGATGTTGATGTGGCTACAACAATAATCGGGTTAGCGAGATATTTCGATGATTATACAAGATCAGCAGGACCTTCTATGATGTTTGCAAAAGATGCTACAAATACCGCTGGAGGAAAGCAATTTGTTGTAAGACGACCAAAGAATAATGCTGGCACCGCTAATATTGATGCCGAAGATATGATTATAAACAACGATGTTAATTTCAATCTAGGAGCTGCAACACGTATTTCAATGTTGCAAGGAGCGCGTAAATCATTTTCATGCGCGATTCCACTGCATCATATATTTGGATTCTGTAGAAACGTCCGAAAAGTTATTTATGGAGCGAAGCATACAGTATCGCTTGTACGAAAGAGTGATGATACTGACGCAATCTGGAGGATTCCAGCAGACAATGCAAATCCAAATGCTGATGCCGGTAAAGTCAATTTAACAAAAATATCATGGTGGATGCCAGTGTTGACTCCAGCAATCACCGCAGAAGAACGATTACTATCATTTATGGACCAAGGAGGAAAGTCGTTGTTGAGTTGGCTAACCGTGAGTACAGATGTGAAGCAGTCAAATCTGAACGGGTTATTCACGTGGAATCTAGCATCAAAACAAGGCGTTTCTGCGCCACGTCATATATTTATTGCCTTACAGGATAACACACGAGTTGGCGATCAACGTTTCAGTCATATGATATTTGATCAATTAGGTGTGAAAGACGTCTCACTGAGAATAAACGGCCAACAGGAACCATCCGAGGATATACAACTTAATTACACAGAAAATCATATTGCACGAGTTTATCATCGTCTGTTGTCATTTATGGCACGCGATCAAAATGTGGATACTGGTTTGCAAATATCACAATATGATTTTAAAAATCTGTATCCAATCTATTACTTCTCACTGGAACATCTCGATTTGATGAGACAATCAGTTGTTGATATACATTTTAGAGCTAATGTGACTCGTGGTGCTATTGCTGATTATAGAGCGGTTGCTGTCATTCTCAGCGACAAATCAATGCTACTTGAAGGTGTTGGTGGAAGAATGAGAGTGGTAGATGCACCAGTGGAAAACATGTAATTGAAATTGTAAACGATTTAGAATCAATCAATTATGTATAATGTCATATAGTAATATTAGTGTTGCGTTAACTCCCGGTCAATTAAAAAAATTGCAATCGGAATCAGCTAAAAAATGTGGAACCACAATCACGTTGAAACCCAACCAAATGACTGGTGGTGCAAATAAACTATCGCTGACAACTCGTCAAATAAAACATTTCAATGATGCACTTGTAGCAAAAAAGGGTGTTCAGATTACTCTTTCTGCGGCTGCTATCAAAAATATGATTAAAACAGGCGGTATATTCCCGTTGTTAGCTGCGATACCAGCATTGATTGCAGCAGCAGCCCAAGCGGTGGCTAAAGCGGCAGCGTTAGGAGCCGTTGGTACTGCAGCAGGAATGGCACTAAAGAAGGCAACTGGGAAAGGATATAAAAAAAAGGGAAACGGTCTAAGACTACCAGGAACCCCGTATTCGTGGTACAGCGGAAAGGGTCTAAGACTAGGACCGGTTTATTAATTGGAGAGTCTATGATGGTTCCCATGTCCAATTTTGATTTACTCGATGCTGCTAAAAAACTCGCGATTAAAAACTTCAGAGGTGTCTTTATGAAAGATCAATTACCACATCAACCAAACAGCGTTGAAACCGGAATCATTAATTTAGATAACAGCACCGGACCCGGAACTCACTGGGTTGCATACGCTATTGATCCACGTGGGATTGTCTATTTTGATTCATATGGACTAGCCCCACCAAAAGAGTTTATGCGTTATATAAAAACCCTTCCAATGAAGACTTGGTATTCTACGCTACCAACACAACAAATGAATGACCCACCAATATGTGGCAGCGAAGTATTAAATGTCCTTAACGCTATTTCTAACTCCTTGAGTAACCCAAGCGGAAAACCACCACATGTTGTCGTGAATGAATACACTAGTAATCGCTGGAGAAAATCGAAGATTTTTCAACGAAGTCGTCAAAAACGATTTTAGAGAGAGAAAGAGTTTTACAATAACATGATTGATATTTGGGGGAGATCTTTGAAACCCAAACCCGATGACACTGCAACCGGTGATGTAAAAAATCTAATCAAAGATGAAATCGCTGAGACGTTAAATTTAGTAAATGTTGACCCGAACGAAATAGTTGTATTTCAGGACAAACAGGGTAAATTGAAATCCAGTGATGTGTCATTGAATGACATTTTGATACGGCAGCGCGACGCCGCTGAAAACTCTATTGCGCTGTATTCCAGCGACGGACGACTTAAACCAGGTGCACTTGTGTCTACGATCACTGATAAGATTTCTACCCATGACAATGAGTTGGATAATTCTCTGTTAGAACTAGCAACACTTCAATCTAAAATTGAAGAACACGGAAAACAGTTTTCAGTTTTTCGTAAAAATATCATCGAGAAATTTATTGGAACCCCGTTGGATAAAATAGAAATAAAACTCCCGGATATTAAAAAATCCATCGATGAGACGAAAACTTTCATCGAAGCCATCAAAGGTGATTTTTCGAGGATGATAACAATCATTGAAAAAACAAAAATTCCTCATGAGAAAACCAACAACGTAGTATACACAATCCAACACTGATCATTTGCGTGGACACCTACAAACAACAAATTAGATATCACTGCAACCGTTAAAGGTATTTATCGATTAACACTAGTAACACCATTGACTCAATTTAATATATCATCGTCGAGTTCATCCGGGGTCAATAATACGATTTCAACGATCATCGACAAGGATACAACTGAAAAGTTCACTATAACAGCTACTGATAAAAATTTGATTAGGGTTTCAGCAACCTGGTATTTGGAATTCGTAGCGGATTTAAGTAAATAACTAAATTGAAAGGAAAATCGTTCGGATTTCACAATTGAAAACACTAGTGTTTTTAAAATAAAAATGATTTCATCAACGCAATGTCGCTATTATCAGGTCAGAGAATTTCAGACTAGACTCAAAACCCTCACTGAGGAGTATCAAATAAAAATAAAAAAATACCGACGAAGAATCACCGCAATTGATATTACTATGTACTCGGTGTCAAGCGTTCTCGCTGGCGCCGTAATAATACTTGCATCGTTACAATGATTGCCCCGGTCGTAGTTCCAATTTGCATTTCTGCGGTGGCTACAATCGGGGGTATATCAACCGGGATAGCAAAAAAGATATCATCATGCAGCCAGAGTAAACTGCAGAATTACTTACTTCAATTTCATATTGCATCAACCGCATATTCGCAGTTATCCCTGATGATATCGTCGTCACTCGATAATACGATTATATCAGATAGTGAATTCTCAGCGATGGTCAGTATTTTTGATTCCGCGATATCGAAATTAGAGCGACAACATGAATATAATAACAATGACAACACCGATGGAATTGGAAAACACGAACCCGAAAACCAAAATGATCTCAATAATCTCAACCATACCAAATTGTGAGTTCTCAGTGATGGTCAGTATTTATGATTCCGCGGTGTCAAAATTAGAGCGACAACAACAGTATAGCAACGATGACAACACCGGTGGAATTACTTCAACAAATAGTGGAGAACACGAACCCAGTACAAACAAGTATGATATCAATAACATCAACGGAACCCGAGTTTAGTGTGAATTTCCCTAGCCCAGTCCCCGTGAAGGAGATAGCGCTAGCAAAATTACGAGTATACCACAGCTGGCCTAATATCAGATCAAAATCATTTGGTGGTCAACAACCGAATAATTCACTGGTGTTCTCGTATAAGAATAAAGACGACGGTACCCCAGACTGGAACGTCGTTTCGATACCAACAGGGTCATACCAAATCGAACAAATCAATAATGAATTCGCGCGTAGAATAAAATCGATTACTGGAGTAGAGTCAAAAATCGCTATAACAGTTCATGAACCGACGCTATCATCCGCAATTGAGATAAACACAGAAGGATACGTCGTAGATATCTATCAAAGTTCTATTAGGACCGTACTAGGATGGCCTGAATTACCACCAGGGGGAAAAACCGTTGATTTACCAGAACCACAAAAAACTGATTATATCACCGACAGAATAAAACCTGATAATCCAATAAAGAGTTATAAAGATCACAGAATCACTATAGATTTTTTTGGTATCGGATACTACGAAACTGGAGAAGAGAAGCCAGGGGAGAGAATAGAGGGATATCATTTTGTTGAAGAACCTAAAATCGTTAAAAATTTCACAGCAATGAATAATGATTTTTCACTGTTGTTAATATCTCTTAAATCCGGCTCTCTCACCCGAGATGAATTTATCAGCGTCGTAGAAACATGCAACAAAATTATCGACGATATGGAAACATTTAACCTAAAAATTATTCAGGATATATTAGATGACGATAATCCCCTATCGAGAATAAGATTTGCATCAGAATATAAAATCCCCGTCAAAGATATTCCGACATTCAAACTACCGGGATATAACGTACCGGAACTAAAAAAACTTCTCAGTGACACCATCGATGTTGGTTTTAAAATAATTCATGATGCATGGAAAAAAACAGCATCACAGGAAATAAAAATCCTCAAACATAATAATGATCCAGATGGTGGTGGTAGGCATATCGCTCCGTTCAACGTGAATATTTCAACGGTGATTGCGCTTAATTTAGTATGTGATGTAATTGAAGGAAGCTATCAGATTAATCTAGAGCAATCAAATCAAGCTCAGTAGGGATATATTCTTTATTCATTTGCACCAACAGCTCCTCCAGGATTCCTAATTATTGAAAACCCAATTAATCCTGTCTACATGCGATGCCATAATAATTCGTTAACGAGAATTAATTTCAAACTCACAGACCAATCTAATAATCTGATTGATTTACAAGAAGAGGTGTTAGCGATTAGTTTGTTTGTAAAGTCCTAAGGACTGGATCAAATATTCGGTTAAAATCATTTATTATTTTTTGTTAACCTGTAGCAGCAGAGAGGGTGGATGACCACATCGTTGCGAGCAAAATCGTAAAATCTCCGTTTTTGCAAAAATGGAGACTTTTTTTTTGGTTAAATGAGATTTCGTTGGAAGCTTTATATTTTGTTCGAAAACGTGGTCTGTAAGCCTTATTTTGCTCGAAAACGTTATCTGGAAGCCTTATTTTTGCTCGAAAAGGGTGGTCTGTTCGCCCTCTCTGCTGCTATGCCCCTTTAGACTGTGAAGCCCTTAGCTGTAGCTTGTTCAGCATATGCCTTCATCCGAGTAGATATGCCTTAATTTTCCCCACACTAAAATTCGAACCCGGCTTTGTGAGCCACGGCACCCATCGCCTTGCGTGCATTCACCAGCCTTGTTAGCTACGGCACCATTTCCTTACTGCACGCTCCAACCTCAGCGAGATACGACACTCATTGTCTGGCCTTCCATCTACCAGCCCTCGCATCACGCATCCTCGTCTGTCATAAATTGAACCAGATTTAAGGAATTTTACAAGATCATCTATGGCTATGAAAGTTACATCTTCGATTTTATTGAAAGACTCGTGTGATGGTATACAAATGGAAACCTGCTGAAGAATGAAATTATTTACCTATCTGATGTCAATAATTCACTCAAACCCCAATAGGAGTTCACAAACCAGGAAAGAAAAGGAATTTTACTGGATACGCCGCCTTAGAACATTAAAACCAAACAGTTTAAACCAAGAAGACTAAAAATAATAGATATCGTTATGGCTCTTCATTTTCTATGTCAACACAAATATTTTCCAGTATCTGATGTAACAAGAAATCAACTAGTTTGCAACATAAAAAGTTAAAAAAGGTTCATTCTGGTCGAAACAGCCATGTAAAGTTTTGCAAACAAACGTTTTTCTGTTTCATTTGTTTATCTTGTGTATGTTTTGTATTTGCCTCTGAAAAAGACTCATTAAAAGAGTCGAAAGCGCTCGGCTAACTATATACTAGCGTGTATCAAATAGAAGCTCACAATAGATTGTGTATGTATGTGATACACTGAGTGATATTACAAATTACTGAATGCAAGTAATAATTAATTCTTATCATTTCTTCCTATTCAAATTCTTGATGATATTACATTATCCATGTTTTCAAGATAAAACTGTAAGTATTCTTGTAAAAAGAATAAACTATTTAGACACTCACTGTATCTGGAGCACCTATCAAATACAAAACAACAACAGTCAGATAATCTTAGTTTGGTACCAAATATAGACCTACAATATGCATGCCCAATACAATATAGAAATCCTGTATTTGAAAGCTAGCTTTCAAAACACATGGAACTGAAATAGGGCATTATAACTGGAAAGTTAGATGGGAGTCTAAAACCAATTATGTTTGACACAGAGAAATTCACACATGCTGATAACAAAGATGATGATAGATAAAGTAAACACAGGCAGCTAAGCATCAGAATCTACAGATATTCTGACCTGGGGCCTGTCTATAGAGTATGATAGCACTTTCCTCTCTGCCTAGTGTAAATTTGTACTGTGTGCATTATCTTTACCACAGGAGTAAGATAATTTATTAATAACGTACGGCGAAATTTATGAAAACTTGAAATCGCCTTATCGATTATATAAATGAACACAAGGAGCGCAACGGCGGCCACAACCCGTAGGATGATCTGGAGCAATGGTAGGGTGAACTGGAGCAATCGTAGGTTGAGCTTGGAGAGATCGTAGGGTAGGGTGAAGTGGAGCAATCGTACCGTGAGCTTGGGGCGATCGTAGAGTGAGCTTGGAGCGGTCGTCGGGTGAAGTGGAGCAATCGTAGGGTGAGCTTGGAGCGATCGTGGGGTGAACTTGAGTAATCGTAGGGTGAGCTTAGAGTGATCATAGGGTGAGCTTGGAGAGATCGTAGAGTGAACTGGAACAATCGTATGGTGAGTTTGGATCTATCGTATGGTGAGCTTATGGAGGACACTAAGTTTTAAATACAGTCTGATGGTAGAGTATAAATTGCATACATTTTGATGGCAGAGACCAATTTACATACATTCTTAAGGAATAACACAACAGATTAACCTCAGCAAAGTTTAAAGGCAGGTCATTGCCAGTTTGTATTTCATGTTTTCATGGTATAAAATTTAGTTTCAGTAATAACAGAGCTACTTAATTGTCTTGACATGGCATATCATAATGTTTTAACTATAACTAATTAAAGTTTCTGCTGTCTTGTAAAGCACATGCTAGGTATAGGTGTCACTGTTCTGATGATATTATCCTTCTTGTCCACTAGATTTAAAATATTCCACGGAATATATGTTTATGTCATCAAGATGTTTGACATTTTTAATGATAAACAGAATTCACACAATTAATGAGGTGATCAGTCGTCAGTTTCACTGATATCAAGATGTTTAATTTTTATTTCTAAACAAGATTTTTACATATTAATGAGGTGATCTTGCATATGATCAAGCTTAGTAAACAGGACTATTTTATTAAGATCTTGATTTACTTGATTTCGAGTGAAATTCATACCTATTATTTGATGTGGCTTTGCATCTGACTGACTGAACTTGTTACTAATCTTACAGCTACATTTCTGATCAGATTTTATCTAGGTTATATGTTAATCAAGGTTATTAAATAGTTAAATATTATCAAGATGTTACACAAGTTTGTTCAGGATCAAGAGCCATACATATTAATGAAGTAATCATTTATCTGATTGACTTTAATAACCAAATTCTGGTTGGAGTTTGGTTCACCTTAAGCTTATATTATCTTTGTCAGACAAATTTCTATAGTAAGTCAGATCAGCACATATTAATGACATACTTTGCAATTTGCATCTAATTGGCTGAGGTTGTTGACTTTCTTGATTCAGAGACTATATATGTCTGATCCAGTTCTATAAAACTCTGTTAATGGATTGATATAAAAAAAGACATGGATGACTTCAATTATAAGCTGGATTCTTGGCATATGAGGATATGGTAAAGTCGGTAAAATTAAAATAATATAAAGTTTCTGAGAGTGTTCACCTAGGTTGTGTTTTTTCATAAACCTACTTTATTCAGTGGTCTCCTGTGAAGTCAGCAATATCAGTTAAATAACTTGGCCCTCTTGATTTTAATTTAGTTCAGAAATATTTTTCATCTAATCACAGTCTTTACAAGTTGTCAATTGTCGATTCAGTTAAAAATGTGAAATCAGTGATCCTCGCCTCAGCACGCTTCATAAGGTTCTAAAATATTTCAACACCTGAGAGAACACGGACACTAGGTCAGCCTTACTTGTGCCTGGAAAGCATCTCATGAGCAAAGAAACAAGAGATGACCTCAATTCTTCTCTAATGACATTTATATCACTATGCCACCAACTTGTAGTAAGTGGCAGAGCTATATGTCCAGTTTTCAATTCTGTCCTGATAGAGAATTTCTGTCCACAGAGAGGCGTTAATAATGGGTTACACACAAATGCAACAATGCAATCATATGGACCGTCCGTAAACAGCATTTGTCGTGGGCCACCAAACGTGTCTTCCAAGTCGATCTCTAGTTTGAAGTCTTCATTGTTCTGTGCGACGATACCATGTGCCAAATCAAAATCGGTTGGAAAAGCTATACATCGGGTATCAGTACATATATATATGAGTGGCTTGTTTATCAATTAATAATTGTGACAATGATATGAATTTCACAAATATAATTCCTCTGAGAGAAGTGTCAGTTTTTGTATGTCATTTTTCTGATGTGCGAATCTGAAAAGTAATACATAGGTTAAGAACTACTTATTGAATGTAAGTAGTCGTTGTATATGATTACTTTTTCTTGAAGTCAGGGTAGACTATGCATTCATCTTGTTATTGTTTTGTATTCTTATATTTGAATCAGTTCTAGTATTACTATTGGCTTTACATTTCTTGACTAACATGTGGTCCAGTCAATGTATGTTCTATGGAGGCTTTATTTGTTTACAATCTTCATAATTTTTACATTACATAAAGATAAGATTACAAGGTTAAAAAAGATAATAATGTCTCTGCATTTCTTGCACTCTTAGAAACACACACACACAAACACGCACGCACACACGCTCGCGCAAAGAATTTTCTATTTCTCTTTACTTATTTAAGGTAGTTGATACCATAACACAAATGAAGCCATACTTAAAAATATTGTATTTTCAACTCAATAATTAATAAATAAGTTTATAAAAGAAACTGAGCTTTTACGATTGGACTGCTTGATATGAATGAGAGGGGAAAAATGTTGGATGAAATACTTGTAATGTCCATGTAATGTCCAAATATAAAGTGCTCAACGTAGTTTTAAACAACAAATAATATCAATAGATATGTTAATTAGTGTATCTGATCCCACATTTGACATGGACTCACCAGTAAGCAAAGATGAATCTATTTCCATGTATTAGTATTATTCTTATAATACGCGTCTACTTGACGCACTTGATTGCATCGAGCTACAAATGCGGAAGCAGGCATATATTTACTGTCCGAGGAGGCATTTCGTTGAGATCAGAGGGAAACATTTGATAACAGATGATACAGTATAAGCAGCTGGAGATCGAGTTGGTTTTGTTAACATGGTGCCATGGCGTTATTTAACAGTGTCATAGACATAATTGATGTTAAAAACAATATTGAATCATGTCTGGCAAGTGCTGACTTTACTACGACGATACTGGATCTCGCAAGATATTCCGGTGATTTTTCTTGGTACGCTGATCCGTCAATGATGTTCACGAAGGATAACATTCATCAACCTGAGAACCGTAACGAGACAGTTAAAACACCTGGAACTGAAGTGGCATTGATAAATGAAATTTTTAACCAGGGATTTGCAGCACATCGATCGATCTTATACAGGAAAGAAACATTTGTATGTGCGAGATCACAATCACACATCATTAGATTTTGCAATAATGTTAGAAAAGTTCTCTTTAGAGCTAAAGACAGAGTTTTACTTGTTCAAAAAGCCACTGAGAATTATGCAATATGGCACCCAGCTGGGATTGATGATGATAATGTCAGGCTGACATCATCAGACATCATCACTTGTTGAAGAACATTGGCAGTTCTCTTTCATGGACAGCGGTGCCAAATCAACATTGTCGTGATCGACGATGATCGTATACAGAAACGAAGTAATATTGCTTGTTTATTCACATGCAGGTATCAGCAACGCAGGGATTTTTAGCACCACAACATATACTCATATCGTTTCAGGAAATCGTCAGAGTAAATTCAAATACGCGAATCCCAATGGTGTTTGATACGCTGGGGGTTAGTAAATAATGAGAATAAATGGACCTCAAGAACTATTGCTTGATTTTGAGAATAATCGTGTATCACGTGTATATCATCGGTTGATGGCACTTAAGGGGCTTGTTCAGAATATTCATTCTGCTTGGCAGATATCAGCGCGATTTTATTCAAAATTTTTTTTTCACTGGAACACGCGGCTTCTATAAAGCATTGATCCAACTCCAATAAATGGGCAAGGATGTGCTAGTGCGATGTCTAATTTGCGTGACTGACCCACATTGATTGGTGTAGAAATGCGATCTACTATTTGTGTTTCCTTGATGAAATTGTATTCATGAAGGTATTTCCTTGACTGTTTGCCAAGGCACGCTTCATCGCAGCATTGATTTAGAAAAGACGTTTGCTCTTTGCATACATCATGTATGTCTTCCGTATGTTCATACATCGTCGCCAAATACGTTCGGGGATCCATGATGTCATTATTAAGCATTCTCTGCCAAATATTCATAACCTCATTGCCAATTCCACTAAAGTAGTCTCATTTCTATTCCCATGCATGTAGTCACTTCTTTATTTTTGTAGTCTTCCTAACCCTTTTGTCTTCTTCTTATCGTGTGCTAAAGAACGTTGCTAATTTTCGATGCTTTCTAATTGATCTTTCCGCTTGGATTCATGTGTTGCTACGAGTTTATGCGCTAATAAACCAAAGCTAATAAAGACTGAAAACAACACGCTTTGTAAAACTTAAAAAATGATTTATTTCCCTAAAATAAATTTCGGAAATAGAAGAACTTACTGTTTTAGAAATTAAATCCAAAATAATCCAAGAATAATCCACAAATTAAATTCCACAAGTTCTAGTAATAAATTCCAAGATAGATAAAGATAACGTATTCTGAAATCTGTTTTGTGTGAATCTACGGTTCTCCATGTAGAATCACAAAATTTAACATTCCGGTGTTGGAAATCTGAATACGAGTCTGATCAACTGTCTTTGATCATAGCTGTCATTTTTTTGTGTAGGTCGTCACAAAAATCTGTTTTCCATCCCGCTTCAATGTTTATGGAACCAAGATATTTGACCTGACTCACTCTTTCCAGTTCCTGTCTTCAGACTTTATTATTGGTAGAGATTTGTTTGCCACTATTTGTCTTCAGATTTGTCTTCTCAGTGCTTAACTCCATGTCAAATCTGGACGATGTTTCATCCAGGTTCTTCACTATGGTGGCAAGCGTCTTCACTGCCTGCCAGCCGATCAATGTCGTCTGCAAAACGGATGTTGGTGATCTCTCTCTCTCTCTCTCTCTCTCTCTCTCTCTCTCTCTCTCTCTCTCTCTTTCTCTCTCTCTCTCTCTCTCTCTCTCTCTCTCTCTCTCTCTCTCTCTCTCTCTGTCTCTCTCTCTCTCTGTCTCTCTCTCTCACTCTCTCGATCTCGACTGTGGCAATTCGATAAATGGCAACCTGATTATTTTTGGAGATTTCAACTTTCACTTTGTCTGTCCGTGAAACCCCTGCACATCAAAACTCCAAGATTACATTGATGTTTTCAACATTAAACAGTCAGTTAACAAACCCACCCATCAACATGGTCACACTTTAGAATGGATTATTCATAGTCCTGATAATACACGGTTCACCCTTGAATCCCACAAACTTGCATCAGATCACCTCTGCATTATTTGCTATCTGGACGTATCCGTCCAAAACCTTCCACCTCTATTTGCACTTAAGATAAATCACCGTATTATAAATAGAACCAAACTAATACATGCCATCCAAGAAAACCTAACAGCTTGCTTACTTCCAAGAGCAGAACAACTCGATAACTGCCTCTGTTCATTGCTTGCAAAACACGCCCCAGCCAACAAATGCAAAGTATCAATTCAAACGTGTTCTATGTGGCATATCAGTGTTAGGGACCAGCTTCGCACTGTAAAAAGCGGACAGGCTTTGGCTTTTCACCCGACTCACTATTCATAAAACAATCTACGAAGCTGCTAGGAAGAACGTCACAAAAATAGTCCATTTATCCATACCATCCAACTATAGTACTAAGATCATGGAGAGTTTCAGCTGTAACGAGCTCTTTGAGAGTACTAACAAACTAATGTCAGGAAATAAATGTATACAACTTCCAACTATCGTCTCTCTAGTAGACTTTTAGGACCTGTTTGCAAATTCCTTGGACCTGCTCTCTGCATTATATACACTCAACAGATCCCAAATGTCATAGCTCATCATCCAGTGTCTCATCAATTGTATTCTGGTGACACTCAACTATCCAAATCTAGGCACCCAGCTGAAGTTGATGCTACCATCCAGTTAGTAGAGAGGTGCATTTCGGATGCAAAATCATGGATGACATGTAACAAGCTACATATAAATGATGATAAAACTGAGGCCATTTTGATCACAGCACAAAAATGTTCTCATTTACATCCTTCACCTCAAACAATACATATGAGCAACACCAACATTAAATTCACAGTCAGTACGAAACCTAGGTATTACTCTGCACTGCAGTCTTACATTGCACCAACATGTCATGAACGTATGCAAGGCTGCATATCTTGAGCTGAGGTGCATCAGGTCTATTCGCAAATATCTTTGAGCTGATGCCACTAAACAATTTGTGTGTTCATTAGTACTTTCAAGTCTGGACATTGCAAATCGATTATGTCTGGCTCTTCTCACAATATAATCCAGAAACTTCAAAGAATTCAAAACAGAGCTGCTCGGATCATCCTGAGAGTACCAGAGGACACTATCAAACACAAAACTTGTTCTCTGTGCTACGTTTTATTGATGGACTCCAGTCCAAAATACCAATCTGACCGCACCCATGCTTAGACACCAGCAAGATACATATACTTCTCTTCTCACAATCGTATAATCTGTATTCCCACTATGAAAACAAAGTCATATGGACAACGTTCTTTTGCATACCATGGCCCAGCATCGTGGAAAGAAATGCCCATTGAAAGTAGACACAAAGACACAATGATCCATTTCAAGAGTGCTCTTAAAACTCAACTTGTTCGACTGCATGAACAACTTCAAAGACCTATTAATGTTTCCTATCTTGCATATTTTCAACGCTATGTTATATTTTCTATTTTTCTGGTGTTTGGGGCTGTTTTTTTTCCATCTTATTATAGATGAGTAGTAATAGGATACGATCTAGCGTCAAGGGAAAATCCAGTCAAAAACAGCTTGGGATACTCTAGCGTCAAGGGGAATTTAACATGGTGGGACTATCTAGCGTCAAGGGGAATTTAACATGGGAACTATTTAGATCTATCTAGCTTCAAAGGAAATGGAACATGGTGGGACTATCTAGCGTCAAGGGAATTGAACATGGGAAATATGATTTGTATTTGTATATGGGTCTGTCTAGCGACAAGGGGAAAATGGAGGCAAAGAAAGCTACTATCTTTTCGAGGTATAGGAGTGGCCCTGAAAAGGGCCTTTGGATACTTCTTCTTCTCCTTTTATTTTCTGCCTTTGTTCCACCACCTTTTGATTTTTCCAATAATTCCCGTTTTCTTCTTCTTCTTCTCGTCCTCGGGAATCCAGTTATAATGTCCCATAGCACAGAGGACATCTCACAGATTTTCTTCTCTTCCTTAAACTTCTTCTCACTGTAGGTCCATAGAAGAGAACTCTCTTTAAGCAACCTTGTCTATCCACATATACCCTTCTCTTCCAAAAGGCTGTATCCGTCATATGTAGGACTGTCCACGATGATCTGACATACATGGGTATGTCAGTCCGAAACACCATACTAGAAACAAGGTTAGAAGATTCTACGTTAGTCCACATCTTGTGATGAGAAACAGGTTAAGCGAATGCCGTGTACTGCGGTTATTTATAGGGGAAGAGCGAATCGAAACGGATTGAGTGATTGAGTGTATCCACCAATCCAAACGTGCGTTACAAAAGTCAGTCACAGTCATCCAATCGGAAGAGAGCAGTCTGTGACGTCATCTTTTCTATATAGAGGTACTATCTTCTGTGCGCAGTCAATCGATGCGACAAGTTGTCAATAATGGCGGACACTAAGAAGACGATGAATTGGGGTGAGCCCGTAGTAGAGGCAGCAAGTCATGGGACAGCAGTGACTACTAAAGTCATAACAAATCTACATCCAGAAGAAGTTAATTTTAACTGGGATATTGTGGATCTTTTAACATCACAAGAATTGTTTCCGGAACCTTCGTTGCCTTCTGCTTCTTCTTATGTACACAACGATGATTTTAAGCAAAGACAAAAAGAAGAATTGGAGCGATTTTTACAACAACAGAAAGTAGAAGAACTAGCTTTTTTTATGCAACAGCAGGAAGAAACAGTAGCAGCAATAGAGAAGAAAGAAGACCAAGGACAGAAAGAGAATAGTGAAAATCAAACGGTCGCGACGGTACTTTTAGATATTTTAGCTGAGTTAAGGAGTCTGAAACAAATGTATCAGACTTCTTTATCACGACCGAAGAGAAAAAGACCTTCTCGAGCTAAACAACCCAATCTCTCTGTGACTACGTCTACCATACCACCGTTAGTGATTTCTACTAAATCATTGACAGGAACCACCAGTCCCGAAGTAGGCCTTGGCCGTGGCAAAGGCTTAAGACAACTCAAGATGGTTACGTCCCGTTTCTGAGTTGGTTTTCTTTTAAACAAACAAAACACCAACGGTCCTTTTCAGGGCCACTCAAATTAGTTCGAAAAGAAATCCTATTTCATTTGCCTAATTCAATGAAAACTCAAAAGTCATCTTTTTATTTTTTTTTAAACCCATGATGTACGTGTGAGTGAATGAATGTGTGAGAGTAGGTTCTTATTCTATAAAATCAAAACCAAGAAACACTTTGGCCTTTTTTTCTCTGGTGTATTCTAGTACAAACGTTACAATTCAATATCACAACATAACATAACATAACATAACACAATACCACATGTTTCACTCTTTCTGTTTTTTCATTTTCTTTACTGTGACAGTTTTTTTCTTTTTCCTCTTCCTCTTCACTTTCGTTTCGTCTTCTTTTCTTGTCTTTGTGAACGTGTCGGGGTTCTTCCTTGGGGGAGGGTACCTCTTCCTCCTCCTCCTGTTCAGAATTCCTTTCACCCTCCTCCTGTTCCTGTTGTTTCTTAGGGCAGTTTGGAGACCAATGTCCTTTCTCTTTTCAATAATAACAGGTATCTTGACTTTTATCTCTATTGGTACCTTTTTTGTTTTTGTCACGATCTAGACATTCTGTAGCCCAATGTCCTTTCTTCTTACAGATATAGCAAGTATCTTGACTTTTATCTTCATAGGAGGGGGAATAGTCTGTCGGGTTGTCTGACGAAAACTTTTGTATGACCCCACGTAAAGCTCTGATGAGAAGTTCCACTTGTGTAGGTTCTTCCATCGTGCTGGTCAATGTGAGAATAAAATAAATATTGGAAGGTTAGACACTGACCCTTTATATATGCACGGATCGGACATGAATATTTAGGGGTTATGGTCTTTAAAAGGTAGTCATTTGAATTTTGCAGACAAGATGAAAAGACCGCATCATGTTGTCGAGAAAGGAGAAGACAGTAAGAGACAGAAACGTAATGTATTGCCTAGCACAGTATCAGAAGTCTTGGCTCAAATTCATGCCAGTGATTTTGAAGATGAGATGAGTGAGCCAGAATCCACACCCAGGCAATCGACGTCCAAGCAAAGTGCACCACCCTTAGTAAACCCTAAAAATTACTATCACATTCGAGAGACGGAAAAACGCTCCTCTCGAAAATTTAGAACAACAGCTTACACGTATGCCGTAAAGTTTAAAGACTTCAAGTCTAATGTACCTTTGGAGAATACAGAAGGGTTCATTACTGAGGTATGGGATTCTGTGTTAACTGCACTGAAACAGCAATGTCAAGCCAAAGAAGACGATCGCTTGAGACTTTCTATTCATCACGATAATTTAAAGTCTGCCGTTTGGATCGAGTTTACTAACCCATCACAATTAACACCTTCCAAAGTCATCAACAAAATTCAACATGTGCAACAATCCAACGACAAGTTTCACATCGCCGATGGAAAAGCCACACTGTTCATGACTCACGTGTCTCTTCCTCAGGGGACCTAACGACGAAAAAAAGTATTTTTTGTGGACAACCTTCGCAATACCAAACTAAGCTTCGTCCGAATTAACAATCCTGAAGACCAGATGTGTTTAGCCCGTGCTGTCGTCGTGGGACAAATGTATGCCAACAAGAACGACACGGTAAAATGGAAAAGAGCCTGGAAAACTGTTCAACAATCTGACCGAGCCAAACAACGAAGAGAAGCAGAAGTCTTGTTGCAGCAAGTGGGGATATCCAAAAACACCCCTTGCGGCATTCCAGAAATGCAAAAATTGCAAGGTGTCTTGGCTCCACGTTACACCTTGAAAGTACACCCTCAAGAAGTGCGTGGTATTCTTTTGTTTCGAGGCCACGATTTTAAAGACAAAAAATACATTCACGTCTATCATCACGATGGTCATTTTGATACCATTACCAGTATCACTGCATTCCTGGGATACGGTTACTACTGTGAAAAATGTGACTATGGTTATACCAATCGAGAACAACACAAGCATTGTGGATCAAAATGTGTGGAATGATTGGGCTCTCAACCTTGTTTGGACAAAGGACAAGATAGAGTGCATTGCCCTGTTTGTCAGCGCACTTTTGTCATTCTTACCTGTTACCAACAACATTTAAAGATGCAAGGTTCACAGCAGAAAAGTGCTTGTCTGCTTCTGAGATTGTCTCCTACATGTGGACAAGGTATACGTACCAATAATACCAAGTTTCACGTTTGTCGAGGGAAGAAACGATGTCACATTTGTCACCAAATCGTGGACTTGGAGCACGAATGCTTCATTCAAAATATCAACCCCGACCAGAATAGACCCAGAAGAAAGGGAATTTTATCTTTTTTGATTTTGAATGCACGCAAGAGACTGGTATTCACATTCCTAATTTCTGCGTGGCTCACCGTGCGTGCGAGAAGTGCATCCAAGAACCTATCTTTAGTCATTGCCCTCACTGCAGCAAGATTCCTATGCGGAACAAAGTACCGAACGTTCTAAAGTGACTTTAAACGGAGCCAAAATCATTTCTATGCAAGTAGGGCAAGTACAGTTTAAAGATTCAATGTGCTACTTGGCCATGCCTTTGAGTCGCATGCCTAAAACGTTTGGAATGACAGAAATGGCCAAAGATTATTTTCCACACTTTTTCAATACTGAAGCCAATCAACGTGCCGTTCTACCCCATTTGCCTGAGGCTGACAACTACGACCCCGATAACATGCGCACCGAACAACGAGAAGCTTTCTACGCTTGGTACCAGACTCACGCCTAGGACCCCTTTGACTTTCAAGAAGAAGTGTTAAAGTAATGTCTATCTGACGTGGACATTTTACGACGTTGCTGTGGAAAATTTCGAGAATTGTTCATGGAGTAAGGAGGGATCGATCCTTTGAAAGAAGCTTGTAACATTCCCAAAGCATGTACCTTAGTGTACCGAAAACGCTTTATGCCCGAAATCACCCTGGCTGTCATCAGTTCTCAAACGACAAATTTTGTCAAACGTCAATACTCGGTCAAAGCCCTGCGCTGGCTCCATTACTTGTGCGACAAGGAAGACAAATGGATTCAACACGCTCGCAACGGAGGAGGCGAAAAGACCATCGAAACGTATTCGGTGGATGGTTGGGACTTAGAAAACCCTCAGATTGTGTACGAGTTTAACGGATGTTTATTTCACGGATGTCCCCTATGCTGCCCTCAAAGTAACACCAAAAATCAGTTTTTACAACGAACCATGGAAGACTTGTACCAGACCACTTGTCAACGACGTTTGAAGTTAGAACAGCAAGGATACCAGGTGGTGGAAATGTGGGAACACGAGTACGATCAGCTTTTGAAAACCGATCCCGAGTATAAACGCATCGTAGAAAGTTACAAGTTGGTGGACCCCCTGAACCCACGGGATAGTTTGTACGGAGGACGAATGAATGCCACCTGTTTGCTGTACCAAGCGGACGAAGAGAAAGGAGAAGAAATCAAATACTTGGACGTGTGTTCGCTGTATCCGTACGTGTGCAAATATTGTCACTTTCTCGTAGGGTACCCAGAATTGATGACAGAACACAGTGACTTGGACCACATACGCCAGTACGAAGGATTGATCAAGTGCAAAGTCTTACCTCCCACAGACTTGTACCATCCCGTTTTACCTCACCATTGCCAAAGGAAACTGATGCTTCCTTTGTGTCGAACTTGTTCCGAAACGTGTAACCAAGACCAACCTTGTCAGCACTGCCAGGAAGAACGCGCCTTGACAGGAACGTGGGTGAGCGTGGAATTGTTTAAAGCTCTGGACCTGGGATACCGACTGTTAGAAGTGTACGAAATTTACCACTTTCCCAAGACACAACAATACCGCAAGGTCGACGAGACACAGAAAGGTATTTTTGCAGACTACGTGGATGCCTTTTTAAAACTAAAACAAGAAGCTAGTGGCTAACCTTCCTGGTGTCACACTCCCGAAGGAAGGCGGTCGTTTGCCAAAGTGATGCTCAGCTGCTTGTGGGATAAAATGGCACAACGACTGTTTTTACCCAAGACAGAGTATTTGTCCGAACCTTCTCGCTACTTCCAGATAATTCACGACAAAACCAAAGTCATGAAACACGTGGACGTCATTCGTGAGGACTTGATCTTAGTCTATTACGAAGAAGAACTAGACTTTGTAGAAGCCGACAAATTTGGAAATGTCATCATTGCGGCATACGTGACAGCCCACGCTCGCTTAAAATTGTACGAAGTGTTAGAACTCCTAGGAGATCGTGTGCTGTATTTTGACACGGACAGTTGCATCTACACCGAACCAGTGTAACCCTGTCATCGAAGGAGACCGTTTAGGAGCCTGGACCGATGAACATCCCGATGACAAGATTCTATGTTTTACAAGTGGTGGTCCTAAAAATTACCGCTACGAATACCGAGACCCCCAAGGATAAATGCATATCATATTGTAAAGTGAAAGGATTGACTCTCAATTATCGCACCAGTCAAGTGCTGAACTTTGACGTGCTACAAGAAGCCTTACAGTCTGGACAGGATGAAACGTTTAAAGTGACCACCCACGAACCGCACAAGATCGTACGTTTACCCACACACCAAATTGTTAGCCGACCTTTGGAAAAAGTCTATCAAATCGTGTACCAGAAGAGAGTGCGGCTTCCCAATCACTTCACTTTACCGTACGGCCACGTCAAAATTGGGCAGCATATAAAAAGGGACATCGTCCAAGACCAATAGTTCATTTGTCACTACAACGGTCAGGCGAAAAGAAGATGAATCCATTTAAACAGGCATCATTCAAATTTGGCAATTGTCAAGTGGAGTGCGATGCTAAACCTTGCGATTGTAGTAATGCCAGACGCTGCGACCTTAGTGATTCAGCAGGATATCGTGGGAACTTTGCTATTACTACTACCCCTATATCTACCCTGGAAAGTGATTATGTGCTTGTCAAACCTGAGGGATGCGAAAGCGTTGCCACGCGTTATCGTGGACTCCTACCGTACCTGCATCGAACTGAAGTGAGGAGAGTCGAATATTCGTTCCCTACGAGTTTGCCTGAATACTGTCACTTTAAAAGTCGATTCCGATTTTTCAAAGATAAATGGCCAAAATATCTGCCTGGACAAACACCTGAATAATTAGCCAGAGCCGGATTTTTCTACTTGGGCGAAGGGGATAAAGTCAAGTGCTTCAGTTGTGGTGTATCCATTTACGAGTGGGAACATAAAGATTCCGCTTACCTGGAATATGCTAGATGGTCTCCGAATTGTCAATACCTACCTTTAGTAGGACCTAGTGATTGAAAGTGACAATACTGCTCCATGTCGTTGAACAAACCAAGACCAGTATATAAACCCTCTCTAAAACATAATATTCAAGGATTACCACACGAATTGCAAGAGAAGATCTACAAGGACGTTTGGAAAAGCCTTGCTAAAGAAAAATCTCAAGGGGTGACTGTAGACCTTTTGTGTCGTGAAATTCACAAGAGGAAAGTGAGAAAAATTAACCAACGTGTCAGATTTCTCTGGATCAAGGGTATCTTTTTCCACTGTTTCTAATTTAGTACGTTTACGTCTGAAGATGTTTTGATCCTTCTTGACCATTACCCTGAATGGCAGTGGGACGAAATTACACGTTATATTAATTACTTTCGCTTTTGGAGAAGATTTAATTCTGTGCAGAATATACACTGATGGTCTTTGACCTAAAAAAGTATAAAATAGAACAACCATGCCACAACCTTTATCACTTGTGATGAAACAGATTCCTTGGAAGGATATCAATGAGAAGATTCACACGGTAAAGGATTACGAACACGTATTGCAAGAACTGTGTCCCATGAATTTGGGTCGACGTGTAGTGTGTGTTTTAGTGACTTGCTTTCTGGGATTTCGTTTAACTGCCGATTCCTTGTGGACACTATACTAACACTATCTACCAAAAAAAAGACAGTATGGTGACTCCTTTAAATGTCCACGAGAGACTCATTATGTTAAAAGCCTTACGCTTTCATCTGGATACGTCTCAACCTCTACAGGAAAAACAGATTCGTCAACTTTTACGTACGGAAGCGGTGTACGAAGATGTGTGTGTAGCTTGTGATTTACACCCTCATTGGACAGATGTACGTGACTGGAAAAATTGGAATTTTGAGGCTTGGACAAACAAAGCATCCCATTATGCTCAAGCGATGTGTTCGTACAATTCATCGTCGAGTGAAAAAAGTCACTTTTAAACCTGTGTTAGTGACAATACCAGAAAAAGAAGAAGAAGAAGAATATGTCACCGAGGACAATTCCTCTGTTCAAGACAGAACTGTCATAGATATTCCCCCACAAAAACCCTTCCTAGAAGACACCTATGTGACTGTACCCCATGTAGAGACTATAAGAACATTAGACACTACCTCTAGGACACCGTCGTTACCCAAACCATGTCGTACAGTGCCTTGTTTATGTACCACTTTGATCATTTCCATGTGTATTTTATCCCTGTACTTATCCATTTGGCTATTATGTATATTTGTCTTTCGTGTTGCATTGAAATAAACGTGTCTTGAAAAAAGTATAAAAACCTCTTGTCTTGTCTGTTTTTGTGTCAATCGTGTAATAACCTACACTACTATGGCTCACTCTGCTATTTCTACTCATCTCTCCTCCTCGACATTCAAAGTCATTGACGAACACTTAGATCATGCTAGTTGGGAAGCCTTGTATATTCGTCATCCTTTTAACATGTTAATTGCTGGACCGAGCGGTTCAGGCAAAACCGAATTTGTCAAACGTTTGATCGAACATAAACATCATTTGATCGATCGTCCACCTGAACGCATCGTGTGGTGTTACAAAGAGTGGCAATCGTCATACAGCCTCTTGCAAGAAAGTCAAGGTGATTCCATTGTGTTTGTAGAAGGTATTCCTAGAGAAGACGAGGGGATCGTGTCAAACTCATTGGGTCATTTTTGACGACATGTTAGGAGAAGACGAAGGAGAAACTGTGGTTTACGCGAAAAGGGCATCATCGTAATGCCAGTGTCATTTACATTACACAAAATTTATTTCAATAAATTAAAGCCCATCGTACCATTAGTCTCAATGCTCATTACGTGGTTTTGTTTAAAAGTCCTCGAGATAAATCACAAGTGCAAGTCTTAGCCAAACAGTTAGAAACACCTTGGCGGACTCATGCGTACGATGATGCCACTAAAACGCCACACGCCTATTTACTTGTGGATTTAAAGCCCACTACCCCCGATTATTTGCGATTTCTTACCGATTTGTTTCACGACTGGTGCAAAGACAGAGGACCTGTCGTGTACACGTCCTCGTCGTCGACATAACTATATGAACCACTAAAAAAAATCTATAAAAACCTTGGTCACTTTGACCTTGTCTCATACATTGTCAACATGACGACCCTTCAGTCTCATCTTCCCATCAAATTGATTCGTGCCTTGTACGGCATCAGTCGCGAAAAAATCCACAAAGACGTGCTCACGTCTTAGAAGCCAGTCTCAAAGAAGTCTTACGATGGTTTACGGTGACAGCACGTCAAATACTGCAAGGCATCATTCACATTCCACATCAAACCAAACGCTTTTTTGACAGAAACAAAGTAGCCTTGACGCAACTGGCCAATCTTCGGATCGACACTCACATCAAAAAGCAAATCATATTGAAACCTGGAGGTAGTGGTTCTCTAGGAGGTGTCATCATTCGTTCCCTTTTAAAATGGGATCCCAATGCTCCCAAAGTTCACCCCAAGAAAAACAAAAAACAAACGAACCCCTAAGAAAAAGAACAAGAGTGCCAAGACCAAAACACAGAAAAAGAAAAGTACACAGAAAAAAGCGGTCACCCGCAAAAAAGGCACTTCGGCCAGGACGCAACCTTATCTTCGTCAACCACGACCTGTAAGAGAAGATCTACAAGGACGTTTGGCAGGGAATGTGTTTTCAGTAGCCTCAGAGGCTTTCACTTCTCCGTTGCGAGTGATGCCAGACAAAGCCAATTTGACACACGTTTTTCTTAATTTGATGAAACATTGGAAATCTGTGTCTCCCAAAACGTCTCCTCCTCCGTTGACAACCTCGTCCACATTAGCGTCAGTTGCAGCTGTTTACAAATTACCTGCCCCTAAAGTCAAAGCCCAAGAAAGATCTGGCATGTTAAAGAGTTTACTAGATTTGTCCAAACAAGAATTGTCTCGATTGAGTCCTTTACGTACCCCTTCACGACGTGTGTTACCTGCCATGAAGTTGATACGAAGCAAAGATAATCAGTGGCGACGCATTCCAGTATAAAATTGACTTGAGGACCACAACGGGAATCAGTATTTTCTGTACCACTGCTGAACACTCAAGGATGCCTCCTCAAAAACGTGCACACAACAACCCTCCTCGTTCTACTGTCCAAAAAGGAAAAGGAAAAAGACGATCTCGTCATCCTACCAAACGCTCAAAAACCAATCATCGACGTCATCCCCTCAAAAGACACAGTCATCCAAAGAAAAAGAGAAGTCACCAAAGGGGAGGATCTTTTATAAGAAAACTAGTCAATTCAGCTAAGAACCGGACTGGTATCTTTAGCGATGCTTTTGATGATTTAGCGAAGCATGCCGTTACCTTTTTGAGAAACCAATAGAAAAGAAGATAAAAGAGGGTTTGTATCAAGTCTTTGACGCAATTGGTATTGTGGAACGAACAATCAAATATGTCACCTTGCACAAAACATTCTTATTCACCCCACAAGGGAAAGAAAAGGAAAGGACTACCTCCTCGTCTAGTCAAACACAGAGACATGTTGTCTGTCCTGTCCAAAGCCTCTTTTCCCATGCGAAAACAAATCATTAAAACTGCTTCGAAAGACGTCATCGATACCGTGTGCGAATGTTGTTTGAATGTCTTGAAAGGCACGATACCTTTGTCTCCACACCAGAAAAAATGCTTCGCCAAACATCGACACGTTCTTCATCAAATGGTCCAAAAGAAAATATCCATCCGTCAAAAGAAAAAGATGTTAGTGCAACGCGGAGGATTTTTCCCATTCTTGCACCTTTGTTGACAGGTTTAATACCAGGCTTGATACAAAGGATGACACAAGGGATGACCCAAGGGATGTCCCAAGGGTTTCCCCAAGGGATGGGTAGAAATATGTATGATCGTTCCAGAAGATAAAAGGACCCTATGCAGCACAACAATCTCAGACATCATCATTGAAAGCCCACGGAAGGACGAAAACTGACTTTGGTTCCTTAGAAACGATGGATGGAATACCATCATTGGCAAGAACAATGAACCCCCCACTTACCACCCAATCCTCATTTGACCGAGATGTCCCAATTATAGCACGAACTGCAATCCTTGATACATCGCCACGACTTTTCCGAAACCGAAAAATCTCAAAAGTACGGTCAACTCTTGAAACGACTGCAACTCTTTCATCGGAAAGCTGCGGAACAAACAGCTCTACCCACTTTGTCCGATTTTAATGCTCTAATGAATAGTTCGTCGCCCTCACCCTCTACAGCGGTCAAAACAGACGTCACCCAACCATTACCCAGGGAAGAAGAAGAACGCCATAATCTCTCTCAAACACACACTGCCACTCCCATTCCGAGTAAGATTGCCGCTTCCTTTTTGACCCCTTCCCCCACTCCCCTACGAGAAGAACTCAAAATTTTGGTTAAAAAGATGATGGCTATTCCTCCTTCGACAGATGTGAAAAAGAAAGAAAGGAAGCCGGAAGTGAGAAAAGAAAAGAAGACCAAATCTATCCCATTACCACCTCCATCACTACCACCACCAATACCCTCGACGTCAACTTCTGTGGCACATCGGACACGTAACACCGTTTCCAAACATCCCCCATTTCATCCTACCCAAAGCAGTATCCTCGAAGAGTGGGTACCTTATTAACAAAACCATGGAGAAGGTATTAGCCAGCATTTACTACGATCCAGTCCACCCTGCAGGTTACGGAGGCATTCAGAAATTGTATCGTGCTGCAATAACTCGTCTGAAAAAGCTTCGTTTAACTGCAGTACAACGATGGTTACAAGAACAAGCGACGTACACTTTACGCAAACCCATTCGACGAAAATTTTACAGAAGTCGCACTCAAGTGGAAGGTATCGATCATCAATGGCAAGCCGATTTAGCCGATATCTCTCATTTAGCCGCCTACAATCGCGGTTACAAATATTTGTTTTGTGTCATCGACGTCTTTTCTAAATTTGCCTGGGTCGTACCATTGACATCCAAATCGAGCGAAGAGTTAGTACGAGCTTTGCAACTGGTGTTGAAACAAAGTGGTTGTCACCCTCTTCGATTGCAAACCGACAAAGGCACCAAATTTCTGAACCAAGCTTTCCAACGAGAACTAAAGAAACGTGAAATTCATTTTTTCACCACCGAAAATCCTGAAACCAAAGCCAGTATCGTGGAACGTTTTCAACGTACACTGAAAGAACGCATGTGGAAATATTTTATGCATCAACACACTCTCAAGTACATCGACGTCTTACTGTACTTAGTCCAAGCCTACAATCAATCTTACCATAGAAGCATTGGTCGTGCCCCACAAGAGGTGAAACCTGACAACGAAGTGACTGTTTTTGAGCGTCTGTTTGGTACGTCCCGCACGATGGCTGTCCCCAAGAAATGCGGAGAAGTGTTAACCACGGGAGATTGGGTACGCATTGGTGAAACCAAACGCACTTTCGACAAAGGTTACTTACCCAACTGGACCACCGAATTGTTTCGTGTTTCTGGGCGAGTGCGTGATCGTCATCCTGCCGTCTATAAATTGGAAGACATGAACGGAGAAGTATTAAAAGGAACGTTTTATTTACCTGAGTTACAACGTGTCACCAAAAAAAGACGACGTGTACGACATTGAAAGCATTCTCGAACGAAGAACCCGTAAAGTAGGAAAACGTCGTGTCAAAGAAGTTAAAGTACGTTGGAAAGGATATCCTCCTAGTTTTGATTCTTGGATTGACGCTACACAAGTCATCGACTATAAAAAAAAGTGATCATCATGCCCTTCAATACAGCTTCAGCAACCACAGTGACTACTCCTTCACTCACGTCATCTCTGCAACATTTACAAAAGCAACCCTTGTGGGTGTGGTGTGGAGAACGTGTCCCTAAAACGCAAATCGTCTTTTTCTGTGGTATATTGTGTTATCGGTGCAGCTATTGCTAATTTGAGTTTGCAACAAGGATACAAACAATTGTGGACCATTTTACTCAGCAGTTGAATCGGGTATCTTCTTCCCATTCCTTCCCTGAAATACTCTTACAACGGAAACAACAGTAACAATATTGGGAGTCTTGCGTGCAATGTTAGTCATTCTCCTGACAGTCACCCTTCCAATCTCAATCCTCTTTTAGAAACTCCTTTAACCTCGAGTGACTCCTCGGACAGAAGAACATTGGAATTATGAACCACACTATTAACCAATTTTACTTAACGTTACCCAGCGACAGTTCCACGTCTAAATTACCTCAAGCCATGCATTTGGATCAAGATGATCATTGGGAAGCAGCTTTAGTAGAAATAATACACTCCCGACACAAATCAAAAACATCGTCGAAAATCAAAACACATTTACAGTAGAAGTGTATGACAAGCAATTGCAACAAGCCTTAGACGAACGAGGCGCTACTGGCATTGACACAAAGAAATCAGATGGGTTCCCAACTAGACAACTGTCCACTCATGTGTTCACCATTCCTGCAGTCTACTATTTTAGTGGTCAACATTTAGTGACTACGATTGCAACCAGGTTCAATACTTTGTTTGGTAAACCCCTGGACAAAATCAAAGAAAGTGTTACCTTTGAGTACATTAAAGTAGCTCGTCGCCTCATGATCAAATTTTCAGAGAAGAAAATAATACCCATTACCTATTGTCCTGAATTGTTTGAGATTTTAGGTAGAGACCTCAAGATGCTCCCGAACAAAAAAGAAATACCAGGCATAGCCAGTAACTTGGATTTTGCGAAATAGTTTCGATTCCCTGTCGAAATGAACCATGGACTCAATTTGATGTTTGTGTACTCCGATGTGGTGGAGTACAACGTGGTAGGACACACCTCTGTACCGTTACTGCGTGTTATTCCGTTCAAAGTGGATATCACTACCGCTGACGAGGAAGGTGGAAATACCTATCACGTTCACCGTAAATTTGTACATCCTCATTATTTACCCGTCAGTAAGTCGTATTTCGACAGTGTCAACATTACTATAAAAGGAGAACTAGGACAAAATATTCCATTTACCAAAGGGAAAGTGACAGTGAAACTCCATTTTCAAAAACGATTCTCGAACAACTGAAAAAGTGATGTATCCTGTGTACCAAGGTGTCACTCATCAACTAGGACATGGTTTAGGAGATATGTTTAAATCAGCCTTTCGTTCCGTGGTCCCTGTTTTAAAACCGATGGTGACACGAGGATTGCACGCCGTAAAAGATGCCGAATTGACTCACGGCAAAGATTTTCTTCAAAATGTTCTCATTGACAAACAAAACCCTAAAGAAGCTTTTTTGAGAGCAGACAAAAATGTCTTGCTTCAAACGGGTAAAGAGATTTTGGGCCGACGAGAAAGTCTTATAAATGCCCTGAACGGTACCGAGTCTGGCATTCCTGCTTCCCTGAGGACACAGCAAGGACAAGGCAGAAAGCGACGACGAAGACGTCCTTTCAAAAGTCTCCATATCTCTAAAGCTAGAAAAACGAAGAAAAAAATAACCGCTCGTGACTTAGATATTTTTGATTATTAAAAGTACAAAATGATGCACCAAGAATCTTGTGCCTGTTTCAAGTCTAAACTGGATCTCTTTGCCATGCCACCCACGATGATGACCATGCAAGAAGCCAAATGGGTCGAATTTCATCCCATCTCCTCTTTGACGGATTCAGCTCCCATCGAGTTTGAAATCAAAGGACAACCCGAAGATTACATTGATCTCAACAACAGTTACTTTTATTTGAAAGTGAAAGTAACCAAAACGGACAATACCAATCCAGGAGCCAATGATAGAGTAGCTCCCGTCAACAATTTCATACATTCCTTGTTCAGCGATGTGGATTTGTACATGAATAACAAACTGATCAGTAGTAGCATGGATTCTTACCCTTACCGAGCGTACCTCGAAAATCTTTTGACGTACGGAAAGGAAGTCAAGAACACTCATCTAGATGCTTGCGTGGTATGGAAACCTGACACAGCAGATAAGTTTAACGACACAGCCTTGTCCATAGCAGCTGAGGGTGACAATCCTGCCGATCTTCATAATGTAGGTTTTAACGACCGTCGAATGAAAATTCTGCAAGGACGTAGTTTAGAACTGTTCGATCGTTTGCATTTGGAAATGTGGTTTCAAGAAATGTATTTGCTGAACGGAGTAGATATTCGCTTGAGACTGAATCGTAGCAGTACTGCTTTCCATTTGATGGCTCATGCCAATGAATTCAAAACCATTATCCAAGAAGCCAGGTTATACGTGCGTCGTGTGGAAGTGTTACCTAAAGTGGGAAATGATGTCAGTCACACTTTGAGCAGAACGACAGCCAAGTATCCGATACGACGCGTGGAAGTCAAAACTTTCACCATTGCCACTGGACTCCGATCTAAGATCGAAGATCATCTGTTCCAAGGACAGTTACCCAAACGTTTATTCATTAGTATCGTCAGCAATGCAGCTCTCAACGGGGCCCACAATGAAAATCCTTTCCAGTTTAAGCACTATAATGTATCCAAAATCGAAGTCAGTCGCGATGGCAAAACTTTGTGTACCCGAACTTTCGAACCCAACTTTGGCGAACAAAAGAACTACTTGAGGTCGTACTTGTCGCTGTACGAAGCCACAGAGCAGTTAGTAACCAACACCAGTCACGGCATTTCCTACGACGATTATGCAGAAGATTACACTTTGTGGGCTTTTGATTTCACGCCATACCAAGGCACCCTATAAAATCTGGACAACTGCTTGTGGAACTTCAGTTTGCAGGAGCTCTTACCGAAACGGTGAAAGTCATTCTGTATGCCGAATTCGATAACACCATAGAAATCAACAGTTTGAGAGAAGTCATTCTAGACTATTAAACACTATGGAAGACCCTTGTCCTTCTTTGAATAGTGGAGAATCCATGGAAATGGAATGGGAGGTTACAGAGAAAGGAGAACCTCAAGACCAAAAAGAAGTAGTGATCATGCAGTCCAGATGGTCAGAACAGGAACAACAGTTAGTCGCCTGTTTTGCCAAACACTTGGAGGATAAAATGAGGGACATGATTAAAAAAGATTGTTATGGATGTCAAATCGATCATCCTAGTCAAATTCAACACTATAAATGTATGATGATGAGTCAAGAAGAAAAATTGGACGATTATCTGAACGAAGCTTGGAGTCTCATCTCAGAAGAAGCCGTGCTACATCAGTGGTATAAAGGCTTACGTGATCATTCCTCTCCTCCATTGTTTGCTCGAGACATTATATCGCATCGAAGCTCTCATGGCTAAGAGTAAGGAGACGAAGCAAACCAACAGTTACTTGACAGACCTTTTCAAGCGAAACGTCTGGATTGAATTGATGACTTATCATCACCTGTGAAGAAAGGAGAAAAACAAGGCTACATAACAAAAAGTGGATACCTGGGAGCTTTATTATCTTTTAAACCGTAGTTTGTACACTGCTTCTTGGAATCCTGTCGTGTGTGCTAAAGATGTACTACCTCATCGCAAACCTCAAGAGAATCAAGCTTATGTCATCAACACAGATGACAGTCATCTTCTAGGAACTCACTGGGTAGCTGTCTACTTTCCTCAAGAGGGTTGTGTGGAGTATTTTGATTCGTATGGATTACCCGATTCGGAAAATGATATCATTGACTTTATGAGAAGAAATGCCCAGACGACACGATTCAATAATTTGAAATTAAGAGGCACAGATTATATGGTGTTTGGACGATATTGTGTCTATTATCTGCATCATCGCAGTCTTGGATATTCTTTAGAACATTTAGTGACTTCTTTTGATCGTCATTCGTCTCGAAACGATGACAAAGTAGATCGATGGTTTTGTGGCCATTATGGCTATCTGTTGTCTTTAACTAGGAAACGTAGTGTACATCAATGGCCCAATGACTTCCAACAGTGGAAATCTCAATTTAATTCACAACGTTGTCAACCATGTCAAAAATAATGTATTAGTGTTATTGAAGAAAAAAATGTTTGTTATTTGAATAAATATGTTGTGTTTTGAAACCAATGCGTCTGTTGTTTGTTTAACATTTTTATTCATATAAATGCTCTTTGACTTCTTTCTATCACTCACATCAAACTATCCAAACGTTTACAACCCTAAACCGTAGAGGGGTGTTTTCCATCACGTCCGCGCTTGAACCATATAAAGCAGGTGTAGTCTCCAGTCAGGGCTACCCAATATTCTCGAAAAGAATTATTCATTCAATTTGCTAATAGTATGTGAGGAAGTTAGAAAAAAATAGAAGTGAGTCTATAATCACTCTCTTTTAGTTTTGTTTGAAGTGCGTCTATTTTGAAATATCTTGTTAAATCTATAATTTATATGAGTAAAGTAAAAATGTGAGTGAGTGTTTTTTTAAGTCCGCCTGTTTTAGTAATGATAAGGATAATGTAAGTTTTTGCAACGTAAAGGGGTGTTTACCATCACGTCCACGCTTGAACTATATATCTGTACTAGAAAAAAATTGGAATGTTAAGATGTTAGGAAAAAATATAACTTGAAAGATTGACTAAATTGCACAGGTGGCTTACACAATATCGGTATAGGATGTCCACTAGCAACAACTGGACTCGATTTGATAAGACTAGGGCGTGCAAGACGAACGACATCAAAGTGCCAGTTCACAGATCCTTTTCCTCCTCCTCCGCTGCCTGACTCCAACACCAGCAAATGACTAGAAGTGGAAACCATTTTTCACTAGTCATTATTTGGTGCCATTGCACCTCTAGCTCTGCATCCTCCGATTGGTTGATAGGGTTGAGTGCGTGGCTGTTCTATTCCCGCTCACCTAGGTCTTTCATTCATGTCGATAGATCCTTATAGGGGTGCGGCATGACGACCAAATTAAATAGCATACTATGTATGCATAAACGTCCGTGGGGATGTGGCACCATTCCTTCCTCACGGGAAAATCTAAATAACTACCATATTAATTGGTAGTGTAAAATAGTGAACAAATGACGCTTTGTGGCCGGTTTCACTTAAAACCATAATTCATTCATTCAGTCTGGCTACCTATCGTTGGCGCATCAACTCAAAAAAGATGAGTAGACTGCAAAAATTGAGAGAGCTTCAAATGCACTTGAAGAATGCTAGGCGTCTCCTGGACGAGCTGACCATGGAAGCCATAGAAGAACAGACCAAGACTGAAGAAGAAGAGAAGAGAAAAAAGAAGGAAATTAAATTGACAATTTTACCTCACCCTATCATGAGACAGACTAGTAAAGTCACACCTATGGTGAGGACACCTTCACCACCACCAGAACCAGCTCGTCCACTACAGGCACAACCCCCACCGCAACAACCACAGTCTCATTCACGTTTGCGAAATAGGAAAATAGAGAGGGAAGTTTTAACTATCCCTCAAAGTGAAGACTGGGATAGTGAAGCCACTCATTCTCCCTCTGCGCTCCCAATCACAAGAATGAATTGGGAAAACGATTGGAGTAGGAGATGTGTGTGCGGGGCTAGACCTGGAAGATGCCAGCATTAGTCAGGTGCAATTTGAAGTATAAAAAAAACAGCCCTTCTCATGGCTACCCAAATATCTAGAAAAGAAATACTATGTCAATTGCCAATGGGTATGAGAGAGGAGTAGTGTGATTATAAACACTAACTCTTTTTAGATGGTATATGGTGTGATTTTGGATAGTATATGATATGGTTTGTTTTGGCTGCTTCCCGTATGTGTGGATAGTATAGGGTGTGATTTTGGATAGTATATGATATGGTTTGTTTTGGCTGATTCCCGTATGTGTGGATAGTATAGGGTGTGATTTTGGATAGTATATGATATGGTTTGTTTTGGCTGATTCCCGTGTGTGTGGATAGTATAGGGTGTGATTTTGGATAGTATATGATATGGTTTGTTTTGGCTGCTTCCCGTATGTGTGGATAGTATAGGGTGTGATGTTGGATAGTATATGATATGGTTTGTTTTGGCTGATTCCCGTGTGTGTGGATAGTATAGGGTGTGATTTTGGATAGTATATGATATGGTTTGTTTTGGCTGCTTCCCGTGTGTGTGGATAGTATAGGGTGTGATTTTGGACAGTATATGATATGGTTTGTTTTGGCTGCTTCCCGTGTGTGTGGTTAGTATAGGGTGTGATTTTGGATAGTAAATAATATGGTTTGTTTTGGCTGCTTCCCGTGTGTGTGTGGTTAGTATAGGGTGTGATTTTGGATGGTATATAATATGGTTTGTTTTTGGCTGCTTCCCGTGTGTGTGGTTAGTATAGGTGTGATTTTGGATAGTATATAATATGGTTTATGAATAGTATATAATAGCAAAAGTGAGTGTAAGGGGTGTTTTCCTTCACGTCCGTGCTTAAGATATATATACGCAATCGTCGGTCCTTGGAGCCATTCAGTTTTGAACACATTAAGATGAATATCGACTTGTTTATCCAACTCCGAGACAGCTGGTTTGGGATCCTTGATGTAGAGTATGAAGTGGAAAGACTTGAGGAAAAATTTCAGTGTAACCTGGGCTTTGTAAGCCATTTGAAATTAGCAAGAGACCTATTAGAAGGCATGATACAGGAGGAAGTCAAGAAATAAAGAAGACTTATTAAAACAAAATATATAAGAATAGGGGACTTGAAGGAGGCGCTTGATAATGTCGTCAAAGTCAGGTGCTTTCTAGAAGAAACATTAAATTTGATAGTGTGGGAATATGTGAAGTGGGATCTAGACCGGCTAAAGAAAGCAGAAGCAATGATGAGAATGGTGATGGAAGAACAGTTGATCCACATGAAAGAAAACTGGGTTAAGGAGAGAAAGGAACAAAAAGAACAAAAAGAAGAAAGAGGACTTTGATCAACTAAATCGAAGATGGATCAAAGTTCAGGAAATGTTTAGAGCTATGGGACATCATAACTGGATTCCCGAGGACGATAAGAAGAAGAAGAAAACGGGAATTATTGGAAAAATCAAAAGGTGGTGGAACAACGGCAGAAAATGAAAGGAGAAGAAGAAGTATCCAAAGGCCCTTTTCAGGGCCACTCCTATACCTCGAAAAGATAGTAGCTTTCTTTGCCTCCATTTTCCCCTTGTCGCTAGACAGACCCATATACAAATACAAATCATATTTCCCATGTTCAATTCCCTTGACGCTAGATAGTCCCACCATGTTCCATTTCCCATGACGCTAGATAGACCCAAATAGTTCCCATGTTAAATTCCCCTTGACGCTAGATAGTCCCACCATGTTAAATTCCCCTTGACGCTAGAGTATCCCAAGCTGTTTTTGACTGGATTTTCCCTTGACGTTAGATCGTCCCCTATTACTTCTTAGATGTTTTAAAGCTCTTAGAACTTCTGAAATTTAGGCGCTATACAAAATCTTCATTGTTATTATTATTATTATTGTTATTATTATTATTATTGTATGCCCTTCAATGCTGACTGTCCCACAGTGGTTTTACAAGGCTTAGGTCATAATGCGCTCTAAGTAGATGCTGAAATACGTGGGTGACAGGAGACAGCCTTGATGTACTCCAAATAATGTCTAGAACAAGTCTCCCACAGGACATTGAGCAATTACTGTACTGGTAACCTTGGTGTACAACTGCTTGATGGTATTGGTCAACGTTTGACCCATGTTGTTCTTCTTTATTGTTGCCCATAATGCCTCATACCACATTCTGTCAAAGGCCTTTTTGAAATATATGTTCACATGATAGATGTCTTGTTGATGTTGCGCGTACTTTTCGCACAGAACCATGCGACTGAATATTTGTTCTGTTGTGCCTCTTCCACTCAGAAGCCCTGTCTGTTCTTGAGCGATTATTTCTTCTCATTGTGATTTCAGCCTGTTCAGGGTGATATTCAATATCACCTTGCTAGTATGGCTGATCAAACGGATAGTTATGTTAGTTTGGCACAGCTGGAGATTGACTTTTGTGGGGAGTGTCATAATGATTAACTTGGTCCACTGTGTTGACCATTCACCTATCTCCAGATCATGTTGCTGATTTTTGGTAGTTGCTCTATCGCTGACACCCCCACCCCCCACCTTTTGTAAAAATGTATTTAGCTGGGATGTTGTCTACTCCAGCTGACGTCCAATGTTTCAGTGCTCTTATTGCTAACTACACCTCTTCTTTGAAAATGAGGAAATCATCATCATATGAGAAGTTTTGAATTTCAAGCATCTCTGGTTCTCATGATGGCTGTAGAATTCTTTGCAATACTCAGTCCATCTTTGAGCAACATCACTCGCTTCTCTGAGGCATTATCCACTTTCATCTCGAACGATACTGATTCTTGGTTGCTTCTGTCCTGCGAGGTCTTTCACAGTATGGAATGCCGTTTTGCTGTTATTTTTTATTCTGGAAAACCTATCGATAGTTTTAATGATATATTTTCCGCCAGAGACCCTATAAAGCAAAACAAACCAAGCATTATATTGTCAATATTGAATTCCCCTAATAGGTTATACAGTTCAAAAATATGGAAATTTGAATATATTCCTTAAATTTGGTCCGTTTCAACTCTTACAATGGTGTCCTGATATTAAATCATGATTTTCCAAAACAGTCCAATTATGTTACATTCCCAATATTTCCAGGAAGTCACATACTCTTTAACCTATGGACTAATGAATCTATCAAGTGTTCGGTCTTTTGCAATACATGACCTTGAAACAGTTTCCCCTCAAACATGTCCACATTACTTTACCAAACAATTATCATCCTTCTTTTATTCTGAATTCCAATTAACTCATTTGAGATACTACCAACAAATTTATAAAAAGTTAAAATACGTTGAGTAAAGTCGCCTAGCTAATACATTAAATATTCAACGAAAAACAAAAACAAAAACGTTGATAATTTAAACTTTGCTTATTATAATCCATCTTTGTGTGATATTAGTAGCTGCCAGTATTTATAGTGAGACCTATATATTTAGGATGGATTGACGTCTTGATGTCCCACTCGCTTTTGGACTAAACAAGATGATTCATGAAGAATACTTTGCTCTTTTAAAACAAGACATTTCCCGTTTCTTTGGTGAGTGTGTGTAGTTTTCATTTCGTCCTATATTGTTTTTTTTTAGTCTGGAGTAACATTATTATTACAATTATGGTAACGAGATGCAATGGTTCTTTAAAGTGATGGTAGGAAAGTTATAAAAATGATAATGACTTGACTTTGTTTAACATATATTTCAAACTGGTACCACTCAAGCCTTCAACGTATGCTTGTATTCGTAAGCGATTATGGGTGTTGGTCAAATGATGTGTGTTAGAACGTATCATTGTATAGATGGTATGAGTGGAGGTATAAGGTTACAGTTCACTATTTATTGAACTGTCAAAGCGTATGTTAAACCTATGTAAATGTTTAACATTGGGTTTGTTTGTCATCACAATCTCACGAAAATGGAGGCATATGTCATATTTCTCACTGATTAGTTGATTCGTGGCCATGCTAAATAGAATTCTAAATTACGTGACCAATCTTTCTCATCATCTTACAAGAATGTTTTTTACTCTTAAAGATCCTCGTTTGTTTTTGAAATATTTGGATATTTTGAACAGAGTTTACCATCTGATCCCTAGATTGCACAATGTTTTACATGGGGTTCACCTAAAGCCTCTAATGCCACACTATACTATTTTCGATCTTTTATCTGACATAACTGCGATGTTAGTGTTAGGGTGTTTAAATGCTTCCCAATTGTATAATAACAATTCCATGAAGACCTTCAATCCAAAATAGTACATGTGAATAAGATACGCAAAACATTGATTATGTACCTGGAGTGCATGCCCGTCTTTCCATAGGTGATTCTTTGAAGTTCCGCTATTTAAATGCTGTGAACAAAGAAACATAGAAATCAATAAACGATTTAAAAGACTCGTATAAATATTACTGCAGAGTGTGAATGAACTTGACGCGCATGAACAACCATTTATTCAGTACTATTGTGAACGATTTTTCGAAGTATTGTGGAACTGTTGTCTAAAACTTTACAAAGAGATATATGCATTCCAAACTATATACATGATGAGCTGTGTAATGTATTATGCCTAACAGTCGGTTTAGATTTCAACAGAATATGAATATTTCGATACATTCTTTGAGAAGATATAAATCTTTCATCTGGATTGGGAATTAAGTTTGTATTTTGTATTTACAAGTTTGAATAATAACTGATTGGAGATAAATATAAACTCTATATTATTTTCATGTGCATTGATGATCATACTCCTCATAGAAACACCAATTTGCAAAATGGGCACATTCGACTAAATAATCGATGGAAAACTTCAGCCCAGACTTTCTCCGATACACTGTAAAAATTCTTTGTAGGTATATTAGGTATCAAATGGTGATATCGAATACTTGAGTAACTAGTATTGATCTATATGATATCAAGTTGGACCTTTGGAAGCCTGTATGTAATTTATATAATATCAATGAGCTTTATACACCTGAACATTTCGAGCCAGATTAGAAGATGGAGACTGAGAGTGTAGAATATGTTAAACAAACAATAGAATATACATGTAGTAGAAAACGTGTAATGAGAACAAGGCTCCTAAATTTTATTACGAATAGAATATTGAAGATACCACTATTATACTCAGGAAGCCGTTCTGAAGGTATATCGAGTATAAAGTCTGACACCGATTTTATGTATGAAGCTTGCGGGATATTTACAATTTCTAATGAAGAGCAGATTGGTTTAAAAAGTACCAATTCAGTGGTATTTGAAGTGATGGATACACATGACGTTCATTTGGGGTACACAAGAATTAGAATCTTGGAAGGTGATTGGAATGATTTTAGCGACTTTGCCTCCTTTGGAGATGGGTTGCGATCTCTTTGCGAAACGTTTGGTAAAGATAATTCTAAATACCTATCAAACATTCTTATAAAGAAATACTGGGATGCGCGCATGACCAGTGTATTTCCACATCAAGGATGGAAGAATGAGATTTATTCGCACGGTCCATCCACTGTCACTCGATATGCTGTTGATAAGGATGTGGCAGAAATTGATACTGTGCTTTGCCTCAGGGGTGAGTGGCAAGGATTCGCCAAAGAGTGGCTGGAAAGAAAGAAGAATTACAACTGGCCAACGAAAGAATTGATCGAGGTGATTAAAGCGGCTGGCTGCAACTTAGTACCTATAGGCCATCGCCTTTCGAGTGGGAAACACTTGGAACTGAAATGGAGAATTTTATTTTCCAAAGCGGAGTGCCTTCTTATCTGGTCACTAAACGGTTCTCAGATTGCTTGCATTGAGTCCATGAAACTCTTTTTTCAGGTATTCATCTCTCCTAAATTTCCAGATCTATTTTCATCCTGTTTCATCAAATCGGCAATGTTCTGGCTAATTGAAGAAACTGAAAGTAATTTCTGGCAGCCACAGAACCTACTATCATGCATGGACAAATTATTTCCAAACTAATTACATGTGTGGATAAAAAGTGTATTCGGAATTTTTTCATTCCAGGAAATAATATGATGGATGCCAAGGCAGCCGAAGCAGAGGAGATACTTGGTATACTTCAGCAAGAGCTAAAAGTTTATGACGTAGCAGGTAAAGAAAATGGCGGATGCTAACCAAAGAAATACTTGTGCAGACGGACAAGAATGATATATACCATTATCATATTGAGATAAATAGTCTTAGCGTATCTCGCCATTTGATTTGCAACTCAATAAGGGGTTCGAACATAAAGGACGGCAAAGATAAGCTTATGCAAGGAATAAATGAGTTGCAATGCTGTGAAGGCAAGGACATGTTACCAGATGTATGCAAGCTCCTTAGACAAGAGTTGGAAGCCATATTATCAATTGCCACCTTCTGCGAATTTCAGTCTGATTCAGGAATGGATAGGACACATTTGCTAAATAACACAAAAAGGGTCGAAGAAATCTTAAAACAATATGCAGAATTAACTAACTCAGCAGGAAAGCTTCTGCTCTGCATATTTTATTTCTATATAGAAAGATATCAAGACGCCTTGGCAATCATCGATGAAGTTCAAACGCGATACACGTCTCAGGTGGTTCATTATACGTTTTGGAATCGATCCAAGCACCAAAAGATGAGTATTATCCACATGTCAGTCCAAGACCAACTATGAACGAAACGCTGAAAATTTACATCGCATTGGATGTTGTCGTATTGCCATGTTTGTCTCGTGTTTTTCCAGCCTCAATTCAGGACGAGCCCTACAGCGGAGATACTGTATTTATCCATCCTCTCTTCTATGCCTTCTTTATGCAATTTCATTGTTTCTACAGGATGGGGAATGCTGCAAAATGTAAAGCTGTTTTAAATAAGATGCAAACTTGTGTGGCAGAAAACATGGACGTGCTCAAGACAAAATAAGATTTCACCATTCTGCATTTAGCTGTCATCAATTGTTAGAAAGACATACGGTTTCTGGAAACTACTTCATAGAGACTATCAAATCATTGTCGCAAAACATAGCGATTTGAAGGGTGGTGTAGTGTATTTGAAGATACCATACTGTGACAGGAAAGACACATTTGTGCTGCATTTGTAAGTATGGAACGATTTTTAAAAGTAATCCACTTTACCTTATCATGTGCATCTGGTTATTAACTGCCAGATGAAATAATAACATCAACAAATCCATACCTGCTGAAAGAGCAGCATACGCTCCATAGGGTAGTGTTTAAGAATGCACTCATAAATATATGGAATAATATTATTTGAAACAATACAAAATAATTGTGATGTCACTTCGTTGGTACAAACTAAGCTTAAGCACTTCAATATTTGTAGAACTGTTGCTTTGAATGAACTTTTTATGGTATTATATTTAGAGCATGCACTGCACAGTACACTACAGGACTTAAAATATCTTAAACACCCGTAGCTTACACAGGTTATTACTTCCTGCTTATATGTCTAGCTATCTGTCTCAGTTTTGAAATGTTGTGCTGGTTTTAATTAGCATTGGTTGGTCTTTCTGTTGGGAATACGTACACTATCAGTTACGAACCGACCAGTTTCGGGGGTATGGCTGTGAAAGTGTAATAGAGAGCTCATGGTACATCCTTTCAAATCATGTTACATTTGTTTTAATTGATATAATACACCACCCACCCCATAAGAAGGAAATGGCCGTTAACGCAGCCACTTCTCAAACCTTTTGTATTAATTGCATGTCTTGAACTTAGCTTCCGAACAAACACTACTGTAGAGAGTGATGACTTTTTTTAACAACACATGTATGGAAACTATTTCATTGAACTTACATATGTATATTTATGTATATTTAATATGTGTTATTTTGTTATTCTTTTATCTCAATAATTGTACGTTATGTGTAATCGTATTTAGCTTTTGAATTTGTCGAAAATTAAGTTCATGGTATACTTGACAAGGATATTTCTTTATTTGTAAACAACGCAATACGAGACTAGTTTTGTTTATAGTTTCCGTGAGCGTATGTAAAATATTAGGATTTTTATCTTACTCTTGGTCAAGGTAGCATCCGTCAAGGTGTATATGATGTTTAACATGTTTTTAATTAAATTTTAGCAAACGTTTTGATCGTGTTGACAACTTGGAAGTTTACACACTTTTTGACCCTCGTCCTGGTTTTACAATTATGTTTTAGGTTGTTTTTTTAAAAATATAATCTTGTTTTGTTACTTATATAAGTACCCATTAGTGCTATAACACCTGAAGCAAAATGATGTTTGTTGTTATGTTAAGCTTTTGAATAGGATTTATTTAAATTATTATTAACAGGAATTACAAAGTGCCCAATAATATTCATGGAGAGAAACACTCATTTGCAATAGTGATTCAAACAAGGAGATCTGGGCTTATATTATTGTGATTCATTCAATGACTGTTGGCACATTTCCATATTCCAGGCCACTACAGGAACGTTTACTTATTAGGATTTGAAATGTGACTATTTTTTACTATTTGGGATTTAATTAACAGTACTGTTGTTGTCAGTGAGACTCAAAGAATCCACCAATAATGCAATTATATTCAACACGCTAGTAAGTTTCAAGCTCAAGCGGCACTCTTGTTGGCAGTGAAAAATGAGTTACATCCTCATGAACAGAGGCACCTAAAAAATGACAATCCAACCCCACAGGAAAGAGAGTTTCTTGAAAATCTACACGGATGGAACATACTGTAATCAAGCCAGCAGAGAAGAGGTTATGTATTGTTATCAAGATATGTTTAACAACATCCTAGCGGCAACAGGTATATTTCAGATTAATGATTTTATATTTTTTAAACAACTAAGTCTTGATCCTACAGCTAAACACGTTGATCCTGTGTGTCAGATATTATCACGCAGGATGCATAGTGTAAATAATAATAACCTACATCATACCGTTGACTCCAAGTCGTTTGAATTTTATTTAGTACCTAAAATACACAAAGAGTGTAACCCGAAAAGATATGTTGCTGTTTCTTCGGGAGAAGGGGAGTTGTTTGCACACATACAATCTTGAATAATAACAAGCAAATCGGTCAAAACTATTAGGAGTGAAAACAAAATATTAGAGTGGTAACATGGATTTAAAATTAAACTGACAGACTACTCATACAAAATGACTGTGTAAAATGTGTATTCCGTATACACGCGGTGTGCTCGGAATATGTCAATTAAACAAACAGTAGTCAATATTGAAACAACGTGCAATAAGAAGAAAGCTTCTGAATTTTTTTATGTATTACCATTGTATCAAGTAAGCCGTGCCAAAGCATATCGGGTTAATCGTTTGAAACGTAAAAAGCCACCGGGATATTCGATTTTCGATAATGAAAGATATATCGATGTAATAGATGGCAGTAAAATGACAACTTTGGTGACCGATGCACGTAGTGTTCAGAAAGGGTACAAGATCTTTGATGGTAACTTGAACGGTTTAAGAGAGGGTGCCCTTGCTGGAGACGGGATACATTCTCTATACTAATGGTCCTGAAATATCATTGTAACATAATACTGGAAGAACGAGATTTTTTCCAAAATCCACGCTGTGTCACCGTCCTTTGCTTCAGGCAAGAAGTCGTCAAAAACTGAAAATAACCATCATGGAATTTCAACTGGCCAACAAACGAATTGGTAGAGAAAATTAAGGATATATCTAAGGTTGATTATCTGGTCGTTCAATAGTACTGATATTGCAGGCAAACTGTCAGTGAAACTATATTCTCAGAAAGTAATTTCTCCTACATGCTAAAACCTGTTTCCATCTTACTTCATCAAAACAGCGCTGTCCATGTTGATTGAGGTCAGTTATAGTGACTTCTAGCAACCACAAAAGCTACTTGTAAGTTACACAGAGATATATGCAGGACACCTATGCCATTATACTGATGTTCAGCAGACTACAATATCAAATGTAGTAAACGTTCGATTGTTACAAGTAAAGATTGAGAAATACATCCTAAACCCACTTCGATAGTTCCCGGATCAGAGATAAGGTCGTTATGATGACATATGTTTCAAAAGCCCTGTACGTGACCAATGTGGGGAAACAGCTCGTCTGAATCTGAGTGCAAAGTCATTCCGCATTGCGGCAGCTACTGTAAGAAGCATCACATCAATTCATAGAACTGCTGAACCTGGAAACAAAGGACGGCAATAGAAAGGGATTAAATACACAGTCAATATCCCATTTCTAGGAGCCCCCCAACAAATTCAGGTTATAGTCTCCCTGCCAGGCCCAATATTCTCAACTATAGTAAAAACCAATCCCCAAAAAGAACATATGAGAACGCACATACCGAAACAAGACCCTTACCCCACCAAAACTTCAGCAACAAGCTCAAACATTACATATAATAGACCTCAGAAAAACACAATACTCCATCAAACAACATTTAGTAACACATAAACGCCAACATTACTACACAACCTAAAGAAACAGAATCAAATAGGCAGCGAAATGGGTTTGATCACCAAATTAAACTGCATAATACGATGTGCTATCTTGAAGACAAAAATTGCAGAGGAAACTGCTAAACGGGCTCAATGGCAGCTCTCCAGACTTAAATACAATAGTAAATTTAGAATTTTGTATTCCAGAAAAAGTATGATTGATGCAAAAGCAGCCAAAACAACGGATGTATTTGAAACGCAACACACAGGATTATGACGAAAATGTGAGGAAAAATGACGGATTATCATTACAATAAAACTTTCGTACATTGAAAAGAAAGTTATATTTTTATCATATTACGATACATAATTTAGACTGTCTTGCCATTTCTTTTACCACTAGGTATGTAGTTCGAACATGAAGGACTGCAAAGATGATCTCATACGAGGAGTACATGAGTTGAAATATTGAGACGATAGGGAAATTTTCCCTGATGTACCTAAGCTTATTAGAGCGGAGCTGGAATCCATATTGTTGATTGTCTCTTACCTGGTAATCCAAACCTAATCTAAAAAAGAATCGGTTGTTTTCACCAAATGAAATACAAGAGGTCATGGCCACATTAGAGAACTGTGCAGAGTTAAATCACTCAGTAGACTTGCTTTTCTGAATGCATTATAGTTATATGTTAAAAAACTTCAAATAACCTTGGCAAATATTAGAAAAGTGCAGTAATGTTACACATATCTGATAGTCCATTATCCATTCTTGAATCGATCTTGAAAAAAAAACATGACAGCAATTACATAAACATTCAAAAGCCAACTCTGAAAAAGAAAATGAAAATGTCATTGCTTTGCATGCTTTCTTCTTTCTATGCCTGTCTCGCCATTTTGAAGCTGCGATTTACAAAATGTGCTGCTTTATTTTATCAACCACATCTTCTTTTCGTCCTTTATGAGGTTTCAATGTTTTTATGGTTTAGTAAATGCATCACAATATACGGATGTTTTGAAAAGGATAAAACCTTTCGTGCGATAAACATGTATCTGTTCAAAAGTACACGCGTTTTCAACATCCTGTATCTGGGTGAATCATGTCACAAATTGTTTGGAAGATTTACTGATTCTGGTAACTAATTCAAGGAGTCTCTCAAATCTTTATCAAAACAACGATTTCAAGGATGATACGGTGTATAGGTATATACCGTACTGTATTAGTAGACACTTATGCTGCAGTTATGGAAATAAAATAAAATCGAACGTCTAAGAATGTTATTGCAACACTTTTCGAAGAAAATTTCACCTTAACTTACCTCGTGCATTTGGTAATAGACTTATATATGAAACACTTTTACATATGCATATATTCCTACGGTGTTATGTGTGTGTGTGTGTGTGTGTGTATATATATATATATATATATATATATATATATATATATATATATATATATATATATATATATATATGGAGATGAAACTCCCAGACATTATAAACACGAGGCGGAAGATCTCACAAAAATTGTACATTTTTTATTTTCGACTGCACCATAGGCCTCCACAAACCCACTCCACTCCACCAATCCCATCTCCACCATACCCACTCCACCATACCATCTCCACCATACCCACACTCCGTTGATACATTCAGGATTCAAAACCTTCGTCATCATCATCTCAACTTCTTGAATCATCATATAAATGATTAGCACGCTCCTCTGATTCGTGCAACAGAGCTCACGGTAAGGGAATGGCAGTGATAGACTGATGGACCAACGGCAGCACTCATGGACAAACAGAGAATTGTTTGGGAAAGACGAGATAACACATTTAACCTTGTCATTCTTCGGATTTTCTGATTTGGATTACTTCCCTTGATAAATTCATCACAAGACGCTTGGCACGGTACCACTACTTGTTCTGACTCCTAACACATTCCGATTCCATGCCACCCCAATTTCGTCCACTTCCCTTTGTGTTGATGTTAATGACATTCAATGAGCTGATGGTGGAGGTGGATATGGTGGGAAAAGGAGTGCAGACAAAAGATCAGTAATAGAAACAATATATGCAACCATGATTTTATTCCAAAATAAAAATCACAACCAGCATACCTATAGCATCATCTTCATCATCATCATCACTGTTCTGTTCAAGTCTCATATGTTATCAACTTTGCCTCTCAAATTTAGTTTCTATAACATGCTTGATTTAAGCTTGGTGTAATTGTATGCACTTTGTATCCAGGTCGTGGTAGTGTTGTTGTTGCTGTTGTTAATAAAAATAATAATAATAATAATAATAATAATAATAATAATAATAATAACAATAATAATAATAGATAGATAGATAGATAGATAGATGGGTGGGTGGTTGAACGGACGGACGAACAGACAGACAGAAAGACAGACAGACAGACAGATAGATAGATAGATAGATAGATAGATAGATAGATAGATAGATAGATAGATAGATAGATAGATAGCTGGATTGGTGGATTGGTGGGTGGGTGAACGGACGGACAAACAGACAAACAGACAGACAGACAGACAGACAGATAGATAGATAGATAGATAGATAGATAGATAGATAGATAGATAGATAGATAGATAGCTGGATTGGTGGATTGGTGGGTGGGTGAACGGACGGACGAACAGACAGACAGATAGATAGATAGATAGATAGATAGATAGATAGATAGATAGATAGATAGATAGATAGATAGATAGATAGATAGATAGATAGATAGATAAACTTTGGTAATAGAGGTTTTAACTTATTTTGACCAAAACACGAGGCATTCCTAATAAGTGTAGCCTCCTGGCGCTTTGAATTTAAAATACTTTGTCTCATGAGGCGCGCGCGCGTTCCCACAAATATACACGCACGTACGCACGCTTGCACACACACACACACACACATAAATGCATATACGTATATATATATATATATATATATATATATATATATATATATATATATATATATATATATATATATATATATATATATATATATATATATATATATACACACACACTCACATACATGCATACCTGGTCTATAAATACATAACTATTATTCTTTATTTACTGACTGTCTTAGCTACTGATATAGATAGAACAAACATATTCGTCCTATTTATAGAAAGTGAAACTAAAAAAATGACCAATCTGACTCTATTTATGGTATTTTAACGATAAGGTAAACAACGTGTACACCATGCATCTAGGACATGTTTACAATACACGATGGCCAAGTTTTAAGATATTTTTTTGTCTTAGTCGAAAATAAAATGTGTCCATCTCAAAAATCAGGGGAATACCTTCTTTGTAACACTGTCCATTATACTTAGAAATATGATATAATTGGAAATAACAAATCCCTTGACATACATTTATAGTCAAATCTGTGTTTTAACTGAGTAGTATTTATTTTAAAGTTTTTTTTTGGAACTATGGTTTCAAATAGCAGATATAAACATCAGTAACTTGTAATATGTTTTGAGTAACTAATGAGACATATTGATCGTATTATCGGTGAGGGACATGCTTATCATAGAGATTTGTCCGTTAAATGAACATTGTGTGATTCGGGTGTATGCGTTGAATGATTCAACAAATCGGCAAAGCCGGTGATATTCCCTGTGATAGTCTTTCACCCGGAATACTTTCAATACTCTATGAAATATATTAAATACACTACATAACACATGCAATACTCTATGTAATACATTCAATACTCTATGTAATACATTCAATACACTATGTAATACATTCAATACTCAATGTAATACATTCAGTACTCTATGTAATACATTGAGTACTCTATGTAATACAGTCAATACTCTATGTAATACATTCAATACACTATGTAATACATTCAATACTCAATGTAATACATTCAGTACTCTATGTAATACATTGAGTACTCTATGTAATACATTCAATACTATATGTAATACATTCAATACTCTATGTAATACATTCAATACACTATGTAATACATTCAATACTCAATGTAATACATTCAGTACTCTATGTAATACATTCAGTACTCTATGTAATACATTCAGTACTCTATGTAATACATTCAGTACTCTATATAATACATTCGGTACTCTATGAAGTTTATGAAGTTTGGAGGTATAATAGCATAAAAAACATATGGAAGCAAGAACAACAAATATCAGTTGAAACCGACGGCCTTTTATTTCTTTGAAAATATTAGTTTGTTTCAAGAACATGGTTAATGCGTAATTCCATATGACGTTATAATTATGATATGAATTCATAGTTTTAACGTTAGGTCAGCTCATGAAATGATTACACTGGAGGTGAGTTTGAACCAGAGTTTCAGCCACCATGAAGTCAAAATTATCATCTAACTCAAATGAGAACGTATTACCTAGATACGTGAAAAATGAAAACATTTTACCTAGATACGTGAAATAAGATCTATTCCAATCTAAATGATATTATTTGAGTAATTTCAGCTGTACTTCCAATCCGTACACATTTAGCGAAGTTTCTTGCTATTATTTGACACTAAATGTCGAACTCGAACTCGAACAAAAGTCTAGGACTTGTAATTATTTTTGTCCCCATTGAGTGGCGAATGCATCGATTTAGGTAACCATTAGCTCTCGGTAAAATTTTATTAGTCTCGTTCAAAATAGACTTACGCGAGACTGAGAGATCAACGCCAAGAGACTTGGAGTTCGGAAAAGCTTTGTGCTGATTGATACCGTTAAGTATGCCTCATATTTTCCTTTCTTATCCTGAAAGATTCACTATCTGGAAAGAAGAGTAAAATCCGTCTTTCTATTTGTACACAGGTGACAAATACAAGCATACTGTTATGTACATTATATGTGGTAAGTTGTGTTGGTAAAAAAAATTCTTATTACACGCCAATTGCGTGAGTGACAGTCAGTTAAATTCCAGCACTTTTGTACAGATTCGAAAACCTGCGCTACCTTTGTATATGTTATGTGATTGGTACACGACAGAAACAAACTATAGGAACTGTGGATTTATAATATACAATATATTTTTAAAAACGCGTTGGATTTGCTTATGGGTTTGTAGCACGCATACAGAGGCAAAGGTACAAGATAAATTTGCTTCTTAACTGTCACATTGCAGAGAAAGTTAACATGCAGTTACATGTTACATTGTTTAGATATTTGTACGGATTATTATCCAAATTATTACTGCTCTTCCAAAATTCTGTTTTAATTTAGTTTGACGTTTTCTTAGTATGGATTGCGAAGCTTGATTAAATTTATTGATATGAGAATTCATTTTTGGGGGTCTTATTGCTTGCTCGTTGGAGATCACTGTTGATTCGCTTACAGGGAGTTATGATGCGTATCTTCCGAGCTTAATGGTAGTTCGTCTTCGTGTACCTAGACGTTTCCGTCCAAATTCAAAGTTTATCGAAATGTTTACTATCACTGCTATCATTTATAATGTTATATCCAGATAATTTTCGATACTTTTTGTGTGTGCTGCTGAATCAATACATTGATTGGAAAGTAACATTTTTTGTATCATGCATAACTTCGTTCTTTGTTCCATTCATTATTTTACTGGGTTTTTTTTAAGCTGTTGCGTATTGAGCAATTTCAAGTTATTGACAACAGTAATACTGTTCTGTCCTTTCCATTTTTGACACTCAAACGTTAGTTTGGATCTGCTTGGAAATATTCAATATTCTGTCGTCATGTCAGGAGCTATGCGAGCAAACTATGATTTCATCTGACGATGTATCAAGGCATTGCCAATCTGTCCTCAAAGATTAATCGTATTTTATGGTCATTCTAGCTTTTGCACACTACTGCAGCAAGTAAAATTCTTCAGCCGGAAGTCCTAACCGAACTTGTCTTCAGAAAATGTCTCTTGCATTGGAAGAGAAGTGTCTGAAAAACAAACATGATTGAATATCAGATGACCTTTATAAACATTATCAGTAACTCTTGTCTTATTTACATCGATCAGTTCATAATCTCTCGCTCTCGGGTATTTATGTACCGGTATTTATCGGGTATACACACGGGCGGCACGTTGTCACTCGTAAAAGCGGAAATCTTAGAGGTAGAAAAAGAAAAACAAGATCATACGACAACACAGCCAAATCAAACCGCTCTTAGGCTATCTTCCTACTTTGCATGTCCTAAGCTATAATGATCCGTGAAAACTTTACAGTGTCTTATAAAGATAACCCTGCCGTGAAACTATGCTTTGAGTTTCGATGTAATTCAAACAAAATCTAATTTTTCAGTAGAAAAGTCTTAAGTACAAAAAGTACAAAATTACACAAGTTTTCAAAGTATTTATTAATGCATTTCCTTACAATCACAGTTTGACTTACTCTGTTTGTTTGACCTATTATAATATAAGGAATTGGGATCCAAAGTCCGATATACATCTGAGGGTTGCGTTTGTTGTCCTGTAACCTCATTTTCGGGTTTAATATTACCGGTGAGTTGTTGTTCCGGCGTTAATATTTTATGTTATGCAAGAAATGTCTCTGTTTCAGAAGGAGTTATGTTAACTCGGTTATCTTCTTCGTCATATTTTCCACAATACTTAGGTAATTCTATACCAAGCCATCTAACAGAAGATCTTATTTTATCTCGGAAAAGTACGCATCCACATCCCAGCAAAATGATAACGAGAACGGCTGTTGTCACGATCCAGGGAAGAGCAGCTTGTTGGTATATATATATATATATATATATATATATATATATATATATATATATATATATATATATATATACCAGCATCTTCGTCGCCGCAAGTGACTATGAAAGACCTGGAACATTCTACAATTGGAGATCGGACCAAAGACTCATGATTGTACGAGAACGTTCTACCAAACAATTTTTATCTATATATTACTGTATCATACAATAATTATCTAAATTAAATGCTTTAAATATTAAACAAATCGATATATGTATATATATATATATATATATATATATATATATATATATATATATATATATATATATATATATATATATATATATATATATATATATATATATATATATATATATATATATAATGATATTACTTTAGACAATAATATTTATAATGATTAGTCACTATGTTGATATGAATCACATATTTATTAACTCCTTATACTGCAAAAGTTTTGATTTTCGTTTGACAGCTTGAATCAGCTTTGTTATTTACTATATTCATAATTAGCACATCACAGCCAACGTACTGATTTAAACACTTCTCTTTGTTCCCATAAATTACATACATTAATTCTCCCGGAGTGTTCGGCTAGCTGTCTCTTCCAGTTTCTTTAATTAGCATCAGTTGGTCTATTTGTTGGGAACACTCTCAATTAGGAACCCACCTTCGGAGAGGGGTTGGGCAGAGAAAGGTGTGGGTAAGAGCGAGATTGGGGCCCGGGACTTTCGTATAAAGCAGGTTATTTTTTTGATGTTACATTAAGGTAATAGTTGAACCAATTTATATATATATATATATATATATATATATATATATATATATATATATATATATATATATATATATATATATATATATATACGAGCGCGTTGGATCACATTCTTTGTTTGTTCTTACACTTTCTTAAATAAATTATTGTTTATGATTATTAACTTTCTTTTGGTCACTTGTCCATAGTCTAATCAACAACATAAAGGAGTGTGATCTTGTCCTGGTTTTCATTCGTTGTGGTCCAAATAACATGCACTCTCGCATTAACTAGAACAGTCCTATGCATTTTTGTTCGGGCGGAAAGGAGTTCATATCGACATCCCCAATGGGAGTTATAATGTGGGGCACTCTAGCGACAATGGGAAATCCAGTCAAAAAGGTCGTGGGGCACTCGAGCGACAAGAGAAATTTAAAATGGTGGGCCTGTATAGCGACAAGGGGAATTTAACATAGGAACTATTTGGGCCTATCTAGCGACAAGGGGAATTGAACATAGTGGGTCTATATAGCGACAAGGGAAATTGAACATGGGAAATGTTATATTTGGGACTGTCTAGCAACAAGAGAAATAGAGGCAAAGAAAGCTAATATCTTTTCGAGGCATATGAGTGGCCCTGAAAAAGGCCGTTATGTGTAATGTTAACAGTATCTTGTTAACACAGAGGACATCTCACAGATCTTCTCATCCTTAAACTTCTCCTCACTGCTGAGCCATAGAGGAGAGCTCTCTTTAAACAACCTTGCCTCTCCACATATATCCTTCTCTTCCAAAAGGTTGTATCAGTCATATACGTGATAGTCCACGATGATCTGACATACATGGGTAAGTCAGTACGAAATAGCATGGTAGAAACAAGGGTAAATAATTCTACGTTGGTCCATATCGTGTGATGAGAAACAGTTGAAGCGAATACCGTGAACTGCGGTTATTGACAGGGGAAGAGCGGATCGAAACGGATTGAGTGTATTCACCAATCCAAATGTGCGTTACAAACGTCAGTCACAGTCATCCAATCGGAAGAGAGCAGACTGTGACGTCACCTTCCCATATAGAGGTACTAGCGTCTGTGCGCAGTCAATCGATGCGACAGAGTTGTCAATAATGTCGGACACTAAGAAGACGATGACTTGGGGTGAACCAGTAATGGAGACAGCAGGTAATGGGACAGCAATGACTACCAAAGTCATGACAAATCTATATCCAGAAGAAGTTGATTTTAATTGGAATATTGGGGATTTTCTAACTTCACAAGAATTTGAATTTGTTCCGGAACCTTTGTCTCCTTCTGTTTCTTCTTATGTATACGTCGATGATTTTAAACCAAGACAAAAGAAGAATTGGAGCGATTTTCACAACAACAGAAAGTAGAAGAACAAGCTTTTCTTTTTCAACAGCGGGGAGAAGAAGCAAGAAGGAAACAATAGGAAGAAACAGTAGCAATAACATAAAAGAAAAAAGACCAAGGACAGAAAGAGAATAGTGAAAATCAAACGGTCACGACGGTACTTTTAGATATTTTAGCAGAGTTAAGGAGTCTGAAACAAATGTATCAGACTTCTTTATCACGACCGAAGAGAAATTGACCTTCTCGAGCTAAACAACCAATCTATCTGTGACTACGTCTACTATACCACCTTTAGTGATTTCTACCAAATCATTGACAGAAACCACCAGTCCCGAAGTAGGCCTTGGCCGTGGCAAAGGCTTAAGACAGCTGAAGATGGCTACGTCACGTTTCTGAGGTTTTTTTTTGTTAAACAAACAAAACACCAACGGTCCTTTTCAATGCCATTCAAATCTTTCGAAAAGAAATACTATTTCAATTGTCTAATTTAATGAAAACTCAAAATTCCTTTTTTTATTTTATTTTTTAAACTCATGATGTACGTGTGAGTGTAGGAGTGTGTGAATGTTGGTTCTTATTCTATAAAATCAAAACCTAGAGGCACTTACGTTTTATTTCCATCTGCTGTATTCTGGTACAAATGTTACAATTCAATATCACAACATAACATAACACAATACCACTTTTAAAAGTTCATAGCTTTCTTCTGTTCCCTCTTTCTGTTTTTTCAATTTCTTTACTGTCACTGGTTTTTCTTTTTCTTCTTCTTTCTCACTTTTTTTTCGTCTTCTTTTCATGTTTTTGTGAACGTGTCGGGGTTCTTCCTTGGGGGAGAGTACCTCTTCCTTCTATTCCTCCTGTTCAGAATTCCTCTTCCCCTCCTCTTCCTGCTCCTGTTGTTTCTTAGGGCAGTTTGGAGACCAATGTCCTTTCTCTTTACAATGATAACAGGTATCTTGACTTTAGTCTCTTCCGGTACCTTTTTTGTTTTTGTCATGATTCTGTAGCCCAATGTCCTTTCTTCTTACAGATAAAGCAAATATCTTGATTTTTATCTCGAAAGGAGGGAGAGTAATCCGTAGGCTTGTCTAAAGAAAACTTTCGTATGACACCACGAAAAGCTCTGATGAGAAGTTCAATTTGTGTAGCTTCTTCCATCGTTCTGGTCAATATGAGAATAAAATGAATACTGAAAGGTTAGACACTGACCCTTTATATATATATATATATATATATATATATATATATATATATATATATATATATATATATATATATATATATATATATATATATATACACGGATGGGACATGAATATATAGGATCATGGTCTTTAAAATGTAGTCATTTTAATTTTTGAAGACAAGATGAAAAGACCGCACCATGTTGTCGAGAAAGGAGAAGACAGTAAGAGACAGAAACGTGATGTATCGCCATGCACAGTAAATGAAGTCTTAGCTCAAATTCATGCTAGTGATTTTGAAGATGACATGAGTGAGTCCGAATCCACACCCAGACAAGCGACGTGCAAGAAAAGTTCACCTCCCTTATTAAACACTGAAAAGTACTATCACATTCGAGAGACGGAAAAGCGTTCATCTCGAAAATTTAGAACTACGGCTTACAGGTACGCCGTAAAGTTTAAAGATTTCAAGTTCAATGTACCTTTGGAGAATACAAAAGGATTCATCATCGACGTGTGGGATTCTGTACTAACTACACTGAAACAGCAATGTCCAGCCAAAGAAGACGATCGCTTGAGACTTTCCATTCATCACGATAATTTGAAGTCTCCTGTTTGGATCGAGTTTAGTAGCCCATCACAATTAACACCTTCCAAAGTCATCGACAAAATTCAACATGTGCAACAATCCAACGACAAGTTTCACATCACCGATGGAAAAGCCACACTGTTCATGACCCATGTTTCTCTTCCCCAACGGACAAGACGCAAAAAAGTGTTATTGGTCGACAACCTTCGCAACAACAAACTAAGCCTCGTCCGAATTAACAATCCTGAAGACCAGATGTGTTTAGCCCGTGCTGTCGCCGTGGGACGAACGTATGCCAACAAGAACGACACGGCAGAATGGAAAAGAGCCTGGAAAACTATTCATCGATCGGAAAGAGCCAAACAAAGAAGTGAAGCAGAACTCCTGTTACAGCAAGCGGGGATATCCAAAAACACCCCTTGCGGCATTTCAGAAATGCAAAAATTGCAAGACGTCTTGGCTCCACGTTACACCTTGAAAGTTCACCCTAAAGAAGTTCGTGGACCTCTTTTGTTTCGAGGCCACGATTTTAAATATGGAAAATACATTCACGTCTATCATCGCGATGAACATTTTGATCCCATTACCAGCATCACTGCATTCCTGAGATACAGTTACTACTGTGAAAAATGTGACTATGGTTATAACAATCGAGAACACCACAAGCATTGTAGATCGAAATGTAAGGGATGTTTGGCCTCTCAACCCTGTCTGGACAAAGGACAAGTACGAGTACATTGCACTGTTTTTCAGTGCACATTTGTCAGTCCTACCTGTGAACAACAACATTTGAAGATGCAAGGTTCACAGCAGAAATGTAGTTGTCAGCTTCTGAGATTGTGCCCTACTTGTGGACAAGGCATACGTACCAATGATGTCAAGTTTCACGTTTGTTGAGGGACGAAACGATGTCACATTTGTCACCAAATCGTGGACTTGGAGCACGAAGGGTTCATTCAAAAATACTAACCCCCCAGAAGATACCCAAAAGAAAAGAAATTTTATCTTTCTTGATTTCGAATGCATGCAAGAGACTGGTATTCACATTCCTAATTTCTGCATGGCTCATCGAGCGTGCGATTAGTGCACCCAAGAACCTATCTTTAGTCACTGCCCTCACTGCAGCAAGATTCCTGGAGGACGTGTAAAACACTTTCGAGGGTCAAACACGCTAGCCGATTTCGCCCAATGAATCCTAAACCCCATCGACGAAACGTGGAGTCCAGAAGACGTCAAACGTTACGGAGATTGTCATTACCATGCCACGATAATGGCTCACAATCTCTCGCGATACGATGGTCAATTTCTGCTCAGATACTATGCGGAACAAAGTACCGAACGTTCTAAAGTGACTTTAAACGGAGTCAAAATTATTTCTATGCAAGTAGAACAAGTACAGTTTAAAGATTCAATGAGTTACTTGGCCATGCCTTTGAGTCGCATGCCTAAAACGTTTGGAATGACAGAAATGGCGAAAAGTTATTTTCCACACTTTTTCAATACCGAAGCCAATGAACATGTCGTTCTACCCCATTTGCCTGAGGCTGACGACTACGACCCCAATAACATGCGCACCGAACAACGGAAAGCTTTCCACGCTTGGTACCAGACTCATGCCTCAGCGCTCTTTGACATTCAAGAAGAAATGTTAAAGTATTTTCGATCTGACGTAGACATTTTACGACGTTGCTGTGGAAAATTTCGAGAATTGTTCATAGAACACGGTGGGTCAATTCTTTGAAAAAAGCTTGTACCATCGCCAAAGCGTGTTCTTTAGTGTACCGAAAACTATTCATGCCTGAAAATACTCTAGCTGTCATCAGTCCTCAAATGACAAATTTTGTCACCGTCAATACTCGGTCAAAGCCCTACACTGGCTACATTAATTGTGCGACAAGGAAGACAAATGAATCCAACACGCTCGCAACGGAGGCGGCTAAAAACCATCGGAACGTTTTCGGTGGATGGTTGGGACTTAGAAAACCCTTAGATCGTGTACGAGTTTAACGGATGCTTATTTCATGGTTGTACCATGTGCTACCCTCAACGTGACACAAAAAATCAATTCTTACAACGGACCATGGAAGACCTTTAAAATACAACTTGTCAGCGACGTTTGAAGTTAGAACAGCAAGGATACAAGGTGGTGGAAATGTGGGAACATGAGTACGATCAGCTTTTGAAAACCGATCCAGAGTTTAAACGCATCGTATAAAGTTACAAGTTGGTAGACCCAATGAACCCCTGGGATAGTTTCTACTGAGGATGAACGAATGCCACCTGTTTGCTGTACCAAGTGGACGAGGAGAAGGGAGAAGAAATCAAATACTTGGACGTGTGTTCGCTGTATCCTTACGTCTTCAAATATTGTCACTTTGCCGTAGGGCACCCATAATTGATGACAGAACACATTGACTTGTACCACATACGCCAGTACGAAGGATTGATCAAGTGCAAAGTCTTGCCTCCCACAGACTTGTACCATCCCGTTTTACCTCACCACTGCCAAGGAAAACTGATGTTTCCTTTGTGTTGAACTTGTGCCGAAACGTGTAACCAAGACCAACCTTGACAGGAACGTGGGTTATAATGGAATTGTTTAAGGCTCTGGACCTGGGATACCAACTGTTAGAAGTGTACGAAATTTACCACTTTTCCAAGACACAACAATACCACAAGGGCGACGAGACACAGAAAGGTATTTTTGCAGACTACGTGGATGCCTTTTCAAAACTGAACCAAGAAGATAGCGGCTATCCTTCCTGGTGACACACTCCCAAAGACCAAAAGATATTCAAAGAAAAATATCGGGAGCAGGAAGGCATCACTTTTGACCACATCGAGAAAAACGATGGAAGGCAATCGTTTGCCAAAGTGATGTTAAATTGTTTTTGGGGTAAAATGGCACAACGACCGTCTTTATCCAAGACGGAGTATTTGTCCGAACCTTCCCGCTACTTGCATGACAAAACCAAATACATGAAACACGTGGACGTCATTCGTGAGGACTTGATCTTAGTCAATTACGAAGAAGAACTAGACTTTGCAGAAGCCGACAAATTAAGAAATGTCATCATTGCGGCTTACGTGACATCCCACGCTCACTTAAAATTGTACGAAGTGTTAGAACTGTTAGGAGATCGTGTGTTGTATTATCACACGGAGAGTTGCATCTACATTCATCGGCCGAACCAGTGTAACCCTACCATCCAAGGAGACCATTAGGAGCCTGGAGCGATGAACATCCCGGCGACAAGATTCTATGTTTTGCAAGTGGCGGTTCTAAACTTTACGGCTACGAATACCGAGACCCCCAAGGAGAAATGCACACCGAATGTAAAGTGAAAGGATTGACTCTCAATTATCGCACCAGTCGAGTGGTGAACTTTAACGTGCTTCAAGAAGCCTTACAGTCTGGACAGGATGAAACTTTTACAGTGACCACTCACGAACCGCACAAAATCGTCCGTTTACCCACACTTCAAATCCTCCGTCGATTTTTTTAAAAAGTCTATCAAATCGTGTACCAGAAAAGAGTACGACTTCCCAATCACTTCACTCCACCGCACGGTCACGTCGAGATTGGGCAGCGTATAAAAAGGGAATATTGTCCAAGACCAATAGTTCATTTGTAACTACAACGACCAAGCGAAAGAAGATTAATCCATTTAAACAGGCATCATTCAAATTTGGAAATTCCCAAGTGGAGTGCGATGCTAAACCTTGCGATTGAAGTGATACCAGACGCTGCGACCTTAGCAATTCAGCAGGATATCGTGGGAACTTTGCTATGACTACTACCCCTATATCTACCATGGAAAGTGATGATGTGTGTGTTAAAGGTGAGGGATGCGAAAGCGGTGCCACACGTTATCGTGCACTCCTAGGAATTTCACCTTACCTGCATCGAACTGAAGTGAGGAGAGTCGAATAATCGTTAACTACGAACTTTCCTAAATACTGTCACTTTAAAAATCGATTTCAAACCTTCAAAGATAAATGGTCAAAATATCTGCTTGGACCAACTCCTGAAGAATTAGCCAGAGCCGGATTTTTCTACTTGGGCGAAGGGTATAAAGTCAAGAGTTTCAGTTGTGGTGTGTCAATTTACGAGTGGGAACAGAAATAATCCGCTTACCTGTGACATGCTCGATGGTCTCCGAATTGTCAATACCAGCCTTTAGTTGGACCTAGTGATTGAAAGTGACAATACTGCTCCATGTCGTATAACAAACCAGTTTGGGTTGAAGACAAGACTAGACCAGTTTATAAACTTTAAAACATAATATTCAAGGATTACCACACGAATTGCAAGAGAAGATCTACAAGGACGTTTAGCAGGGACTTGTTAAAGAAAAATCTCAATGGGTGACTGTAGAACTTCTGAGTCGTGAAATTCACAAGAGGAAAATGACAAAAATCAACCAACGTGTCAGATTTCTCTGGATCAAGTCTACCTTTAACAGATTCGAATTTAGTTCGTTTACATCTGAAGATTTTTGATCATTCTTGACCGTTACCCTGAATGGCAGTGTGACGAAATTATACGTTATATTAATCACTTTCGCTTTTGGAGAATATTTTAAATCATTCTGTGCAGAATATACACTTATGGTCTTCGACATAAAAAGTATAAAATAGAACGACCATGCCACAACCTTTTTCCCTTGTGATCTAACAGATTCCTTGGAAGGATATCAATGAGAATATTGACATGGTGAAGAATTAAGAACACTTATTTCAAGAACTGTGTCCCATTAATTGGGGTCGACGTGTAGTGTGTGTTTTTGTAACTTGCCTTCTGGGATTTCGTTTACCTGTCGATTCATTGTGGACACTTTACGAGCACTACCAACAGCTGCTCAAAAAATACCTGCCCCCAAAATCAAAGTCTGGCATGTTAAAGAGTTTACTGGATTTGTCCAACAAGAACTGTCCCGATTAAGTCCTTTGCGAACCCCTTCACGACGTGTGTTACCTGTCATGAAGTTGATACGACGGAAACGCATTCCAGAATAAAAAATGACTTGAGGACAACAAAGTGAATCAGTATTTTCTATGCCACTTTTGTACACTCAATGATGCTTCCTCAAAAACGTGCACACCACAACCCTCATCGTTCTGCTGTCGAAAAAGGAAAAGGAAAAAGACAATCTCGTCATCCTACAAAACGCTTAAAATCCAAACATCGATGTCATCCCCTCAAAAGACGTAGTCCTTTAAAGAAAAAGGAGAGTCACCAAAAAGGAGGTTACTTTGTCAATTTTAGGAAACACATCGTTACCTTTTTCACGAAGCGGTAGTTCCCAAAAAAAGTAGTCATTGACGTCAGTGGTATTGTGGAACGAACAAGCAAAGATGTCATCGCGCAGAAAACATTCTTATTTACCCCACAAAGGAAAGAAAATGAAAGGACTACATTCACGTATAGCCAAACACGGACACGTTGTTGTCCGTCCTGTCCAAAGCCTCTCCACCTTTGCGAAAACAAATCATTAAAATGGCCTCCAAAGATGTCATATAAACCGTGTGCGAATGTTGTTTGAATGTCTTGAAAGGCACGATACCTTTGTCTCCACACCAGAACAAATGCTTAGCCAAACATCGAAACGTTCTTCGTCAAATGGTCCAAAAGAAAATACCTGTCCATGAAAGGAAAAAGATGTTGGTGCAACGCGAAGAATTTTTTCCCTTTCTTCTTCCTGTGTTGGGACGATTAGCGAAAGCCGACATGGGTATATTGCTAGGTTTGGTACAAGGGCTGGCACGAGGGATATTCTAAAGTTGACCCTTCCAGAAGATTAAAGGGACCCATGGAGCACCACGATCTCAGACGTAACCCTTGGAAGCCCATGGAAGGACGAAATCGAGATGTCCCAATTACAACACGAATTGCAATCCTTGATGCATCGGCAGGATTTGTCCAAAACCGAAAAATCGCAAAAACACAGTCAACTCTTGCAACGACTGCAACTCTTTCATCGAAAAGCTGTGGAACAAATAGCTCTACCTACTCTGACCGATTTGAAGGCTCTGATGAATAGTCCGTCGCTCTCACAATCTACAGTGGCCAAAACAGACGTCACCTCACCATTACCCAAGGAAGAAGAACCCCATGATATCTTTCAAACACCCACCGCCACTCCCATTCCGAGTAAGATTGCAACTTCCTTGTTGACCCCTTCCCACAATCCCCAACGAGAAGAACTCTAAACTTGGATTAAAAAGATGATGGCCACTCTTCCTTCGACAGATGTGGAAAAAAAAAAAAGGAAACCTGAAGTCAGAAAAGAAAAGAAGACCAAAGCTATCCCCTTACCACCTCTACCACTGCCACCACCACCAGTACCCTCGACGTCGACTCCTGTGGCACATCAGACACGTAAAACCATTTCCAAACAACACCCATTTCGTCCCACCCAAAGCAGTATCATCAAAGAGTTGTAAACTTATTAACAAAACCATGGAGAAGGTATTAGTCATCATGTCCTACGATCCAGCCCACACTGCAGGTTACTGAGGCATTCAGAAATTGTATCGTGCTGCAAAAACTCGCCTGAAAAAACCTCCGTTTACCTGCAGTACAACGATGGTTACAAGAACAAGCTTCGTACACTTTACACAAACCCATTCGACGAAATTTTCACAGAAGTCGCACTCATGTGAAATGCATCGATCATCAATGGCAAGCCGATTTAGCCGATGTCTCTCATTTAGCCACCTACAATCGTGGCTACAAATATTTGTTTTGTATCATCGACGTCTTTTCTAAATTTGACTGGGTCGTACCATTGACATCCAAATCGAGCGGACAGTTAGCACGAGCTTTGCAACTGGTGTTGAAACAAAATGGTCGTCACCCTTTTCGATGGGAAACCGACAAAGGCACCGAATTTCTGGACATAGTTTTCCAACGAGAATTAAAGAAACGTGAAATTCATTTTTTACCACCGAAAATCCTGAAACCAAAGCCAGTATCGTGGAACGTTTTCAACGTACCTTGAAAGAACGCATGTGGAAATATTTTACGCATCAACACACTCTCAAGTACATCGAAGTCTTACCGCACTTAGTCCAAGCCTACAATCAATCTTAACATAGAAGCATTGGACGTGCCCCACAAGATGTGACACTTGACAACGAAGTGACTGTTTTTGAGCGTCTGTTTGGTACGTCCCGGACGATGGCTGTCCCCAAGAAAGGGTGTGGAGTGTTAATCCCTGGAGATTGGGTTCGCATTGGCAAAAGCAAACGCACTTTCGACAAAGGTTACTTACCCAACTGAACCACCGAATTGTTTCGTGTTACTGCACGAGTGCGTGATCGTCATCCTACCGTCTATAAATTGGAAGACATGAGCGGAGAAGTATTAAAAGGAACGTTTTATATGCCTGAGTTACAACGTGTCACCAAAAAAGAAGACAACGTGTACGACATTGAAAGCCATCTCGAACGAAGAACCCGTAAAGTAGGAAAACGTCGTGTCAAAGAAGTCAAAGTACGTTGGAAAGGATATCCTCCTAGTTTTGATTCTTGGATTAACGCTTCGCAAGTCATCGACTATAAAAAGAAGTGACCATCATGCTCTTTAATACAGCTTCAGCAACCACAGTGACTATTCCTTCACCCAGTTCTTCTCTGCAAGATTTACAAAAGCTACCCTTGTGAGTGTGGTGTTGAGAACGTGTCCCTAAAACGCAAATCGTCTTTTCTGTCAAATCTTTGTGGTGTATTCTGTCATTGGTGCAGCTATTGCTAATTTGAGTTTGCAACAAGGAAACAAACAATTGTGGACCATTTTATTCAGCAGTTGCTTCGGTTATCTTCTTCCCAATCCTTCCCCGAGCAACAGTAACAATATTTCGAGTCTTGCGTCCAACGTTAGTCATTCTCCTAACAGTCACCCTTCCAATCACAATCCTTTTTAAGACACTCCTTTAACATTGAGTGACTCCTCGGACAGAAGAACGTTGGAATTATGAACAACACTATTAACCAATTTTACTTAACGTTACCCAGTGACAGTTCCATGGAGGTGTTTCCTAACAACACGTTGTGCTGTTACACGGCTAAATTACCTCAAACCATTCATTTGAATCAAGATGCTCATTGGGAAGTGGCTTTAGTGTAAATGATACACCCAACACAAATCAAAAGCATCGTCGAAAATCAAAACACTTTCAAAGTACTTGAGTATGACGAGCAATTGCAAAAGAATTAGACGAACGAGGCATCACTGGCAGTGACACAAAGAAAACAGATAACCCACAAACTAACGGGACCACCTATGTGTTCACCATTCCTGCTGGTTATTATTTTAGTGGTCAACATTTAGAGACTACACTTGCTACCAGGTTCAGTACTTTGTTTGGTAAAGCCATGGAGAAAGCCAAAAAAAGTGTTACCTTTGAGTACCATAAAGTGGCTCGTCGCTTAATGATGAAATTTTCAGAGGATAAATTGATGGCCATTACCTTCTGTCCTGAATTGTATGATATTTTAGGGGGAGACCAAAGGATAGTTGTCGAGAAAAATGAAATACCATTTATAACCACTAACTCGGATTTTGCGAAATATTTTCGATTCCCTGTAGAAATGAACCATGGACTCAACTTGATGTTTGTGCACTCCGATGTGGTGGAGTACAACTTGGTAGAACACATCTCTGTACCGTTACTGTGTGTCATTCCTTTCAAAGTGGATTCTGCCGCAGCCGCTGACGAGGAAGGTGGAAATACCTATCACGTTCATCGCAAATTTGTACATTCGCATTATTTGCCCGTCAGTAAGTCGTATTTCGACAGTGTCAACATTACTATAAAAGGAGAACTGGGACAAAATATTCCATTTACAAAAGGGAAAGTCACAGTGAAACTCCATTTTCAAAAACGATTCTCGAACAACTGAAAAAAGTGATATATCCTGTGTACCTAGGAGTCGCTCGACAACGAGGCCATGGTTTAGGATATATGTTTAAATCAGCCTTTCGTTCCGTGGTCCCTGTTTTGAAACCGATGGTGACACGAGGATTGCACGCCGTAAAAGATGCCGCATTGACTCACGGCAAAGATTTTCTTCACAATGTCTTCATTAACAAACAAAACCCCAAAGAATCTTTTTTTGAGAGCAGGCAAAAATATATTGCTTCAAACGGGTAAAGATATTTTGTGTCAACGAGAAAGTCCAATAAATGCCCTGAACGGTTCCGAGTCTGGCATTCATGCTTCCCTGAGGAAACAGCAAGGGCAAGGCAGAAAGCGTCGACGAAGACACCCTTCCAAAAGTCTCCGTACCTCTAAAGATTGAATGACGAAGAAGAAAAAAACCGCTCGAGACTTAGACATTTTTTATTATTAAAAGTAAAACAGAGAATGAGAGCAAAAAATGATGCACCAAGAATCTTGTGCCTGTTCCAAGTCTGAACTGGATCTCTTTGCCATGCCACCCACGATGATGACCATGCAAGAAACCCAATGGATCGAATTTCATCCCGTCTCCTCTTTGATGGATTCAGCTCCCATCGAGTTTTAAATCAAAGGGCAACCTGAAGATTACATCGATCTAAACAGCAATTCCTTGTATTTGAAGTGAACGTGATAAAAACGGACAACTCCGTTCCACAAACCGATGAACGAGTAGCTCCCGTCCAACAATTTCATGCATTCCTTGTTCAGCGAAGTGGATTTGTACATGAATAACAAACCGGTAAGCAGTAGCATGGATACTTACCTTTACCGAACGTACCTCAAATATCTCTTGACGTACGGAAAAGAAGCCAAGAACACTCATTTAGATGCTTGCGTGGTATGGAAACCTGACACAGCAGGTGATAACAAGTTTAGCGACACAGCCTTGACTGTAGATGACGATCATCACAATGTTGGTTGTAATGAGCATCTAAAGAAATTTCTGCAAGGACGTACTTTAGAACTGTTCGATCGTTTGCATTTGGACATGTGGTTTCAAGAGAAGTATTTGCTGAACGGGGTGGATATTCACTTGAGACTGAATCGTAGCAGTACAGCTTTCCATTTGATGGATCATGCCAACGAATGCAAAACCATTATCCAAGAATCCAGATTATACGTGCGTCGTGTGGAAGTGTTACCTACAGTGGGAAATTATATCAGTCACACTTTGAGCAGAACAACAACCAAGTATCCGATACGACGCGTGGAAGTAAAAACTTTCACCATTGCCACTGGACTCCAATCTAAAATCGAAGAACTGGCAACACAACAACAACACTAAATTCAGGAACGGAAAAAAGAAAAACAACACCTGAAAAGGTTAAAACAACCATAACAATAACAACAGACGACTCGCAGGAAAAGAATAAAGCGAAAAACAAAGATGCAACAATCAATGAAAAATATAACCAAGGAGTGAGAACTGACAACACAGCAATAACAATAACACAGGAAACAGAAAACACAACAACAATAATAACACCTGAAATGGAAAAAATAACAACAATAACAAAAGATGACCCACATGAGAAGAATATAACAGGAGACAAAATATATCAAATGAATCAAACTTCAATCAACATAAACCATGACAACAAGGACAACATCAACATAACAGAAAAGAAAAACAGCTACACCTTACACAGTAGTCAAGAACCCGGACCATCTAAACACATCTCGGATAGAGAGATGGAAGAGATAAACAAAGCAATTAGTGAGGCTGATCGGGTTGAACGCTACGGAAAGGAATACGAACAATGGCAAACAGTAGCAGCAAAAACAAGCAAAAGGGCATATGGAAATGGAAATAAAGAAGATAAAGGGAAACATCCAATGAAAGGCCCACACAAAATCAAAAGTATCAAACACGTTAGAACGAATATTGACAACAATAGCAAACTAAAAACAATTCTGCAAAATGAACAAAACAGCACCAACGATAATATTGGCAACAACATCCAAAAATGTAGGTACATAGAAAATACCTCTAAGAACAAAAACGACAATTATAATCAACAAACAGGAGATAACAACAAACAAAAGATGTATCAGCAACATCAACAACAAAGGAAAATGGGCAATCACCAATATCAGTACCATGCACCAGAACACACTATCTTCATAGCCAGTGCAACTTCGAGACTGCTACGCATTAGTAACAGGAGCCTAGCTAATGCACTCATACAACAACATGGCGGAGAGTTTAGGATTGTTAGACCGCAAAAGGATTATATCATAATACAATGCAACACATTGAAACAAGTCTGCAAATATATGGAAATCACAATCATAGCAGGGCTCCCAGTACAAATCACAAGGCACAAAGCCACAATCAAACATTACAATAATAATAACAAAACAAGCACGACTCAAGATAAGGATAAATACACCCAAATATCATATTTAGCAAACCAAGCTAAATACAAAGCAATTCTTAAACTACCTCGAACAATGGTGTGGAAAACGCAAAAAAATATTGAATATGACCTCAGATTTCACAAAATAACTTGCAAAAGGGTTGTCAAATTACGAAATCATCTAGGAATGGAAACGTCAACAATCCTACTAGAATTCCAACAACCCCCACCAGCACACGTCAGAATTGGACCACATGGAACTAAAGTAAAGCTACAGCAGTACATCAACAAACCCCGATACTGCAATAACTGCTGTAAATGGGGTCACTTTTCTTCCCGCTGCCGTTCACACCCAAGATGTGGAAAATGTGGCGGCAAACACACAGGAACATGCTTTATTAAAATACCAAAGTGTGCTAACTGTGGGGCTGATCACAAATCATATGATACACAATGCCCAATAGCAGTACAAGAAAAAGTTATTATTCGACTAATGGATCAACAAAACATCTCCTATAATCAAGCCAAGAAACAACATATGCAAAAGGAAATCATACCTAAAGCAAAAAAGGCAGAAGTACAACCCAAATTAAAAACAACTAAACAAAATAATGACAAAGATACAACAAGACAAGCTTCAAATCAGGAACAAACATTAACAGCTGCGAGAACGAGAAACCTAGATACAACCGCAAACACCGGGATATTTTTCATTAGAACAACCATTGACACCTATTTAAACAAACTACAAAAATCAATCAGCAACCAAATGAAGAACGACCGAATTACTAAAGATGAATTTATTAGCATATATATGCAGCAAATACAGGACTACCTAGCATTAACCCATCACGAATAAATCAACAACAAACAAAAAAAAATTATTAACAACAGCATAAACAATGGATATTGGAAAAAGACATAAAAATAAAAATAAAAATAAAAATAAAAATAAAAATAATGCTTCGACTAACAAAACAAAAAACAAGACCCCAGACAAGTTACTTATATGGCAATGGAATTGCAGAGGGCTAAATAAAAACCATGGAGAACTAATCGCAGCAATCCACGGAACAATCACCAAGCCCAAGATCATCTGTCTTCAAGAAACTCTACTTAAGGAAACTAGTACAAACATTCCTAAAATAACAGGATATCAAACTACATTCTTAAAACACAGAAGTACCGGCAAAAAAGGAGGAGGCCTAGCCATATATGTACATGAGACCATCACAGACGCAGTAGAGGAAGTTATTAATGTGAACTCAGGAGAAACACCAGTTGAATTTCAAAAAATTGTTTTCACAGTAGCAACCAAAACAATACATCTGTACAACATATATGATCCAGGACAAAATAGCCAAAACAACAACCGACTTTTTCAACAAATATTCAAGAAAAGGGGCACAAACACTATTATCTGCGGCGACTTCAATGCACATCACACAGAATGGGGTAGTGACCGCACAGATACAAGAGGGAAAAACATCTTAAAATACATAACAGAAGAACAACTAGAACTTTTGAACAACGGAACCCCCACACGTATAGACCCCAGCCAAGGCAAACTCTCTACCATTGACCTAACCATTGCGACGCCTAGCCTGGCTGTAATTACCCAATGGGAAGTGATGCAACATTCTACATTAGGCAGCGACCACTTTCCCCTATGTACCACCATATACGTCTCGTGCCCAACGGAGCAACAAAAAACACAACAAAGATGGAAACTCAAAAAGGCAAATTGGAACAGCTTTAAAGACCAACTTAAATTAGTAAACCTTGCGGAAATCCAAGATGAGGATACAAATAAATATTATGACAATCTCATATAAATTATAAACGAAGCGGCAAATAAGAGTATACCCAAAACAACAGGTTTCCATTATAAACAGACGGCAATCCCCTGGTGGACAGAAAATTGCAAAATTGCCATTCAGAAGAAAAAAAACAGCCTTAAATCGCTTTAAACACACAAAAACCGCCACTGACTTTCTTATATACAAACAAACAGAAATCAACACTAGGACAGTAATAAATGAGGCAAAAAGGACTCATGGAGAAGATACTGCACAACGCTCAATCATAAAACAAATACTAAAGAAATCTGGAATAAAATAAAAGCCATGAAAGGCAAAACACCCACAACAGCGCCGAAAATCCAGGGAACAAAAAACAACATGGAAGTAGCAGAGAAGTTAGCCCAACACTTTGCTAACTCCAGCAGCGATAACAATCATAAACATGAGTTTTTACATCAAAAATCAACATTAGAAAGAGAATTTCCCCACATTTTCAAAGATCGAGACAACAGAGATTCGCCACTGAATGACCCTTTTTATCTGAAAGAATGGAGACAAGCCCTCAGCCAAAAAAAAAGTACATCACCAGGAGAGGATAACCTAGGCTATGAAATATACAAACAATTACCACCCAATATGCAGAGCATTACCTTAGACTTAATAAATCTGATATGGAGAACAGGTCGCATCCCCACACCATGGAAGCGAGCCATAATCATAGCCATCCCAAAACCAGGCAAAGACCCTACTAATGTAACCTCCTACAGACCTATTTCACTAACTAATACAATCTGTAAGGTAATGGAAACAATGGTTAACAATAGATTAAAACACCACCTAGAACAAAATCAACTACTGGCTGAAACCCAAAGTGGATTTAGGAATAAACGATCTACACTTGATCAATTAATCCGTCTGGAAGCCAACATCAAATTAGCATTTAATGCCAAAAGGAAAAGAGATAGACACCTAATAGCAATATTTCTAGACTTAGAGAAAGCCTTCGACCTAGTCTGGACCAATGGCCTCATATCTCAACTCAACCAATTTGGCATAACAGGAAGAATGCACCGCTGGATAGCAAACTTCCTTACGGGAAGAACCTTTAAAACTAGAGTAAGAGAGGCCTTGTCCCAAACATATACACTGGATAATGGAACCCCCCAAGGAAGTGTGATTAGCCCAACCCTATTCAATCTAATGGTCAACAATCTAACCAACTATCTCAAAAATTGCCCAGTTGATCTGTCACAATTTGCCGATGACAGTAGTATCTGGAAAGCAGGAAACCCGAATAGTCAAAAGAACATCACTCAAATTCAGAAAGGACTAGACATCATCGGCACATGGGCCAACAACTGGGGTTTCAAAATATCCCAAATAAAAACAGTTGCCATGCTCTTCTCCCCAACTAATAAACAACCTAAATACCCTAAACTATATATGCAGAATCAGCCCATCCAATTCCAAAAGGAGACCCACTTCCTGGGAATGCTACTAAATGAAACAATCAATTGGAAATCACACATACAACAAACTATTCAAAAATGTCAAAAAGATCTAAACATACTTAAAAACATCAAAGGTACTACATGGGGAGCTGATCAGCAAACTATGCTAATGATCTACAAATCTTTAATTCGAAGTAAGATAGACTATGGCTCCCAGATCTATTCCTCAGCCAACAAGGAAACACTTAGACAACTAGATAGCATCCAATATAGAGCACTTAGACTTTGCACTGGTGCATTACCGAACACCTCCCTGGAAGAACTACAAATCCTCGCATGTGAACAACCATTACAACTGAGAAGAGAAGAACACATACTTAGATACGCCTATAGAATCTCAATACATAAGGAGATTAATCCCACCAGAAACATAATAAGTAAAGGTCAAACCACCTTTAGCTCAAGACTGGTACCACATCCTCCAGCAGCTAACAAAATACACACACTCTGCAAAGAACTCAATCAAATAGAACTCCAAGCAGAACAACTACTTATCAAGGACC